>OZ022416.1:7231842-7806958 GCA_963989365.1 Rhimphoctona megacephalus | reverse complement strand
AATTTCCAATAATCCTTAAAGCAACACACTGTTTTTATTCTCAACCCCGGTGGTTCCCATACTTTGGCACGTTTAATTTAATTCGACTTTGCTTCGACCCTGAAAATATCCATGCCCCGTTATTCCGTTATTCCGACAAACGTGACCCTAGTTCTTATCAACTATCTCATCCCTCCTCGCTCATAAAAACTACCAATTCTACTCGTACAGGCATTTGAGCATTGACCCAAAATAACATCGTACAAAAATTTCAAAACCGTAATAAAACTCATACAGTATTCTTTCTTCGCTCGAAGTTGTCCAAGAGGAAAGCATTCCTCCGGTATTACGATCGCAAATACGAGGATTTGAGAATTCGAGAAATAAGCGAAGAATCGAAAGCTCGAGGCTGAGCTATGATTCTCTACGGAAACTCATAGAAATGTGCAGTAAAACAGAAAAGAAGAAATTGGTAAATTACTGTTAAAGTTTCTTTGAAACATTATTTCCTCTGATTTGTCGACTTTAAACGTTAATGGTTGGTGTCTATTTCGAGCGAGGTCAGAAATTTCTCGAATGGGCCTGTGCTAGTGTATACAGCGAAGGTTGAACACACTGAATGAGCACTTTGGCCATTCATCGCGAACGGGGCGGTTGGAGGTCAGCCAGAGTTTTTAACCTGGCCCATAAGAGCCCGAGTCAGTGGAGAGTGTATAAAATGGTAACGAAAGGAGAGGCCTCGTGTGTTAACCTGGGCGGTGGGTAGAAAGGCCATGCAGAGGACGGAGGCGCCTACAAGCATAGACGAGAGTGAGAAACGATCGCATCGCATCGCATCACGGAGCGAGCGAGCGAGCGAGAAAGAGAGAGAGAGAGAGAGAGAGAGAGAGAGAGAGAGAGAGAGAGCCAAGCTTTTCCCGCGCGCACAGTGTCAGTCAACGGGCCAGCCCTTCGCGGTGCGTGGGGCGCGCGCGGGGAAACTCCTCGAGGCTTATTTTCTCGCTGACACACGGGGCGAACAGCCCCGTGTGTTTAAAACATAGTTCTATGTCTGTATATAATACCGGATTTACTTCCGAGAGACCATTATCGATCAGTCGATACCTTAATTGCGCTCTTCGTTGTGCTGCCTGTTATACACTTATTAGATGCGAACGTGACCGAGGGAGCCGATCATCCAACAATTCTTGAAAATCGTAACGAGTGCCCTACGTCATAACTTACAACCGCCAAATCACTTGTTACATTTCAACTCTTCTTACACGTTGTTTACTCAGCTTCAAAACTCGACACTTGGCACAATCATCAGAAAAAACATCTAGTCGATTCAACTAGGATCTAGTTAAATTAAATAATTTTTTTTTCCTTGTCTCACGGTCAAATAGAGGTCTATTTAACTCTAAGAAATTATTTTTTTTGTATCACAATATTTTTATATTCTTGTTTAATAAAAAATTAAATATAGGTATTAAAATCGATCATATTTGTATCTTAATAATTGAACGAATATGAAGTTGAAATAAAAATATTATTTATATTATTATTTATAATATTTATAATATTAATTATACCGTATTCAATTATGATATTATTTAATCATATTTTCAGGGATCTGCGACTCTGTGTATCCGTGTCGAACAATTATTAGGGCAGCCCGAAATAAATTTGGAACACGTAAGGGCCGAAATGTGGATTCCCTACTGGGGACTTCCACGTCACAGTCAAGCAAGGCCCTAGAAGGGGAATAACAGGGTCGGTTGAGTTTACAAAAAAAGGCTTCAGTGAGGAAACTTATTGAGGACTCAGACGGGCATTGTCAAGGTAGTCTTAAGTTTATCGCCGTAAGGCCAAAATCCGATTGGAAATTGTCAGGTTTGCCAAGATTATTAAAAAATGATGCGTTTGAGTTAAATTTTTAAGGATCTAGTCCGTCTTCATCAGAGTAGCTCTCATTAAAATAAATTGTAATATTTAATATTAAAACTGATGTGGATTCCTCCGATTGGACGAAAAATCTCAAACTGCTTTTTTCATTTCAATTCACAAACAAACGTGTTTTTTTTTTTTAAGCAATAAAGCTTATTTTTGCAACATCGAATATGTTTAGTTATTTATAGACAATTTGAAATAACTATTTAATAATAAATAATTATTATTGTTACATATTAATAATAAAATATAAATCATAATTATATTTATTATTACATTAATCATGTAATAATAAATATTATTCTATATATTTTTTATTAATCATTCAATTCATTATCGTTTATACTTGATATTATTGTTATGGTTAATTGGAATTTAAGTTTACTATGACTATTTCTGTCTTACTTTGAGAACTCTGGCACTTATAGATTCATTAAATATATTGTGCGATATGTACATGACGTATCTGCAGCATATGTAAAATTTTTTAGCCAAAATTTCTCAACTAGATAATAGTGTAATAGGTAGCGTGCGTGCGCGTTGGGTCAAATATCAGTAGGTAGGTCGGATCGAATCCCAGTGTAGGTGAGAAAATTTTTCCGCACAAATTGACATCCGAAATAAGGCAAATACTGAAATAAAATGAACTATGATCAGATATGCAATTCTAATCATAAAAAAAATATTTTTATTAACATTTATTTTTAGCTAAGGCTTCAATAGGGCTTGCTTTAAAGGCTTTGCCCTTTTTGCCCGGTTGGGCCCTCGTTCACTGAGTGTGACCGGCCCGCAAGGGGCCTTTCGGGCTTCTTTATTGGGGCCCTAACAGAGTGATGGAAAAATAATCAGAGCCTAGCCAAGGCCCTAACTGAATTTCGACACGGGTAGGTACAAAAATTCACGTTCGTCTTCCTAGACATAGTCAATCAGAATAATAGTACTACTTTGATTCCAGCAATTTATGCACATCTAGAGCGTAATTTGTACGTGAGAAATGCCTCGACGCTGTGCGCCACGTAATGGTAGGAGCAAGAAGCTTTAACTCAGGTACTCGAATAAACGGACCCAAATAGCGTTGTCTATTTGAGTTAAATACAACTTTATGGTTGAAACGAATAGAAATGTTGTTGATTTAAAAATTAAAAAAAAATCGAATAAACGATCCTAGTAGATCTAAATAGAACGTTTTTTTGGGTGCATGAATATCAATGGCCTGCTTTCTGCAACTAAATTTCTAGCCTTTTTTAACTTTGTGAAAATCTTGAAAAAAATCGAGAGTTGGAATAAGCGTTTGGCCATGGAAGTTGAAGTTTAAAAACGGAGGATCCTCTCCAATTATTTTGGAACTTTGCGAGTACACGCACACGATTACGTGTCAAGTTTGAAGGTATTGTATGGCAATTAAGGGGGTAGCCGTGAGGTCGCACTAGGCCATGTTTATACACGTATCAATGAATGAATGTGTGAGTTCCTCTACGAGAGCCGCGCTCGTGAGAGTCTCCAAATAAGAGAGTTTTCGTTCTAATCGCGAGGAAAAGGGACGAGGAGAATGAGAGAGAAAAGTAACCTGACACGTTGGTTTCCCCATTGCGTGTTGTATTTCAGTAGGTATGTGGGACGCGCAAGAATGACCGAGTTCGGGCTCTTTCGTATCGCTATACCGGGTACTTATTGCACATAGCACAGGAAGCGTAAGAAGAAGAAATAAAGAATTACGAGTGTGGAGGTGGTTGAGGGCGAAGTAAAAAAAAACCGTACCAATCAGACACGCGAATGAGCCTGAACCAACTACAATAGGAATTTGCCATGAAAATAGTAAAATGTACGAACGAATCAAGCTTTCCTCTTTCGGTCAATACATTTACGTCAAAAAATTGTAGCCGCAACGTGGCATAAGAATTCGAAATAAAATTATGGTATTTTCTTGAACGCAGACGTAAAGTTTCCTGCCAAAACTCGACGACCGCGGCATTTCCATGATAACAAATTAAATTCGAGAAATCGAATACTCCGAAAGTTAACGAGAGATTTTGGGACTGAAAATCTTCCGAAATATCGAAGCAAAATGGGATCTGTGTGAAATCTCCGTGTGGTTTGGTTGATAAGAAATGTTTTGTTTAGGGGAAAATGAAAAGCAGGCGATGGGAATAGGAAATTGGAGGAAAATCGGTATCGGATGAAGGTGCGAGAACATGGTTGAAATCTCGTAGAAAGAGGAGCGAGAGCGAACCGTATAGTAAAACAAAGGCGTAAAAATCATCCCTCGCTTCCCTATTCTGTCACATTTCTTACCGGTATAAGAATCTCAATATTTATACACAATTGGCTGTCAAACCTGATAAAACCAAACATCCGGAAAAATAATCTATACTACATTCCAACAAATTTATTGTAACCTTTCGTTCTTTTTTCTTTCACTCGGTAAGCGCCAAAAGTGCTGATAAAACAATACACACAAGGTATTCCAATTGCGATTAAAACAATAAGGAAGTCTCACGATCGTTTAACGCCAAATAAACGTTACAAACTTTCCAAATGAAATTTAAACAATTTTTTTTTTTAACCCTTCACCTCTAGACGACGCAATGTCTCTTTCGGCCTATAATCGTCGATTAAAACTTGTATAAATCATCGTGCTTGATGCACAACGATTCGAGCCTACTTAAATATAATGTACGTACATTTATATATGTATATGTATATGAATATATATATGACATAGTAGATGAGAGCCGGGTTACCTTCGCAGATGTAGCCTTTTAACGTCCAGTGTAGGTCGGTACAATTGTGGCAAAACGTTGGTTTGTGAAACGTTTTTTTGCTGAAGCTGTGACCGTGGCTCTCCGGAGTCTCAGCGGTGACCGACGCCATGTTCCCCGTTCCGCCGCGGCGCCGTTCACGCCAGATTTTCACCGTGAAGCTACGCAGGGCGAGAGCCGCGCGACGTACGACATACGCGTATATATATATACGTATATATATATATTGCATACATATATATATATATATATTTATAAATATATTTATATATAAAATAATAAATAAATATATATATATATATACATATATGATGTATTACATGCCTACGTTATCTCGAAACCGTACACGTACATTTTTCTGCCACGGGCACTCCCGTTTCACGAGTTTCACGTGCCTAAGGCGCATTTCCGGAGGCTCGCCTTGCCCACTTGCCCACTTCACAGCTGACCATTTCACTTCTATACTGGGCAAAGTATCTCGGCGGGTTCGCGCATCCGTGACACGGAGCTGGGCGCCGAATAGCTGCGATCTCGCATCGGCAGCTATCCTCCCTCCCCCCGCTTCTTCGCCGCCCTCGCCCAGCCCCCAACAAATCAACCCCTTTCTCTCTCTTTCGTTCTTCCGCCGCCCCCTCCCCTCCGTCGCAGCAACGGTGGCGGCGACGACGACGACGACGACGACGACGACGACGACGACGACGACGACGACGATCGCGAAACGCGGTGATAGCGTTGTTCAAGGGAGAGGGCGGGGGCGGGGGCGGGCGCCCACTACTAGAGAACAAAAAATATATCTCAAACGAGCACCACCCCCCTCCGAAAGTACGCGCGGTGATCGGCTCTCGGGGTTTGTTTAGATTTTTTTTTATATACTCTTCTTCTCCACCCTGTCCTTTCGATATCGCTTTTTTACCTTTTTACGGCTTTTTTATTATGGGGATTTTATGAGGTTTCGGGATGTATGCGCGCTGTCGCCAACGCCGCCACCACCACCACCACCACCACCACCATCACCAGCTTCTGGTTTTAACGGTCGGGCAACGATCATTCGAGCTTTCCCCAATTCAAGAAACACGTCCTATCCGGTGGAATTCT
Organism: Rhimphoctona megacephalus; assembly: GCA_963989365.1. Taxonomy (NCBI): domain Eukaryota; kingdom Metazoa; phylum Arthropoda; class Insecta; order Hymenoptera; family Ichneumonidae; genus Rhimphoctona; species Rhimphoctona megacephalus. Next base: position 7,801,196 of record OZ022416.1, on the reverse strand, counting down.
CGCGATTCTATCCATCGTCACAATATAAACACGAAAAACCGTAATATAATGACGAGAACGAAGATTATAGTCACTCTCTCTCTCTCCGTTTTTTATTCAATCCACCAAGTCAGCCAAGAAATTCGTTCAATTTATTTCTTTGTTCGTTTGTTCCACGGCGAAAACGGTGTCCTGTATTCTTCTTCCTCCCCCGGCCGCTTCCACCGGAAATGCCTAGTCCCCGCCGCCCCTTTCTCCACCGCTGCCTTCGTTCTTAATTATACAAATATGTATATCTATATATGTTTATACTCTTGCTACTGCTCGTACGAACGTCATTCTCTCTCCAATTAATCCGACACTTTTCCTCTCGAAATTGAACGAAAATAAATAAAATCTCTCGCACGAGATTCCATCGAGGACTTTTGTGTACAACAACGCGTATGCCCCCGTACACACAACTCACGCCCGCGCGCGCGCCCGTACACACACTCACAATCACACACACATACACACACAACGAGCACAAGAGCCAGTTTCCCTTTTCCACACCCTGCGCTACGCTCCTCTTGTTTCGTCCCGATATCGCGAGTTTTCGTCCCTACTCTTTGTTTCCTTTTATTTCAGTTTGTACGAATTTTCACAGTTTACCAACAAGTCGAGCTTTACGGGTCACAGTTTTTTTTCCGTCCCGAAGCCGCGCGCAAAACGCGATCGACCACCGCGCTGGTGTACACGTACGACGCACGACGGGCGCGACGTCCGACGTCGGTACACGGAGCGACCACTCTACAACCTCGAACTCACTCCTATAGTCGACGGAAAAACTCCCACACACACACACACACACACACACACTCGAGAATCAAGCGTTGCGCGATAGTACACAAAAACACATTAGAGAGCGCGCGCACGTTTATACCCCCTTGTCACAACGAGAGAAGGGGTAGAGCGATATCTCGGCTCGTAAGGGAAAGGATTCGTGTGAGAAACGAGCGACACTCACACATTCACACGGTGACGAACCAAAAGATGAGGGAAAAGGGAAGTCTCTCCCGTGTGTATACCTCTAAACGATGAGGGGGATAAACGAAGACGTCACAAACTGTTCGAGTTTTGTGCCCGCGCCGACGCGTAAAACCTCTTCCTCACGCGCATCCCCTCGTGCGCTTCTATCGCTCTATATAACGACACGTTACTACCGTGCCACGCGCCACGCGCGCACCTCTTTCTCTACTATACATATACACACCCAATACACAATTTTATATATATACATATATATTTATCTCCTTTCGAACGACTCTCGCGCCACTTGGACTTTTACCGACAATGTCGCGTGGGCGACATCGCACCGTGGCGTCCGCCGTCGCGTCGACACGTCGCTACGTTCTCGAGGACCGAACACGTGCCCGCATAAGCTCCTCGCGTACGCGATGATCCCGTACTCTCTCCTGTATACCTCGCGTATCTACTCAACACGATATCCTCTTCAGCACCCTTCCTCACGCTTCCTAATTTTTACGAAAAATCCTCCCGAACAATCCTTCCTTTCTAAAATCCAACATTTAGTGAGTTTTATTCGTATTATTCCAAATATCCCTCCGGTTTGGAATTTATCCTCATAGAATTTGTTAAAAATTTATATGCCTTCATAACCTCAAGTTGTAAAAATCGGGCCTTTGTACTAAGCAACTAAACATAATCATAAAATGTAAAAATCATATAAATCCCAACGAGACATCAAAAATATATTTAAGTAATGCATAGACCAAGTGGAACCAGCCAAACTGGCGATTTGTAATAAGTGCACTACCTCAAGGCAAATAAAACATTATTATTATCATTCGTATTATTCCAGCTTTTCGATCTTTTTCGTTGCGCGTTTTACCCCTCGTCAAGAATCGCCCGAAATAGCGAGAATGCACGAGTGCTTTCTTCCGCTACGACTCGTATTTATCGTTCACTACTTTTTTCATTCCCACACAATTCAGACGTTTTTCTACATTCTTTGTTTTTTTTTCTTTTTTTTTGGAAGAGGAAAGAAGATAATAGAATGGATCAATCAGGCTACACTGAAAAACTACTTCCGGTTGGGTTTTGCGCACTGAAAAAAAAATTTTGTTGACCGAAACAAATTTCGTTTCTTTCAACCAAAATATTTAATTCGATACGGGCAACAAAATATTTTTGAAATAAGACAAAATAATTTGTGAATGCTGAAACAAGTTATTGGCCGATCCAACAAAACTTTGGTGCAGCCAAACAAATTAATTTTAATGCAACAAAATATCATCTATATAAACTAATTCATTTATTCGTCTTAAACGATTACCGTTTAGTCAATTTGGTAATTGAGATTCAAATAAATATTTTATTAAAGCAACTAAAAAGTATGCGTAAACAAATAAATGGTACCAGTTGTTCGAACAAAATCATTTGGCTCCGGTGATTTAGTTGATTCATCTACAAGAAATTTTCATCATTTAATTGAATAAACTAAATCATTTGTCATTCAACAAAAAAATTGTTGGATCCACCAATTTTTCGTCCAACAAAATGGAATTAGTTCGATGCACACATTTTTTTTCTCAGTGCGAACATTCGATCGCGTGGCTTTTCGCGAAAGCAACTTTCCCTTTTTCCTGTTCTTAATAGCCTCTGGAAAATCTTCTTTACAGTGCCTCCAGCCGCGACTAAACGAGCTCGCGATCATGAATATCGCCACATTTCAGACTCCCATGCTGTCCTTTTTTTCGATACTCTCTCTGGAATACCGACTCGTACGCGCAGGACCGCGCGCGCGAGACGAGCTTTATTCGAACAACGCGAATGCCTAAACACTCGCAACCACCCCCGTCAATAGCGAGGATCGAGGCCTCGTTTCTTAAAATTCCCCATTTTTCACAGGGTTTCCAAAATCGTTATTTAGTTTTTTTTTTTCACTTTTTCGAACGAGAACAAAAAATAGACGAAAATAAAATGAAAACATTTTAATCGACGATTGATTTTTTTGTTTCATCCATTCTTCCATAATTCCCGAAAGGGATGAAAAAGAGTTATTCATCTAATTAAATTAATTCAATCAAATGGTAATCGTTCGTTTTCAAACGTGAAGGAAAAATGTTGATGACTGAATTCGTGGTATAAAATAAATAAAAACTAAATAAACGCAATAAAAAAGACAAGTTTAGTCGATAAAAACCTTATGTTCAAGTTTTCTCCAACATGGATTTATATTTTGACGAAACAACGAAGACCACTCTGTCTTTTAAGCTTAGGTTACTATATTTGGGTCATTATGACCCCGGCCAACGTTATAATTTTCGAATAATCTGAAATTCGTCCACTGCAAAATATTTCCACTTATCTTAACACATGCCCCGAAACATTACCTTTCCAAATACTATTTCAAAATTTTGGAGTACAATTCCAGAATGTATTCTGTACTCCGAAACGTTTCCCCTCTTAATTATCGTTACTCCAAAATAATTTTGTTCACCATGACATCTCTAGTCTTAAATATTTCTACTCAGTGTCAACTCTAATCCCAAATATCTCCAATCATCATCAAATACACCGAAAGACGTCTACTCCAAAAAATCATTTCGAAGTTTTAAATATGACATATTATGATACGTAGAGATATTTTGAAGTGATACTCCAAAATTTTGGAGTACTACTCCTCCGAAGTATTTGGAGAAGTTTCCTAGAGTAGTAATTTTTTGGAGTAGACATATTTTGGAGCATACCTGACGATGATTCGAGATATTTAGGATCAAAGATGACACACAGTAGGAATATTTAAGGGATCCCGGTGGTCTAGAGCTCGAAAATTGTAGGTATATTGCGGAATTTTTTTATCATAAAAATAAAGAAAAACGATACTTCAACTTTTCAGGCTTATTATAACATCAATTGTGAATACAAACAAATTTATTTTGAAATTAAAAAAAAAAATTATTATAGTAGAAATGCCGCTGAAGTTGACCCTCTCGAAAAATTGGACCTGGACGATGTTAGTCATTTTGGATCTATTATTTATCTGAAAAATAAAAACCAGAAAAATTGTCAATCAGTATGAGTGCAGTTATGGATGGGACTAAAAAAAAAAAATTGAAAATTGACAAAATGGCGCGCTTTTGAAAGTGAAGTTCTAAAAATCAGGTTTTTTTTTACCAGTTATTTAATTAAAAAAATAGAAAATTATTGGAATAAAAACATGATTCTAGTCCCGTCAATAGCCATTTATGTTGTGAATAACATATCTAAATTTCAGGTCATTCGGTTGAATAGTTTTTTTTTTTTCCATAACATTATGCCAAAAAAAGTAGTTTTGAGATAAATGAGTTTAAAGTTTTAGGTACAGATATTTTCAAAGATTGAACAAATTTTAAATACTTACAGTTAATCAGCGATTCCAGCACCATATAAAATCCCTTCTGAATGCTCGTACTCCTCGGCTTTTTCACTCCTTTGATTTTTTCGAGCTGTTCGAGCTTGTTTCGAATTTTCTGTGCTTCGACCGTTGGCGGTATATATTCGCCGCGCGACACGGTCTCGCGCGAGTTGCTCTGCTTGTGGCCCGATGGTGATGCTCATGGTTTCCATAATTTTCAACAAAGCTGCAAATCCTTCATTGAACGTACAGGCAGCAATATAAGAGGCGATATCAATGATTTTTTTTGCCAACAAACTGATGTTTTGGCGCTAGTTGCCACACACAAGAGTTGAAACTTTCATTATTGTTCTGCGTATTACTACCAATACACCTTTCCAATGAATTATCTGCTATTAATTCTTCATAAATAGGTTTTAATATTTCTTGTGCGTCATCGTCCAGAGCAGGTGGATGCTCATAGGTATCTAAAGTACCTGCAGCCTCACTTTGACGCCACTTGCACCAAGATTCGGGATCTGGAGGACAGTACGAGTATTGCGGATTGTCATCTGTTGAAATTTTATGATAATATGCTGCCCATATTTCACTTTTCATCCCTTCAATAGAATCTGAATGTCGTCTAATCGCTAGACCGTAATAAGTTGACAGCTCTTGTAATAATTTATTCGTCAATTGTTTACGCTTCGGTGTTTTATCTTTTGATTTTTTAATTTTCCGCCCTTTTAATATTTTATTTTCCTCTTGGCCGGGGAGAAGGGCCGGGACAGCTGCCTCGCTCCGAACAATACATCTATTGACGGAGCGAGCGGACTGCTCTCTACCTGCTAAACCGGCTGTAGAAGCAAGAATATTGTGAATATCCTTACGAAAATTTCACAGTATATTCTCGAAATACTATACTATCGAAATATATTTTTTTAAAAATCGATTTTTTGAAAATTCTAGACCACCGGGACCCCTTAAAAGTGGAGATTTTATGGTAACATACAATTGTTTCGGAGTGAAGATAATTAAGGGGCCCAATGTTTTGGAGTGGAGAAATGAAGGATAGAGTTGTTGTACTACTGCCGTCAGGCGTGGTTCACTTATTAACTCTAGAACCCCACAACGGGGTAATTCGTTACCCCACGAAAATTTCAAATTTTCTTCCGGAATCAATTTTTTAAAACCATTCCTTTCGTTTTATACAGTTTTCACGATTAAATATTTACAAAATGCGAATTTATCATATACCATTCTCTTCGTTATCAAAAAACGGAGAAAACGGTATATAATTAAACCTTATTATCGCAAACGAGGAACATTTTATGTTGAAGAGAAGATTGGGGTATTTATATACCCCAGTGTAGGGTTTACGTTGGAAAAAATAAATTGTGAGGTTCTAGGGTTAAAAAACATACGTCAAAAAATATCAATTCCTTTAATATTCATGAGCATGCAAAATTTCCTGGGTCTTAAAGACCCATGGTAATAACGGTGAATGTTTTCAGGAGAAAGATTTAAAATGCGAAAAAGCTATCTCTTTCATTCTCATGGCGTCTCAGTTAATTGTCCTTAATGTTTGACAAATCGTATTTTTAGAAAAAATAAATAGCGCGCAGAAAATAATGGGAAACTGGGAATGCTTTCGCATTTTTTTGTATTTTTTAAAACTTGTTTGCCATCATAATCTTTATTGTTGATATTTCACTAATTAATTATAACGACGATGGTGATGATGAGAATAATAGTAGTAATAATAATAATAATAATAATAATAATAATAATAATAATAATAATAATAATAACATATTTACGATAATCGTGGACGGAGCATCAAGCATGAACTATTTATCATATAAACGATTTTTGATTCTCGAACGATTAATTCGAACTCTTAAATATGATGTATAGCACGCTATTAACACCTTACTTTGAAGGACTTATTTCTTTCTAGTTCTTGACACGTTCGTTTTGAGTCCCGACTCAAAAACGGAGGCGCATCTATTATATTTTTTTAACATGATGTATGAGCAAAAAATTTATCTTAAAATAGTCGACGCTTGTATGAGAAAATGTGCCAATGTTTCCAGAGCTCAAAGGTAGAGAGTATTTTTCACAATAATGAACATTTTTATTTATAATTAGGTTCATACTAAAGAAATGCAAGTCTCATGAAAAATATATCTCCGCTCTTTTTCCGTACTTCTGAGCTGTGAATTCATTTTAATCCAGAATCGATGGTGGTGAAGAATAATTAATATTTTTTCGATATGTCTCGTATACGCTTTGAAATTCTTACTCCGACGAAAAATACGTCATAATAAAATCGTTATAGTGCGTGTTTATTTTTGTAATTTGCGGGAAAAAAAATATTTCTCAAAGTTTTGAATAAGAGATTCTTCAAAAAGTTTAATTTGGTACACATAAATTCGTGGATTCTTTAATTGATATTACGTGGAAAATATTTGCGGGTATAGAATTCATTTTGAATGAAGGACTTTTGATTTCTTATTCCACGAATTGTTTTAGTAACTCAAAACATTGAATTCATTTGATGTGAAATTAAACGATTTGTTTTACTTTTTGGCAAAAATTGGATTCGTGTTTCTTTGTTTATTTTTGATTTTTTCGATTTTTCTATAACATGGGAATGAAAAAAAAAAAACAAATAAAATTAAACGGGAAAGGGCAAGAATATCTATTTTGAGACTGATTTTTCAGACTAAAAAATTGAAGAATGCTAACAATTGAAATTGGCTGATTTGCGGTGATGTAAAGTTATTAATTGGGCAAGGATTACTGCAGAGTCAGTGAATATAAATTTGTGCGTGATGTCAAGTGTGATATCTGTATAAACAATTCGATGTCACTGATTCTTAAAATAATCGAAAATGTCATCCTTAACTTTAGTGCGTCAATTAAACCCTATCTAAAATAGCGAGAAGAAAAAAATTGCAACGTGCGCGAATATCATGAAGAAGGAATGAAACAGCGAAAAGGGTAAAAAATGCGAATGAATTTTTTTTTGTTTCAAATTTTTTTGGCAAATTATCAGTTCTTTCAACAAGTTATTCAACGTGTGATTCAAGATCGCGATGAAAAATAAAAATAAAAAATAAAAAGGAGAAACACAATAGTAACTCGATAGGAATAGTTTTGCATAATAGTGATGCGAACAATAACATTTAAAAGCCTATATATATCTTCATTGCAATTTAACGAGAGCGCCTATAGTTGATGGAATTTTATTTAAAGATGACCTCTCTCTCCAACGATGCTCATTATAGTCCATCACGCAGCAGATTGGTCAAAATGATTCGTATATTGTTTTCTCGTTTTCCACGAATTAACCGAGTCCATGATCCTCGAAGAATCCTTGAGGAGTTTCCTCCTGCAATCAAAATCAACCAAAAATGCATCAACGACGAAACGAGAATAAAATAATGGCTAAGGATTTAATCAAAGGAACGTTTATATATGCGCATGTGATAAATTTTTTTGACCGTATATGAAGAGGGATCGATTTAGTTTTGACGCTGCACATTATTCGACAAATTTCTACGAGCATATTAACGAAAATATTATTATAAATAAACAATAGACGTACCTACTCTGTGTAACAAGTTATCTTCTTGTTGCAGCTTCAAATGGTGAACCCTTTTCATATATAGCCAATGATATGTAAATCAACATAGATATCGTTTTGATAAAACTTTTAAACGAAAGCCATGTCACCGGTAAACAATTAATTTCATTTGCAATGCATTTCAGCGCAGGAATATAATCTCATGCTTTTTTTTAAGCTCTGTTACTGAACTTATTTTCTTTTATTCTCAGCATGAAGTCAAATATTAAAATATATTTATATATATTCGAAGAAAATTTGGCGCATGAATTGGTGGAACAAAAAAAAAAAATTGATGAATTAATGCGGGAGAAAATGTTTTTCTTCCATTACGAAAAAAATAACTTATAAATGTCGAACTATTAGGTAGAGAAAATTTTATTATACAAGTGCACGTGGTTTGTTTTTTTTTTGTACATCGGAAAACTAGCGCTATTTTCGTTACATTATTGTATTAAGAAGATGAGAATTCTACGGGTATGCTAAAAAATGTCTCATTCACCGAGGGGATGCCGCGGATGTCTCGCGAATCTTAAAATTAATTCCGTAACAGATGGTTGAACTAATTAATTCCGTAACAGATGGTTGAACTATGTGGTTTTGTATTTTTTCCTGTCAATCTCATCAATATAAATTTTTTTAATTTCTTCTTTTTTGCTCGATTTCGTTCACGCTCTCTCTCTCTCTCTCTCTCTTTCTCTCTCGCTCGCATTCTCGCTCTCTTCAGTCCATAATTCTTAAACGACTAAGGGGTAGAGTACGTATCGAGATTTTATTGCCGTCGATCGTTATAAAAATTTCCACTTTCGTCTACGTGAATTAATAATAAATACACCGATAATCGCAATTGACGGAAAAACCTATGTAAAATGATTATAAAGATCCCCTCTAAAATGGTAAAATATTAATATTTATTTATATATATATATATATTTCAAGTTTATATTACTTTCATCTAAGTTTCCTAAAGCACGTCGGAAATCTGTACAAAAATATGACAAAGATAATCGGCCGTTATGACATCGCGAATGTACGAATCCCAGGATTTATAATTTTCAAAAGACGTTAAAACCGAAAAAAAAAAAAACAAACAATGTTTATACGAGAAAGTGGAGATGTGCGACGGCATCGTTCAGCAGATGAGTTTTTGTTGTCGAAGTTGGTGGTTGTTGGTGGTCAGTTTGGTTGATGGTAGGGACACACGGAGGATAGGGGCGCCTATAAAAGCCCTATTTCCCGCAGAGCACCTTCGACAGCTTCGTCCTTACACAAACAAAACAAACACTAACTAGTTTTCCGTTTCGTGCTCGCTTCAACTCTCCAGCTTATAAATAAGGCTTAATCACATTCATGTTTCTCAATTAATTTAAAATATATATATGAACGTAATACAAAACAATAATTGACTAATAAAAAGATGTAAAAAAGGTAATTAGATAAGAAATAAAAAAACGTTAAAAAACACTGAACCAAACGAGCAAAAATAAACACATTATAACTTTAGAAAAAAACACCATTTGTTCAAATTCTGATATTTACATTAATATTGGCATAACGATATGGAGATATTTAAATCCATTGCTTATGCTAATTAAGTATACGCTATGTAAATATTATAAACATTGACATAAAGCATATAGATGCAGCGGACAAAAATTGTTTTATTAGATTTTATAGACATGTACACGTACATTATCAGCCTACTTATATACAACAGCATTCCCGCATAAATTATATCCATGTGTGTGTATATATATATATATATATATATATATATATATATATATATATATATATGAAAATAATTATGTTAAGTAATAGTTATATTAATTTCTTTATATCATGTGTAAATTTATATATAAATATATATTTTATGTGGCAATTTTTGGACTCAATTCTGCCAAATTATTGTCGATTTTATCGATTATGTCTGGAGACGTACGATCCCTTGAGACAACTATATCAATTGTATTTTTTTCTTTATAATTCACACTCTCACATTGGACAATCGATACATTTTACATTTGTCGCGAAAGGAAGATGATATAATATTATTATATTGTGAAGGCTCAATTTTAATGCGTAGCGAATCAAGCGCAAAAGCTGACGCGGTTCAATCAAAGGAATGAACGCATGATCGACTAGAGTTTACTTTTGTATATAAACATTTATACAGATATATGGAATTGCTTGAGGTCAACGACTATAATTTTGTCAGCTATGGGATATCTTCCCATGATATTCAGTCATTTTTTTTACCCATTTTACAAAAAAATGCCCTGACGAAATTATATTCGTTGACGAAGAAGTTATAGCCGTTTTTACCTTATAGTTTATTTTTTGTGTGATGCTTATGTAGGAAAATTCATACCACTTTTTTAAGCTCGACAGTTTTTCTGAGGTTTTTTTATTTTTTATTATGCTTTACCATTAAATTATGCCTCATTTAGACGTTTTACCCTATTAACCGTTAACCATTTTCGTCTTCGTACTTCGTGCATTCGTTATAAAGAACGCAAGTGCATTCTTTATAACGCTTATCAGTCTAAAATGCCTGATGAAATTTCATGCCATTCTTGTTTTCAAATTTTTTGAATACAAGAAAATCGGAAAAATTTTCATTTTTTGCGGTATGACTTTTAGAAACAATTGAAGATTGATGATCTTATGCGTGCAAGATTTAGTCGATGAAAAATTAAATATTGGACGAATTTTCTTACAAGTAAATGGCAACTCTGAAAAATGTAATTCACATAAACACGAAAAAAAAAAAAAACAAAAAAATAATAGTTAACAACACTTATAGAGCAATATATATGGGGCATTCCACGGCAAATCGACACCAAATCGTTGAAAATGCTATATGTTATATGACCCATTGAAAGAAGCTATCGTGATTTTTTTTCAGATTTTTTTGTCCACACACTTGTGAGATACGATTGTTTTTCAAAATTCAATGTTTATTTCTTCAAATGACTGTAACTCTCTCAAAAATCGACCAAATCGAACTTTTTTTTTTAGAAAAGTTGGTTTTTCACTGTACTGTTAGAAAAAAAAAATACGAAAGAATAATTAATATTTGTATTCCGTATTTTTTCTTAATTTAAAGCAAAAAACTTTGGTTTTAAGATGTTTGCCCATTTTTATTTATTTCAAAAAATTCACAAAAAAACTTTGACCAATTATATGATTTTTGAGATCAGTCTCATCGTGGGCAGATTTTTCCTTCTATTTTTTCTCTTATTTTGAAAAAAAATGTCATTTTTTTTTCAGTCAATTTGAACCAAACCGAACTATTTTTTGATATTTTGTTTCACACCAACATTTCTAATATAAAAAAGTCCTATTTGGTACGAATTGACTAAAAAAAAAGAATTTTTCTTGAATCTAAGAAAAGAAACATGAAAAAATATCTCTCCATGATGGGACTGGTCTCAAAAATCATTTAATTGGTCAAGGTTTTCTTTATGAATTTGTTTAAATAAATCAAAAGTTTCCAACATCTTAAATTTAATGACTTTTTGCTTAAACATTGAAAAAAATATAGGGGACGATTTTCAATCATTATTTCGTAATTTTTTCCAAGAGTCTGGTAAAAACCTACATTAAACAAAAAAAAGTTCATTTAGATCCAAATTGACTGAAAAAAAATGATTTTTTTTTTTCAAAATAAGAAAAAAAATATGAGGAATAATCTGCCCACGATGAGATTGGTCTCGAAAATCATATAATTGGTCAAAGTTTTTTTGTGAATTTTTTGAAAAAAAAAATAAAAATAAAAATGGGCAAACATGTTAAAACAAATGTTTTTGCTTTAAATTGCTTTAAATTGAGAAAAAATACGGAATACGAATATTCATCGTTCTTTCGTATTTTTTTTCTAACAGTACGGTGAAAAACCAACCTTTCTAAAAAAAAAGTTCGATTTGATCGATATTTGAGAGAGTTACAGTCATTTGAAGAAAAAAAACATCTAATTTTGAAAAAAAAAATCATATCGCATAAGTGTATGGACAAAAAAATCGGAAAAAAATCAAGAGAGCGTCTTTCAATGGGTTATACAACATATAAAGATTTCAGTCAATTCAAAGAATGGAAGGGTCTGACGTAGGTCGATTTGGCGTGGAATGCCTTATATATAAACAAGAAAATTCTTCAACAAAAAATTAGTTCATCATATCATAACCATCGACGATTAAACAGTAATTTAATATTTTCGATTTTTTTTTTTAAATTTTTGACGAAAATGATTAAAATTATAATGATGGATTGATTAAGTGTCATATATTCTACGTCCCCCGTCTCCCTCTCTCATCGTAAACCCAATTCATGTAGTACGATATTTTTCTAGAGTGTGTGTATAGATACAAAATATATTAATATGGCCAAAAAAATAGAATAAAAAATAATTAAAAAATTGGATTTGTACATTTTCTCCACACTTGAAAAGTAGTAGAACAAAGAATAACCTTTGAACACGTGAATTATCAATTATTTCTTCCAGTATATAAGATAAGATTTTCGAGAGCACGATCAATGTGTCGTGTCCCCTTCGGATAATGGAAAACTTTGTTTTTTTTTCTTTTTTTCTATAATCACAGAGATGCGTGCACGCGCCATATTTTCATGCATACATGGAGACATTTTGTTGTTTTTTTGTTTTTTGCACAACGATGATTGTCGCACGTGCGATCGAAAGCGTCAGAAACGTGTTTATATATACACTCTGAAAGTTTACACATGTGCGAAACAAAAAAAATTGCTATGTATGACTGATTTGTACATGGGACAATGTGAAGCAGAGAATTTGGCACAAATAGAAAAAAAAAACAACGATATTTTTAATGTCTTTCCACATTTAAGGATTTTATTCGGTACGTGAGTTCGAAAAATATTCGTTATTTTTAAGCAATTTTAGCATTAAATTATTTGCTCTCCTTTCCATGAAAAATTAATTGATTGTTTGATTAATTAATTATAGTTGATGGTTTTTTTTCTAGTACCAATCCCTGATTAGAAGCACAAAAATGTTTGCACTGCGTAACATGCTTCCACTCCATGCCAGATTATCGAAATTAACACCATAGAGACTCAACAAAAAAATACTTTCAGCAATTTCTGAAGTTTTGATTACGTTAACGTCCTTTTTTCAAATTCGTTACATTGGTGCTTGACACAATGACCCAATTTTTGTGAGAAATAAAAAAAATCTGTTACTTTCTCAAGATGGAAACTTCGATACGATATTACCAAAAAAAAGAATATAAAAAAAAGAATAAAAAAAAAAACGATCGCCCCCGAGGCGAAGTTGACAGTCGAGCATTTAAATGCGATCGAACAATCGGAATAAAAAATCGTGCGATAACATTCGTGCTTTGGAATAACCGAGACGGCGAAGACATTTCGCCAAGACACAATGCTTATGTCGTATTTTGCATAATACTTGATTAGCAGGGAAAACAAAAACAAAATCAATACAATATCTCGTCGATAAGCAAACGAGAAGAAGAAAAAACGATTATGTAGGCGTTTTTACAAACGAATGGTTTTGAACATTATGCAAGGGTACAGATTACAGCCTTTAACAAAAAATAAGAATATTATGCGTCTGAATAACAACGAAGAGCCTCTAACAAGCGAACATTGTACTTTTTTTGTACGCGATCAGGAATAATAACGCATTAACGCCTTTTGAATTCCGATGTAATAGTATGAGAATGCAAGTTTTGGGTCCACAGAAAAAAAAAATCTCCCAAAAAGAGGAACATTGGAAACAATGTACATGGGATATTTTCCAAATCGAGGATTCGTGGCAGGAAACAAACATTTTTAGATGCGCAACGTAAATAACGTTCTGTAATACATGCGATCGGCGCTCATATTTTATGACTCGGCTTTGATAGTCAGAGAAGTAGCGATTTGTGAGGATAGACAAGTCACAATTCTAGGGGTACATTGCCATAACTAACCTCCTGGAGTAGATCTTGAGCGGCTATCGCCTTCAATACGTTCTTCTTACTCGTTTCTTGTATTTCTCCGCCTACCAACAATTCGTCCAAGATAAAATACGCCTTCTCAAAGTTGAAGATTATATCCAATTCGCACACCTAATTATACAAGCATTATTTATTCAATGATTCAGCTTGTTTATTAAGCAAATTGTAATTCAATTAAATAATATTACATTATCAGAATAAAATGGAGCAAACTTACGCTTCCAAAATATTTGTCCAATAATTCTACATATCTGTGGATGATCTCTAGGGTCAGTAACTCATTGTCGTTTTGTTCAATGGCGCAACAAAAGTATAAACTTGCATATCTATAAATAAATTGATATCCTTTTTATTAATTATTCAATTCTAATGCTTTTATTTTTTCTTTTCACGTATTATATTTTATTATTGAACTTATTTTCTATTACTACTCATGCAAATACAGGAGTTGGCGAAAATTGTAATTTTGCTATTGTCATTTGCAGGTTTTGCAAGTGAACTGAAGTGGATTTTGCCCTAGTTTACATTAATGTTTGTCCAAATAAATTCAAATAAATTGTAATCTTGAAATTTTTTAAATCATTGGGATCTGGGCAGGCAAAATGATCTCTCCCTTAAACGTTTCCTGGTTTCAACACAAAGTCAAAACTGGGCAACCAGGTTCTCGGGAAGTAACATAAGTTAATTAAACATAACCTTAAATTGGCGGTGAATGCTTTTATATTTCGTATTCTATATATTTTTAGTATTTAAAAAAATTAAGAATGAGTTTGATAAGAAAAAATGAATGAGCTCCTGCAATAGTCTTCGCTTTGATTAAGTCAGTTTTTCTTTTAACTTACCTTTTGTAAACAACTTTAACGTCTTTCCACTCCAAAAAACTAGACATTTTGGGTTTTCGAGCAAGTATAGTAGTTATCAATTCTCTGGTTATTTTTTTCTTGAGTTTATCGGGATGGGCGACGTACCACTTTTGCAATCGTAGCTTGCCTTGACGGCTGAACAACAACATGAACTGCATCTGGAACAAAGCACCAAATTTTTTGTGATGAAATAGCGAGTGTATTGTTGAATGGAAGAAAAAATCGGACAAGCTAGCGAGTTGACGAGCAGTTACTAACCATATTTCCGATTTGAAGATTTCACCGCCGTTTAGGATCTCTTACACTTTTATATCTCTTTTCTAATCCGCGACGTCGTTAATGAAATATCACAGGTATCTGACGCCACCTCGTTAATTCGTCGTCAGTTTTTTTGTACACGTACGCGGCGCTCGATAATTTACTAATTGATGCAAGCAATATTAAATATATCTCTATCTGTCACCCACACAACATCGAAAATCTCGATAACAAAAATTAAAACAATAAGATAATCCCCGCCCATCCACAGATAAAGGTAAACCCTCGCACTTTTACGAAAGCATCTCTTGAAAATGGTTTTACGTGAATCTCGACAGTTTTTTTCATAGAACGATTGCAACCTCGACTTGAGATAGCAAAATGCCGGAAATAAATATAGTCACGAAAATAATATTCTAGGTCTGCGACTGCGCCGTTGACGCGAAATCCGGAAGATCCAATGACAGTTCTATCAGGAATCCCGTTTATCGAAAGTCAATAAAATCTATTCCTTGATGCAAGTTCCACCACCTTACAGCTATATAAAATTAGCCGCCCGATTTTGACTTTTGCATTTTTTTTAAATTTATAATGATTGTTTGTCGATAGTTTGTGATTGTTTGATTAATTAAAACGTTTGTTTGATCATATTTTTTATCAAACAAACGAAACAAAAAAGGGCGTTAAGTTAGCCGCAAATTTTTGAAATTTTATCTAATTTGATTTTTTCAAACGCCAATCGATTCGGAATCGTTTGTTTGAAACAAATAATATTATTTGAAGGTTTGTTTGATTGTTGTTTTTCCAAAAAATGAATAAATAAAATATTAGATCGTTGTAGCTTTTACACTAGATTCTAATATAATAGCTATTGACAGTATATTATAGACTTTGTATTTTTTTAAACTTTCATTAATACAAATCGTTTGAGAATCGTTTGATAGAGTTTGATAGAGAAGAAAAATTATTTGAGAGTTAATATTGTTCACGTAAAAACGATTTTATTTTTTGGTGTGAACTTGGCCCCAATTTTTTGGCACCCGCACAACTCACTCGAAAAAAACTCCATCAGGAACATCTCTACCAGACCAATCCCAACCAAGGAAAATCTCCACCAATGACAATCTCCACCGGGAACATCTCAACCAACCCAATCTTCATCATTCCCAACTCCACCAGACAAAACTCACCCAGGAAAATCTCTATCGTGGTCAATCTCCACCAGAGGAACATCTCCATCAGGAACATCTCCACCAGTCATGAAGATCACTCTTTACTGTCGGTATGGAAAACTGCAAAAGCTATCTAGAAATCCCATAGATGGTGCACTAGTAAGTGTAAAACAGTGGACGCATAACACATAACCAATCTTTGTTACACAACGAGAGAGAATAAAGGAAGTTCTGTATAGTTAGCAGATGAATTTCATAATAATAATTTTTTATTGTTGCTATATCTTGGGAATTATTTATGCCATTTACTGACACTAATATCATAATTTTCGAAATAATAGATCACTGATAATAAATAAAAATGTATTGGCCGTATAGTTAGCGGAACGTAATGCAAAGTTCTTTCTTTTTTCGCAATCAACTAGAAATAATTTGGGAAACACATTAGCAATGCTAGAATAATTTGCGAAGTAATTATTTTATCACGATCACGAAACCTAAATCAATCAATTATTTGAAGAGAAATCCGCTATCCTAGGTATTTTCTGGTATACCCTGGCTCTCATCTCTCATTGGCTACCGCTGCTGAGTGCGAGTAGAAGTGTATAACCCGTCAATTAATTGTAGTTATATCAACCATATCAACAATAAACAATATCAATTTGGTGCGAAAACGTTATGTGTTATTCAACCTCTTGAAAAATAAGTATGTATACGGGTAACGTAAAAGTCGATAACCAAATAGAACACGTAATATTTAATCTGATTGACGAAGCTGCTTTCCTTCAACCTTACCTAATCATTAATTATAGTTAATGTGTGTGTGTGTGTGTGTGTGTGTGTGTGTGTGTGTGTGTGTGTGTGTGTGTGTGTGTGTGTGTGTGTGTGTGCGTGCGTGCGTGCGTGCGTGCGTGCGTGCGTGCGTGCGTGCGTGCGTGCGTGCGTGCGTGCGTGCGTGCGTGCGTGCGTGTGTGCGTGTGGGCGTGTGTGCGTGCGTGTGTGCGTGTGTGCGTGTGCGCGTGCGCGCGCGCGCGTGCGCGCGCGCGCGCGCGCGTGTGTGTGTGTGTGTGTGTGTGTGTGTGTGTGTGTGTAAGAGATGTATATATATTATATGTAAGAGAATCGAATAATTTGATAACTGTAAAAATAGTAGGGTGGGTTTGGGTCATCTTGCGGTTGTTTTTTGATTAGTTGGACATGTGGAAATAGTATTTTTACATGCCCAACTATTCAAAAAACAACCGCAATATGACCCAAACCCACCCTACTATTTTTACAGTCATCAAACTACTCGAATAACTCTTAAAAACTTTTATGACCGTCATCAAAATGACCAAAAGTCATCAAAGTACACGAATAACTCTTAGAAAAGTCATTAAACTACTCGATTGTCTTACACGGTAGCATGTCTAAATATCATAGTCAAAATATCACACGACAAAATATCACGGACAAAATATAACATGACAAAAAAACACACGAACAAAATATCACCGCGACAAAATATCACATAATAAAAAATCACCTCTACAAAATATCACATGACAAAAAATCACTGCAACAAAATATCACGTCGACAGTATATCACAGCCAGGCATGAATTTATTGATGCTCAATGTTGTGTGTGTATGCTGTGAGTGTTGTACATGGCAGAATGGATAACGGTTCGCAGTTACGCCAGAGCGGGGGTGATTCCTGATATATACAGATTATTGTATGTAGATAATCGTAATGATAATTTAGTATCAATTCGCCTTGAGTCTTGATTAATTGTATTGAATTTGAGATTGGTGATGTTGCCGGATATGAAACATTGATAGAAAACGAATATTTTAATAAACATCCCGAGGTATTGAAGAACTAAGTTGTGTATTTTGAAGAAAATTATATCGGTAATGCATTGACTCAAGCCCACCCTACTATTTTCACATGTCCAACTATTCAAACAACAACCCAAAGATGACCCGAACCCACCCTAGTATTTCCATATGTCCAACTATTCAAACAATAACCCAAATATGACCCAAACTCACCCTACTATGTCCACATGTCTAACTATTCAAACAACAACCCAAAGATGACCCAAACCCGCCCTACTATTTCCACATGTCCAACTATTCAAACAACCCAAAGATGACCCGAACCCACCCTACTATTTCCACATGTCCAACTATTCAAACAACAACCCAAAAATGACCCGTACCCACCATACCATTTCCACATGTCCAACTATTCAAACAACAACCCAAAGATGACCGGAACCCACCCTACTATTTCCACATGTCCAACTATTCAAACAACAACCCAAAGATGACCCGAACCCACCCGACTATTTCCACATGACCAACTATTTAAACGACAACCCAAAGATGACCTGAACCCACCCTACTATTTCCACATGTCCAACTATTCAAACAATAACCCAAACATGACCCGAACCCACCCTACTATTTTCACATGTTCAACTATTCAAACAACAACCCAAAGATGACCCGAACCCACCCTATTATTTCCACACGTCCAAGTATTCAAACAACAATCCAAATATGACCCGAACCCTCGGGTGATGATGAACCCGAACCTACCCGAACGGGTGGGTTCGGGTCATCTTTGGGTTCTTGTTTGAATAGTTGGACATGTGAAAATAGTAGGGTGGGTTCGGGTCATCTTTGGGTTCTTGTTTGAATAGTTGGACATGTGGAAATAGAAGGGTGGGTTCGGGTCATCTTTGAGTTTTTGTTTGTATAGTTGGACATATGAAAATAGCAGGATGGGTTCGGGTCATCTTTGAGTTGTTGTTTGAATAGTTGGGAATGTGGAAATAGTAGGGTGGGTTTGGGTCATCTTTAGGTTGTTGGTTGAATAGTTGGACATGTGGAAATAGCAGAGTGTGTTCGGGTCATCTTTGGGTTATTGTTTGAATAGTTGGACATATGGAAATAGTAGGGTGGGTTCGGGTCATATTTGGATTGTTGTTTGAATAGTTGGACATGTGGAAATAGTAGGGTGGGTTCAGGTCATCTTTGGGTTGTTGTTTGAATACTTGGACATGTGGAAATAGTAGGGTGGGTTCGGGCCATCTTTGGGTTGTTGTTTGAATAGTTGGACATATGGAAATAGTAGGGTGGGTTCGGGTCATATTTGGATTGTTGTTTGAATAGTTGGACATGTGGAAATAGTAGGGTGGGTTCAGGTCATCTTTGGGTTGTTGTTTGAATACTTGGACGTGTGGAAATAGTAGGGTGGGTTCAGGTCATCTTTGGGTTGTTGTTTGAATAGTTGGTCATTTGGAAATGGGTGAGTTCAGGTCATCTTTGGGTTGTTGTATGAATAGTTGAACATGTGGAAATAGTAAGGTGGGTTCGGGTCATCTTTGGGTTGTTGTTTGTATAGTTGGACATGTGGAAATAGTAGGGTGGTTTGGATCATCTTTGGGTTCTTGTTTGAATAGTTGGACATGTGGAAATAGTAGGGTGGGTTCGGGTCATCTTTGGGTTGTTGTTTGAATAGTTGGACATGTGGAAATAGTAGGGTGGGTTCGGGTCATCTTTGGATTCTTGTTTGAGTAGTTGGACATGTGGAAATAGTAGGGTGGGTTCGGGTCATCTTTGGGTTGGTGTTTGAATAGTTGGACATGTGGAAATAGTAGGGTGGGTTCGGGTCATCTTTGGGTTGTTGTTTGTATAGATGGACATGTGGAAATAGTAGGGTGGGTTCGGGTCATCTTTGGGTTCTTGTTTGAATAGTTGGACATGTGGAAATAGTAGGGTGGGTTCGGGTCATCTTTGGGTTGTTGTTTGAATAGTTGGACGTGTGGAAATAGTAGAGTGGGTTCGGGTCATCTTTGGGTTATTGTTTGAATAGTTGGGCATGTGGAAATAGTAGGGTGGGTTCGGGTCATCTTTGAATTGTTGTTTGAATAGTTGGACATGCGAAAATAGTAGGGTGGGTTCAGGTCATCTTTAGGTTGTTGTTTGAATACTTGGACGTCTGGAAATAGCAGGATGGATTCGGGTCATCTTTGGGTTGTTGTTTGAATAGTTGGACATGTGGAAATAGTAGGGTGGGTTCGGGTCGTCTTTGGGTTGTGGTTTGAATAGTTGGACATGTGAAAATAGTAGGGTGGGTTTGAGTCAATGCATTACCGATATAATTTTCTTCAAAATACACAACTTATGTTAGTTCTTCAATACCTCGTCGTGTTTACTAAAATATTCGCTTTCAATCAACCTTTCATATCCGGCAACATCATCAATCTCAAATTTAATACAATTAATCAAGACTCAAGGCGAATTGATACTAAATTATCATTATGATTATCTACATACAATAGTCCGCGTACATCAGGAATCACCACCACTCTGGCGTAACTGCGAACCGTTATCCATTCTTCTGCTATGTACAACACTTACAGCATACACACACAACATTGAGCATCAATAAATTCCTGCATGGCTGTGATATACTGTCGACGTGATATTTTGTCCGTGATATTTTGTCATGTGAATTTTGACTGTGATATTTAGACGTGCTACCATGTAAGACAATCGAATAGTTTAATGACTTTTCTAAGAGTTATTCGTGTACTTTGAAGACTTTTGGTCATTTTGATGCCGGTCATCAAAGTTTTTAAGAGTTATTCGAGTAGTTTGATGGCTGTAATAATAGTAGGGTGGGTTTGGGTCATCTTGCGGTTGTTTTTTGAATAGTTGGTCATGTAAAAATACTATTTCCACATGTCCAACTATTCAAAAAACAACCGCAAGATGACCCAAACCCACCCTACTATTTTTAGTTATCAAATTACTCGATTCCCTTACACACACACACACACACATATATACACATATATATATATATATATATTAACTATAATTGATTATAATTAATGATAAATAATGATTAGGTAAGGTTGAAGGAAAGCAGCTTCGTCGATCAGATTAAATATTACGTGTTCTATTTCGTTATCGACTTTTACGTTACCGGTATACGTTTCCACTGTACGTTTTCCACTCATCCATACTTATTTTTCAAGAGGTTGAGGGTACGTTCGACTTGCACGCGTTCAGCGCTGTAAGCGCTCAAAGTGCGTTCGACTTGGCACCGTAAACGCTCACGAGCGTTGAGACGGTTACGTTTACCGCCATGTTCGCCCAAGTCGAACGCGCACAAACGCTTTCAACGGTTCAAACGCTTTGAACGCTGTGAGCGTGCAAGTCGAACGTACCCTGAATAACACATGATGACGTTTTCGCACCAAATTGATATTGTTCATTGTTGATATAGTTGATATAACTACAATTATTAATTGACGGGTTATAGCCACAGCACACTTCTACACGCACTCAGCAGCGATATCCAGTGAGAGATGAATGACGGGGTATACCAGAAAATCCCTAGGAAAGCGGCGGATTTCTCTTGGAATAATTGATTGACTTAGGTTTTGCGTTATCGTGATAAAATAATTACTTCGCAAATTATTGTAGCATTATTAATATGTTTCCCAAATGATTTCTAGTTGATTGTTAAAAAAAAAAAGAACTTTGCATTACGTTCTGCTAACTATACGCCCAATACATTTTTATTTATTATCGATAAACTATTATTTCGAAAATTATGATATTAATGTCAATAAATGGCATAAATAATTCCCAAAATATAGCAATAATAAAAAATTAATATTATCAAATTCGTCTGCTAACTATACAGAACTAATAAAGGACCGTTTGGAGCTGAAAAGTTTTGTCGCTCGCAGATCACAGTGTTTGATTGATCGATGAGTTTGACGACAAAACTCTTCATCTCCAAACGGTCCTTTCTCTCTCGTTGTGTAACAAAATTTGGTTATGTGTTATGCGTCCACTGTTTTACACTTACTGGTGTACCATCTATGCGATTTCTAGATAGCTTTTGCAGTTTTCCATACCGACAGTAAATATTGATCTTCATGACTGGTGGAGATGTTCCTAATGGAGATGTTCCTCTGGTGGAGATTGACCACGATAGAGATTTTCCTGGGTGAGTGTTGTCTGGTGGAGCTGGGAATGATGGAGATTGGGTTGGTTGAGATGTTCCCGGTGGAGATTGTCATTGGTGGAGATTTTCCTTGGTTGGGATTGGTCTGGTAGAGATGTTCCTGATGGAGTTTTTTTTCGAGTGAGTTGTACGGGTGCCAATTTTTTTTGTCTCCTGAAATAATGGACTTAGATGTTTCATTTTTTTTTTAATCGTTTGAGAATCGTTTGAGAGAGTTTGAGAGTCAAAGAAAACCGTTTGAGAGTTAATATTTTAATTGATATTAAATAATTATTCAGTGCGCGATTTACCCTAGGATCCGAGCACTTCCGGTATGCGCAGTGTATGTGCGCAGTGCATCTGAAATCAGCTGCAGCGGTGCTGGACCTGTCGTTGACAAACGATCAGTTAATAAACAAACAAAGTGTCAGCGAATGCTTCGGAATGCAGTTTTAATTAATGATTTGCGCGTGGACTGTAATTTGTGCTGTTATATTGTTTTTATTAACGAGAAAATATTAGCTAGAAAATTCGCAACGGGGAAAAGCGACATTCGAGAGTGTATAGTATCTACAGGTCGGTGAATTGATTGTTTATATTTTTTGAGCCAAAGTTCGATGCTTTGAATTAAACGATTAATTGAATATTATCGAAATAATTCTTTCAATCAAACGTTCTTTAGATCGTGGCTTTCAAAGAGAAAGAATCTTCACCGTGCGAGATCGAGTGCTCGTTCTATCTTACCGTGATTAAGCGCAGCTCAATCGAGGACGATCCACACGATGAAGTAATTGAGACAGAAATACCAAAGATGCATCTAAAAGTTCAGAGCCTTATCGAGTTTGATACGTTCGTCATAATCCACGGTCCATTCACGAGTGTCGACAACGGTATAAGTAGTGAATTAATGTTAAAATAATTCTTTTTTTATTTCAAAAGAGATTCATTGAGTTTATTACGCCTTGGTACATTGAGGCAATTACAGAAATTTCTAAATAACGAATAATTTGTACAGAATGGTAATATTCATAAACGATATAATGATCATGGTAATAGTAATAACAATAAAATAAGAGAAATAATATAACACCATGAAAATAATAGAAAGATAAAAGAGAGATTAATCGATACTCATTGGGAGCGCCATTACGAAGCTTATGTCAGTAACAAGGTCACAAATAAAATATCAAAATAGAGTCTAATGTACATATTTTTTTTTAAATTTGTGTCTCGTATTTTGTTCCTCAGTGTTCTCCTCGTACCTACAGCACTTGATTTCATTTTATTAAACCCTTCTAATCGTTCATTAACAAATGTTTCGCTTTGTATCGATCATTAAGGGCGAAATTTTGTATTTTTTCAATAAAAACATCGATTGAGAAGTTCAACGGAGAATATAGAAATAATAATGTTATCTCTCGAGAAATCCCAAATTGTTCAATTCGAATTTTCAATTTTATTTTCAAAATTGCTCGATTTCTTTCCTAATGTAGGAAGAAATTGATTTGTTTTGGAAATTTAGTTTTTAATTTAGAAAAATTCTGAAGATTTCAAATGTTTTAATAACTCGAAGTTTATGATTCAGAAAAGAAATGTTATTTAAGTTCAATTTTGATACCATATGTTGTAGATACGAGCACGCTTTTGTAATGAAAAGGACTGTGAATGAAATCAATCATTCATTTTTGAGATAATAATATCAGCGAAAAATGATTTTGTACAATATTTGCGAATCCGAAGCAGTGTAATTCTCCGAAATTCAAGTTATCAAAAAGAGTAACTCACATGTTATCATTGTTCGACATTCTTTCAGATACTCAATCAAAAAATGGATCACCCTGAACCTTGAAAATCAATGCAGAAAAAAGAAAATTGTGGTCATTAATAAGAATCGAAACATTCCCATAATTAAGAGCGGTGACTCAACTCTTTATTTGACCAGAGACATCGCCGCTATCATTGATCGATACGAAAAATCTATTTTCGATCTCATGCACTACATTTTGGAGAATTCGCAGAGTGACCATTTTACAAATTTGGTCACTATTCTTGAAAAACAACCTTTCATGAACAAAATACGTCAAGTTAAATTTGGCAAAATACGTGGTATAAGCACGAGAAAAGGCACCGCTGTTTTCCTCAGTGATTTTTTGAACGAGACTCGAGACGCTATGCGAGAAACACAAATTAATTCGCTCAGTAAGCAACGATAATTAGTAATTTTTTTTTTACTAATAATTAATGGATTAATGGATAAATCAATAAAAATTTCATAAGAAAAACATTCAAAAATTGCAGGAAAAAAAATCCGAATTTGAATTCGGAAAAAACATTAAGTAATTATTGACCTAATAGTCATTTATGTTTTGAATATTTGATTGATTTTCGATAATAAAATACGAATAATAAAAATTCTAAGCTTCCCTGTGGAAAATTAAAATTGTATTTCCCAGTTTTAGAGAAAATGCTTCAAATATTAATTGAAGTTATTTTTATCAATATTGCACGAGCTAAAGTATTTTTTCTGCAGACTGACCGATAATATAACTCGATAAATATCAGCGACCAAGGTACCTCTCGACCCGCATGACAACAACTTCGATAGCCTTGGAACTTCAGCGGTCATTATTCACGATTTGAAACAAAAAGGGTTTCGAGATTATGGCTTTAATTGGAATATTGCACTTAATTTGGGTATTGACGGGGAGAGCCAATAAAATTTTTTAATGAATCTTATTGGTTATATTGATAAAAATGGTCTAAATGTGAACAAGATTTCGTGGCGTTATAGTTTTCTCTATTATGCAAAAATAATTTATTAAAACGTGAGAAACAAAGAATTCCCTTAGTATGCATAGGTCATAAATTATCTTCTTTGAAAAATTCAGCAAAAATAATCATAGTTCTTGATGAATGTCTAATTCGATTTGCCGAAGTTTTGGCATTTATGCAAAGATTATTTGTCCAAAAATCGCGGATGAATTATTATTTTTTTTTTCTAATCAAACTTGGAACTAAATTGGCGAGCCAGTGCGAACCATCAATGTTGACAGAACCGATCGTAAACGATCTCGTTACGAAAATCAATCAATTCGACGATTATTTCTTCGTATCGTACACTGTAGCTGTGCCATTTAGCAAAGTATCGTTTTGAACTGCGGTAAGCTCGCTCAATTTTTAGAAAAAGACAATTTTTTTGTGTTTCATATTCAAAATTTCTCCCTTAAAAAAACCGTTCAAAAATGTTTTACAAATTTAAATATGGTTTTGAGAACGTTTTTGTTTTTCTTTTTTTTAATACTTAAAAGTGCTTCTCGATACAACCACATGGTCAACAAAACTTTGAGGGAGCTTGAGGTCAAGGGGGAACCAGAAGATGTGGGATCTTAAAGATTGCTTCTCTCCAGTGTCCAAGAACGTTCCAGCAAAAGGAATGAAATTACTAGGTCTTCGACCTCTCGAACAAATGTAAAAAGAAAAATTGTTGAGAAAAAGGAAATCTTGTATGACTCTTTTAGACAACAGAATAATCGAACGTTTTACGGATACAAAAAACGCGATATTCCTTGGTGACTTTGCGCTTACCGACGATACTTCGAACAATTACAACGAGGCACTTGAGGAGAGCAATACCGCAGTATATTCAGATAAATTCATCTACAAAGATAAGATTATTTGGGGAAAAGGCTCAAAGAAGTTATTCAATACTGATTTAGCCCGGGTGGTGATACTGGGGCTCACACATTTGGGAATTCCTTACGGTTGGCGATGGGATGGTCCCGCCTCAAATCACTGCCTAATCTGGTGCGAAATATTCACCGAGCCCATTGAGGTTTGACGGATGCTCTCAACTTAATACGTAAATAACGGACAACACCACTGTGACCCCCTATTATTTTCACATTTTTCAAGAATTTTTTTTTGTGGAAAAAAAGAGATATTCGAAAAAATTTTTTTGGGTTTTGTTCCTTGTTTATTGATGTATCAAAAAACATTTTTTTCACATTTTTCACGCCGCATGGTGGCGCTGGGGAAGCTCTCGCGTCATCTCCGCAGTGGTTCGCGGCACGCAGCAGAACTCTCTTCAACGTCGATCTGAAAAAAAATACCGAGTATTTTCGTTAATAATATGATATTTTGAAGAGAAGTACATAGGGATTTGGAAAAATATTGATTTTTTAAAAATAGGCACGCCTTTGAAATTAAAGAATGATTTTTGAGCAAAATTTCTCGTCGAAAATAGGCTATAACTTTTATAATTATCGAGATATCGAAAAAATCCTATGTACTTCTTTAGATAATCTACTTTTATTGATACAGTAAAAATTTGAAGTCGATCGGATAAAAATTGCTCGAGTTCTGCTGCGTGCCGCACTCAAAAAAGTGGTTTTGAGAAAAACGCGTTCAAAGTTTTAGGTTTGTTAATTTATGTTATAAATTGAAAAAAAAATTATTTACCTTCAATCAGCGATGCCGGCACCATATAGCTGGCCTTCAAGAAGCAAATCGTTGTCTCCTGATTCTTTCCTCGAACTTGTTAAGGCTTTTCTCGCTTCTTTTGCAGCGTCTGTGAGCGAGCGCTCCGCGAGCTGGATCCGCGCTGCGTCGGTCTCAACGCAAAAGTTGAAACAATTTGGGGCGATGGTTATCCCCAACGTCTCCAGTACTTTCATGAGACTTCTCAGGCCATCATTGAACACTAATACCGCGATATCAGTTGCAATATCAATGATTTTTTTGCTTCCGGACTGGCACTTGGGGGCTATTGCCCAAACTAATTTATTGTAGCTTTCGTTATTGTTTTGCATATAGCCGCCCAAACAACGCTGCAGCAAATCGTCCCTGCTCAAATTTTCGAAGATTGGCTGAATTGCCTCCAATATTTCCTGAGGAAGAGGCGGTTTATGGCGATATTTAGAAATATGACCATTTGCGACCGCGCGCTGCCACGAACACCACGACTCGGCTCCTTCCGGGCAATCGTCATGTTGTGGCTCACTGTCTGTGGACATTTTATGTTTGATAGTTGCCCAAATTGCCTTCCTCATTTTGTCAACATCGAAAAAGGCGGGAAGAATACCTGGCGACCCGAAGGCGCCCAGCTGCGCGGGACCCCGAGCATCGCGGACCGCTGCACCGCTCCACAAAATATTCAATATCTACGAAAATAATTATTTTTTCGACCTGGGTCCAACGGCATTTCAATCTTAAAAGTATTTTAGATTTTTTAAAATGGTTTTCAAAAAATCGATTTTTTGAAGCCGTCACAGTGGTGTTGTCCCTTAAATAAGCGATTATGTGACTCGCGCAAAGAAAAAACGAAATACGGAACATAATCAAGAGTATTTGCACGCATGATTTTGAGCGAAATTTTTTGATTTGCAAAAGTGTGTGCTCTATCGTTTGTTCTTTCCTTCCACGTGACGCTGCGTCAAAAATCACATCCTCCTTGAAATTGACAGACTTTTCTGTATTATACGTTTAAATTTATAGTTACGCGTGCATCCAAAAGATGAAAAATCATTGAAGATATTAATATATAAAACGAATTAATTGTGTAATGTACATAATGTCAGAAATCCACCGTTCACACAGATCCGTGTGAAATTTTTTGGTTTGCAAAAGTGTGTGCTCTATATCGTTTGTTCTTTCCTTCCACGTGACGCTGCGTTAAAAATCGCTCCCTCCTTGAAATTGACAGACTTCTCTGTATTATACGATTAAATTTATAGTTACGCGTGCATCCAAAAGATGAAAAATCATTGAAGATATTAATATACACGGATCCGTGTGAACGGTGGATTTCTGACATTATGTACATCACACAATTAATTCGTTTTATATCAAGAGACTCGGTAGAGTCTCGGGACAAGTGCATTGACAGCTCTGTCGTCTGTTGGCTCGAGGCTCGCCCGAGTATATTATCTCTGAATAAAACGATTCGCGGTGGTGGGGGTAAAAACTGAAATTCATTTTCTTTAATTACGAAGCTCAGGAGGCATATATGATGATTTGAAAATTGAACTGGAGATTT
Organism: Rhimphoctona megacephalus; assembly: GCA_963989365.1. NCBI lineage: Eukaryota > Metazoa > Arthropoda > Insecta > Hymenoptera > Ichneumonidae > Rhimphoctona > Rhimphoctona megacephalus. Next base: position 7,772,870 of record OZ022416.1, on the reverse strand, counting down.
ATTACGAAAAAATATTTCGATTGAGCCTTAAATCAGCACGATTGATGCCGTATGTGCTGAGAAAAAACTTTGCACAGGCTCAAGATTATGCTACATCGAAGTATTGGCATGTCTGTATACGACACAATGAAAGGCCTCTTGACGCCTTCTGAGCTTGTGATTGGCCATTCCGTTCCATCTTTCTCTACCTATACCACGCAAAGTCTGAACGGAGTTTTCGAAGTGAGAATAAGTGCTTATACGCGAGACGTGTTTGTGGATAAATTCGGCAAAAAAAAATATTTCGCGATCTGTGAATAAATAAATAGTTCGAAGTACCCATACCGCGAAAAGTCTGAACGGAATTTTCGAAGTGAGAAGTGCTTACGCGGGTCGTGTTGTGGATAAATTCGGGGAAAAAAAATTATTTCGCGATCTATGAATAAATTTATTCACAGATCGCGAAATAATTTTGGATCGTATGCGTACGATCCAAAACCCTGACTGATCTTGGTACCGTATTTTTTTCGGTATCGCGACTATGGCAAAATGGCTTTTTTAAACTGTAACTGTGTCGGCATCGATACCAGAAAGCAAGTCCCAGCGGGCCCAATTGAGGGTAGCGATACCGAAAATTATGCGGCATTGTAACTGAAAGTGGGACCCCACATGTACGGTGTCGGTACCGTAAATTATGCAGTTCGCTACCCAAAGTGGGACCCCACATGTACGGTATCGGTACCGTAAATTATGCGGTTCGCTACCCAAAGTGGGACCCCCCACATATACGGTATCGGTACTGTAAATTATGCGGTTCGCTACCCAAAGGCGGGCCCGCAGGTACGGTATCGGTACCGTAAATTATGCAGTACTACCCAAAGGCGGGCCCGCAGGTACGGTATCGGTACCGTAAATTATGCAGTACTACCCAAAGGCGGGCACGCAGGTACGGTATCGGTACCGTAAATTATGCAGTACTACCCAAAGGCGGGCCCGCAGGTACGGTATCGGTACCGTAAATTATGCGGTTCGCTACCCAAAGGCGAGCCCGCAGATACGGTATTGGTACCGTAAATTATGCGGTTTGCTACCCAAAAGCGAGCCCGCAGGTACGGTATCGGTACCGTAAATTATGCGGTTCGCTACCCAAAGGCTGAAAATTATGCGGTTCGCTACCCAAAGGATGAAAACTTCCATGAAAAAGCTATCGAGCGACAATGAATTGTACTCCACCATTTGATTGCCACGGATATATTTAAAACAATTGTAAATCGATAATCATGACCATTGAAAAAAAAGAGATGGATGCAAAGCGCCCCTTCTCCCAAACACGTGTTCCAAGAGCAAAAAAAATAAAATAAAATTGCTCCTGGATTAATCGAACCTTCCCTACCCGCCAACTACGTTCCACTGGTGTAAATTTATTTATCCATCCATTTGTCTATCCTGCTATGAAACACCACCAGACTCGCGAAGACAGAAATGCCAGTGAACACGGTATCGGACCTGCGAAAATGCGGTATCGAGATCGGATCGGTGGATTGGAAAAAAATTCGACAAGTAGGCATCGGACCTGCAAAATGACGGCATCGATACTGGATTGGTGGACTTAATTGAAAAAGCAAAATTCGACAGGTAGTTAGCGACCCAACAAATTATGGTATTGATACCGGGCCAGTTGGGCTTGAGCAAAAAGCGAAAATTCGGCACATTCGGTATCGGTGGAATTAAAATTAGGTATCGATACCGATATTAGGTCCGTTGTACTTAGTCGAAAAAGCAAAAGTCGACACGGCATCGATACCGAAAACGATTTCGGTTAAAAAACGCCCAGTTGAGACGGTATCGGGAACAGTCAGGGAAATGATTTCTTTAATATAAATTCAATGACAGCAATTTAGAGTTTCATTCAAATTCACGTATTTTTTAGTTTTTTTCCCCCTTTCGATCGCGACTAATTAGAATCTCGTGGCTTAAACAGTATTGAAAATATGAATGTTTTTTCACGAACAGTTGTGAGGTTATAAATATCGTGGTTAGATTCGATCGACTCTTGGTTACAGTAATAATAAGAAAGTGATGGTGTGAAATTAGTCAAATGCTTTTAATCAACTTTCGAACAGTGCTGAAATGAATATGCATTTTTTTATTATTGTTAACCCTTCAGTTTTTATTTTCCACACTTAACTCTATGACGGAATTTCTCTTTCGCGATTAAATGTTCCTCGTATAAGATTTCTTGAGAAATCATTCTTTTCGATTCTTTGATAACTATGAAATGGTATACGTTGAACTGTTAATCATGATTGGTGTGAATCGATATAAATTTGGAAAAGAAACTATAAAACTAATAATGAGTGTCAAAAAAATGTATATGGCAAAATTTGTTATTATCATGCCGAGTTTTGAGCAGTGTTTAATAAATATTTTTATTAACTCTACACCGTTGACAATTTATTTTATTGGTCCCTTTCCTCTTTATTATAAAATGTTCCTCGCTTGCCATAATAAGATTTGTACATCACAAAATGTTCCTTGCATGATAATTGTTGGTCCATTTCAAAAGATTTTCGACGTTGTTTTTCTATCCAAAATATGGTGTAGATCATCTAGCGTTTGATGAATAAATTGTCAAATACACTGTCAACCTGCATCTGGATATATATGGATGCCTCTGGATGATAACCGTAGTAAGTAATGATATATCTTTATGTCAAAATGGCTCGTATAATATATCTTTATGTCAAAAGACTATGGCGGTATATACTCCATATCCTATGAAAATTTGTATCTTTGGATTGCAATGAATGCCTATAGACTCTGGAAATTCTGTGAAGCGACAAATGTACCAAGTATTTCCACTTTTTGGCTCCGATTATAGCATTATTAATTGAAAATTTTGTTATGAAAATTCTTCGCTTGCTCATTTGTCAATGGGAACAAAATTATTGTCTTCGGAACGCCATGAATGTATGCAAAATTTCAGAATTTTATTTGGCTCAATATGCGTTATATTTTTTCACTTCCCCATTTTAGTTGTAACATTATGAATTTTGAAAAATTGTTTCAGGAAGTCTTCCGATGTGTTTTTACTGATATTATTAAAATTTGTATAACTGAATTGCAATGGATACCTACAGACTTTGAAAATTCTGTGAAGCGACAGATGTGCCACGTATTTTCCCTTTTTGGTTTCGATTATGGCATTAGGAATTAAAAATTTTGTTATGAAAATTCTTCGATTGCTCATTTGTTGATAGGTTAAGAACTGCTGGCTTCGGAATGCCATGCATACATGCAAAATTTCAGAATTTTGTTGGGCCCAATGTGCGCTACATTTTTTCAATTCCCTAATTTAGTTGTAGCATAATGAATTTTGAAAAATTGTTTCAGGAAGTCTTCTGATGTTTTTTTACTGGTATTATCAAAATTTGTATCATTGGATTGCAACGGATACCTACAGACGATGGAAATTCTGTAAAGCAACAAATGTACCAAGTATTTCCACTTTTTGGCTCCGATTGTGGCATTAAGAATTAAAAATTTTGTTATGAGAATTCTGCGGTTGCTCATTTGTCAATAGGATCAAAATTATTGTCTTTGGATCACCATGAATATATGCAAAATTTCAGAATTTCATTCGGCTCTATTGAGCTATATTTTTTCACTTCCCCACTTTAATTGTAGCATAATAAATTTTGAAAAATTGTTTTAGGAAGTCTTCTGATGTGTTTTTACTGATATTATCAAAATGTGTATCATTTAATTGCAACAGATACGTACAGACTTTGAAATATGTGTGAAGTAACAAGTGTACCCAATATTTCCACTTTTTTGCTGGAATAGTGGCATTATTAGGACTTGAAAATTTTATAATGAAAATTCTTCAGTTGCTCATTTTTGGATGGGATTAAAATTTGGCTTCGAAGAGTAATGGCTACATGCAAAATTCATAAACTTTATTGAGCCCAATGTGTGGTATGCTTGAGTTGTAGCATGACTAATTCAAACAATTGTCAGAAAGTCTTTGGTTCCTTTTTTTCTGGAAGTATAAAAATTTGTTGCATTGGAACGCAATGTATACTTACAAACTTTGGAAATTTCCTGGAGCAACATGTGTGCTCAGTATTTCTACTTTTTCGCTCCTATTGTGGCATAATGAATTGAAAAATATTTTCAAAAAGATTTGCTCTACGGATGCTCTGGTTGTGATGGTACGAAAATGTGCACGAAGATAATGCACCTGGTATAACTCAACTCGATCCATTTTCTTGGGCACAGTACTGATCTAAGTTTGCCCGCTTTGTTGAATTTATTGTTTTAAAATATCCATAACATACTTTCTGAATTTTTCAAAATTCAAAGATAATATTAAAATATCTGTAAGTTCTAGTTTTGAGGCTTTCACGGCCATTATTGTTATAAATATCAAAATTTGCATCAAAATTTGTATCATGGGAATGTAGCCGATACCTACAAACTTTTAACATTTTGTGAAGCGCCAAGTATTTCCACTTTTTGTCTCGCTTGTGACAGTATTATATTAGACAGTATTATATTATATTAGTCTTGACCCTGCGTTTTACTATACTCTCCCCGGATATACCTGGGATGCCATGATGAAATATACAAAGGTAAAGTTTGAATTGCTCACGGACATCGACATGGTATTATTCGTGGAGAGAGGTATTCGAGGTGGTCTCAGTCAATGCTCCAAAAGGCATGCCCGTGCCAATAATAAGTATATGGACTCATATAATCCATCTATATCATCCTCATACTTGATGTATTACGACGTTAATAATTTGTATGGATGGGCAATGAGTCAACCGCTGCCGTACGCAGATTTTGAATGGATTGACGATATCGCAAGCATCAATGTCGAATCAGTTCCATTAGATTCTGAAAACGGTTATATACTTGAGGTTGATTTAGAATATCCAGAACACTTGCACGATGCACATAGTGACTTACCGTTTTGTCCAACGCATGACAAACCTCCGGGCACGCAGCAAGAAAAGCTGCTTGCAACGGTGAACAGGAAAAAACGGTATGTCATACACTATCGTGCATTGCAGCAGTGTTTGCAACATGGTTTGAAAATCGCCAAAATACATAGAGTTTTGAAATTCAAGCAATCTTCCTGGCTGCAAACATACATTGATTTCAATACTCAGTTTCGTACACGTGCGAAAAATGATTTTGAAAAAAATCTATTTAAATTGATGAATAATGCAGTTTTTGGAAAAACTATGGAAGATGTTCGTAGCCACGTACAAATCAAATTGTTAACGGAATGGGCAGGCCGATATGGAGCAGAGGCTATGATCGCAAAACCCAACTTTCACAGTCGAAGTATCTTTGCAGAAAATTTAATCGCTGCAGAGTTGCAAAATCTTCAAGTCAAGTTTAATAAACCAATATATGTGGGCATGTCGATTTTAGACATCTCCAAAACTTGTCTATATGCGTTTCACCACGAATTCATGACTCCAACGTATGGAAATAAGAGTAAAGTGATGTATACAGATACTGATAGTTTAATTTACCATATTGAATGTGACGATGTATATGAGGACATGAAATGCAATCTCGACAAATATGACACCAGTGACTACCCCCATGACAATGTATATGGTATACCGCTTGTCAACAAAAAGGTCCCTGGTCTCATGAAGGATGAGAACAACGGGGCCATAATGACCGAATTCGTTGGACTTAGATCGAAAATGTATGCGACGCGAGTTGAGGGGAAGAAAGATGTTAAAAAAGCGAAAGGTGTAAAGAGTAATGTTGTTGCGAGAACCATACAATTTGAAGATTATGTGAAGTGTCTCGATGAGCAGATTGAAATGAAGCGTTGCCAATCATCGATTCGATCGACATTACATAATGTCTATACCATAACAGAGACAAAAATCGCTCTAAGTCCACACGATGACAAGCGGTATATTATACCTGGAACGGTAGACACGTTGTCATGGGGTCATTACAGTATTCCCAAATGTTCGGAAGCAATGGAAACGTAGAGAATTGTAAACCAAGAGCGCGTACGTATGTGTATGAGAGAGAGAGAGAGAGAGAACATTTTTTTCAATATTTGTACTTTTGATGTGAAATAAAAAGAATCTTTTTGTGAAACGCATCGATGATAAGCGGTATATTATACCTGGAACGGTAGACACGTTACCATGGGGTCATTACAGTATTCCCAAATGTTCGGAAGCAATGGAAACGTGGAGAATTGTAAACCAAGAGCGCGTACGTATATGTATGAGAGAGAGAGAGAACATTTTTCTTCAATATTTGTACATTTGATGTGAAATAAAAAGAATCTTTTTTGTGAAACTCATTGTGTCCATCCTTTTTTTTCCTTCTACCTGCTTTCCAGAGCTATGCAGAGACCTGCTTGGATATGTCGGGAGGGTCATAAAAATAAACCAGACATTCTTTTCCTCTTCTTTATTGTTCACAAATCATCCTTACTTATCCAACTATTATGTGTATTGTCGAAACCTAGCCATTTCACAAGCAACTGACTACCACGCTTCTTCAAGACTTTTTCAATGAGATATATGTCAGGATATTTAACTCGAAGTAACTCTTGTTCGTAGAAGCTACCTGCAATGGGCTCATCTTGATGATCTTTTATGTTGTATGTAACAGGGGTAGTTTTTCTTACTCGATATATTGTGAAAATTTCCGTTGTCCAGTTTGCTGTATAACCTTTCTCAAATACATTCTTAAATTTACTAATGCGTACTTTATCGCCGATTTTAAATTTCGCCAGTTTTCCCACCTCAGTTCTATTGAAAACATCACGTAGTATTTGTTTTTCATTCGTAACATTAACATTTTTCGGCTTCATCTTAATGGTATGATGTATAGTATCATTATATTTAGTAATTAACATATCGAGAATATCGATCCATTTCCAGTTTCCGCGAAAACTGAATTGAATCCACATTTTATTCTTAAGTGTACGATTGAAGCGCTCACAAATTGATGCTTTTAAATTGCTATATGTAGAATACAAGTGTATATTATTCTTTTTCATCAAAGCCTTAAAGTCTGTATTATAAAACTCTTTTCCTCGATCGACGTGAAGGTTTTTCGTTATGCGTCCTTTGCTGAGAATTGACTCCATTGCAGCGGTGACATCTTTCCCACTCTTACTCTTCAATGGTTTGGCCCAGACGAATTTCGAAAATATATCGATGATGGTGAGGAGAAATTTATGCTTGGAGTTGTGTTGTGCATATGCAGACATATCTACAAGATTAGCTTGCCACGTCTCATCCAGGCCGCGTATATCCACATGTCGACGTGGATAATTTCGCCGAGCTGGCTTATGCAACTCCTCCACCAGAGCACGTTTCTTTTCACTCATTATTTCTCCCCCACAACGCTTTTTATCATAGATTGAAGATAGTTGTTTGAAGGCTTTTTCCGCTTCTCACCGATTTTGACATCTTTTAAAAGTCTGACGTCACCGTTGAGATCCTTGATCGCACTTTTCAAGTTGTCTATTTCAGCACGGAGGTTGGTGAGATCAACTTTTACACGCTTTTCAAGAGCCGTTATATTCGATTCAAAAAATTGTTTCGTTGAATCACGTAGTAAGACCGTGTTATGATTAGTCCCACCGATAAACGAACGGAGGTTTATAGCATCATCATCTTTTATCGGCGAACCAACATTGACCAGCCGTTTTCCTTCCAAATCATAATCACCGTCTGCTGTAGTCTTAAATCCAGCACCTGGTTTACCGGGAGGACCCGCACCACCTCTATTCAATTGGCGTCCGAACACATCGACGGTCATGTTGTGAATGCGTGAAAAAAAAGAGCTCGCACATGTTAATAAATGATTTTAGCTTCACGTAATTTCTCAATAATTGATATAATCTCGTTGGAATTGGAGGAGTTCCCGGCAGCTTGTGATGCGAGTAGTAGACGAAGACAATCCACTAGTTCATTCGGATCATCCCAATAAACATAGTCGAAAGAGGTATTTTTTCGTGCCACCTTATACGTGGGCACACCACCACCACCACCTTTATGCCCGCCATTTTGCTCCAGTATTTTCGATATATAATTTTTAAATTTATAAGATTTATCATGGCGTATTGCACCATTACGTTTATAATATTTTCTATGAACATTCGTAGCAATAACAATTTTCGAGTAATCCTCCAAATCGTTTGGTGTTACATATTTCAACTCAGGATCTTTTTTGAACAACAACTCAACCAAGCCAATACGTTTCGAATACTTTTTGTCTCCAACATGAATATGATCATCGGCGAACTGAATCGGTGAGTTACCGATCATTAATTTAGCATTTGCAAGATTTCGTACTCCATACATGACATCCAGTCTTGTTTTTTTATTGCTACGCAGCAGTCCCAGATATTCATGTATTAAAGCATTGGCATCTTCAGATGATTCGTCGTCATCGTCGTCGTCGTCAGCTAAGGAGTCTGCATAGTTATCAGCATCAGCTAAGGGCTCTGCATCACCTTCAATTGCTTCACGCCAAATATCATTAGAAGAAATGTCATGGAGCGCGCTGTTTTCTTCATCCTTCTCCTCCTCCTCCCTCTTGATATTCACTTTTTCATCCTTAATTTCATGCTTCAGATTTTTGTTATATGAAACCAGCTCCTCTAACGGTCCAACGATCGGTTTAAACACATCTTGCATTTTCTGCTGTGCAGTATCGCGACCACTTTTTAACTTTCGATGTTTTCGTCTAATCGCATCACTCGCCTTGGCAAGTTCACACAATACATCCTTTCCTCTCAAAAGTTCTTTGCTCTTCATGTTGACGCAAGCAAGTTAGACTTAAGACTGTCTCTCATACCACAATGAGCAATCATTTATTATCAATAGTTAGGAAAGAATCGAATCCTCTTTTATATCTACCGGCATTCAATTCACTGTCCTTGTCAATCGTAATAAATCCATACTTGTCCAACTTCCAACATTTTACACACATGTTTTTGAAGCATGTATAAGTCATATCCGTATTCACATGGTCATTATACACATGTTTAAGGTTTATATCATCCTGTTTAAATAGCACTACAAAATTTGCATTGTCTCTCACGAGATGTTTTGGAATACGAGTGTATGTTTGACAAAGATAAAAACTGTCTACAATCTCGTGTCGTCCCATGGAAAAAAACGCTCTCACATTATCCTGTTTTTCACATGCTATATCCTCGAAGATGAATATGGAATTTGGACGGGCATCACTTGGTGTGATAACTTGTTCATGCTCATTGAATGGAAAATATTCAACTCCTTCCACCGGTCGAAGTAATTGCTCGAGCAGTCTATATTTTGGCTGCTTCAGCGATTTAGAGTAGAGATATATGTTCTCAAATCTCAAACCATTTGGATGTATTAGCAGCGGGAGTAAAGCATTAGTTTTTCCACAATTCGATGGACCACAAAACACGGCACGAATACTGTCAGGTAGTATATTCCCATGATGCTTATTTTTCGTTGCACCACCACCACCACCACCATCGACAAATTCATCGAAGTTTATTATGGGGAGTTGACCACCTTGTTTCTTCGACACCATCTCTCATATGACTGATCGGAAAAATCGTATAAATGCGACTTTATAATGCGAATAATGCTCAGTCGAGTTGTAGCCGTCGGTGATGATTGTGCACGATAAACCGGGTAAAGGTTTAGTCAACAGTGTACTCAATAATCTCCCCGTGGAATTACATCTACCTGGCTACCAATATTGCGGACCTGGTACAAAATTGGTTAAACGTCTTGCCCGTGGTGATCCTGGCATAAACCCATTGGACGCTGCTTGCAAAGAGCATGATATTGCATATTCGAAAAATCGCGATAATCTAGAAGCGAGACATTTAGCGGATAAAGTGTTGGCTGAACAAGCCTGGCAGCGTGTAACCTCAAAAGACGCTAGTCTTGGTGAGAGAGCAAGTGCTTGGGCTGTGACAAACATTATGAAAGCAAAAAGGAAGTTTGGTTTGGGTATGAAGAGAGCAGTGAGAAAGCCGCAGAAGAGTGTTTGCCTGAAAATGGTCATCAGTGCTGCGAGGAAAGCGATGATTCATAGTGATGACCCTCATAAAGTTGTCATGTCAGCATTAGAAGGTGCGCGTGCCAGTGTAAAAGGCATTAAAGTACGCACACCTCGAATTCTACCTGTCCCCCGAAAAACCGGTGGTTTATTGCCTTTTCTCATACCCCTCTTCGCCGGTCTTAGCGCCGTTGGTGCATTGTCTGGTGGAAGTGCGGCAATAGCCAGCGCTGTAAATGCTGCTCAAGCGGCCAAAAGGGAATTGGATGAAAATAAGCGACATAACCAAACAATTGAGGCCATTGCTTTGGGTAAAGGTTTACACTTGAAACCGTACAAGCAGGGTCTGGGTCTTCACATCGGGCCAAAAAACGTATAATTACGCTACCGCATCAACCTCTCACCGACATCGATCTGCTGAAGTATGTGAAAGCCATGAAAATTCGTCATTTTCGAGGGGTTTTCATGCGTGATACTTTACCTGCAAGCGGACCCCTCAAGCAAGAATCAGCAATTGTGAATTTGGATGAAAATGTGGGCCCTGGAACACTGGGTTGCATATAAAAAGATTGACGAAAAAGTCATATACTTTGACAGTTTCGGCAATCTCCCACCTCCACCTGAACTCCTGAATTATCTCAATGTTGGTAGCGTTAAATATAATTATAAAAAGTATCAAGAATATGATACAATAATATGCGGACATATATGTTTAAAGTTTTTATGCGGTTAGTTGAATCGTCGAGCCAAATATGTGCTATATAAATGAGGACTATAGAGCTATGTGTTTAGTTCTTTGCAAGCATCATGGATGATAGTTTAACGATCACCGTATCTGGATCTTCATCTGTTCTCGAGGCGCAATTCTTCCCCCCCATTGAATTGTCGCCCGATAAAAATTATACTCTCGGACTTGTTGAGCTGCTCACATTTAATTCAATTCCTAATATCGACATTGGCTGTAATGAATTTCATGTTGGAACGCAAGTGTTGACCATACCAACGGGGAGTTATGAAATAGAGGATATTGAAAAATATTTGCAAGCTGAATTGACACGTAAAAACATAAAAATTCAGCTCAAACCGAATAATAATACACTGCGTAGTGAAATCGAATGTAATCAGCCTATTCGTTTCACATCGAACAACTCGATTGGACCTCTGCTAGGCTTTGCATCAGGCCTATTGGAAGCTAATAAAAGACATGTGTCTAATCTGCCGGTATCCATTCTTAAAGTGAACGCCATACGAGTCGAGTGTAACATAACCACCGGCGCATACATCAACGGGCGAAAAGTACATACAATTCACGAATTTTTCCCATCTGTGCCGGCGGGCTACAAAATCATCGAAGTACCATCGAGCGTCATTTATCTACCAATCACGACTCGCCGAATCGACAACATACAACTCCGTATTGTGGATCAAGACGGTGATTTAATAAATTTCCGCGGCGAAGTTATCACCATACGACTTCATATAAAATCTCGATGGGCATAGTTTACAATCGTAATATTAATAAGGCAGCATGGGATCGCGAAACCAGTCGTCGATCAACGCTCAAAGCGCTAACACCGCAAAACCTGCTACTATTGAAGAGTTTGGGACTCAAGATTCGTGGAGTTCGCGTGTGAGAAATTATTTACTTTGTACGTTGTGCATCTGTTGCGCGCAATGGAGGAAGAAATCGTAAACATTCAGACACCCATTATCTTCGATGAATCCATCATACATTATGAGGTTCATGCTCATCAACCATACGCATCGTCAACATATAACAACAGTGATGAAATACGTATTTCAATTCAGCATCAAGATTTATCAATCCTACCGAGCAAAAGTTCAATTCACATTTGTGGAAAACTGACAAAGGACGATGGTACAGCGTTAAATGCAACGAGTCTCGTCAACAATGCCATATGTCATTTATTCGAAGAAGTACGCTATGAACTTAATGCAATAGAAATTGATCGTAATAAGAATCCGGGTGTTACGTCTCTCATTAAGGGATATACATCTCTTACACCTGCCAAGAGCTCGATGCTTGAAAACACTGGTTGGCTCGATGTTGAAGAAACAAAACAAATCGTGGATGCAGCGGGTAACTTTGATGTATGCGTACCGTTGAGTATGCTGCTGGGCTTTGCTGAAGATTACCGAAAAATGATGGTGAATGCGAAGCATGAATTGATTTTGACCAGATCGCGCACTGATGACAATGCGATAATACAAACAGCCGCTGAAAATTATAGGCTCACATTACAGAAAATCGAATGGCTTGTACCATACGTTACCGTGGCGGATCAACGCAAAATTCAACTTTTAAAGTTTATCGCCAAAGACACACCAATTTCCATGAGTTTCCGTACATGGGAATTGTATGAATATCCATTGTTGCCCATCACCTCTAAACATGTGTGGTCTGTCAAAACTTCAACACAGCTAGAAAAACCATGATATGTAATTCTTGCATTTCAAACGGGACGAAAAAATAATAAGACAAAGAATGTGAGTTGTTTCGATCATTGTGACGTGACCGATGTGAAACTATACTTAAATTCACAATGTTATCCATATGGCAACATGGATCTGAATATACAGCAAAATCAGTATGCATTACTCTACGACATGTATACAAACTTTCAATCTATGTACTACAATAAGGAGGCTGAACCATGGCTGAACAAAAAGGAATTTTTACAATATGCACCTCTCGTTGTGATTGATTGCTCGAAGCAAAATGATTCTCTCAAGTCTGGACCTGTGGATGTACGTCTCGAATTTGAAATGAAAACGAATGTACCTGCGCAGACATGTGCATACTGCCTCATTCTACATGATCGTATTGTAGAGTATAATCCCCTGAGTGGTGGGGTGAAAAAATTGGTATAAAATGGCTGAAGTGACCACACTGGACATCAGTCGAGATGGAGTTTATCGTTGATCTACAAGGTTTCAAGGGGCCCATCAACGAGTTTATCCTCAAAGAAATTTCAATTATTCGAGCAGATGTGAAAAACGCTGAACCTCTAACGCTCTTCTTCGAACCACCATACGCATGGGAGACGCTACCAGCAAAATATCGAACCATGAATAAATGGTTGCAACGTAATTTCCATGGAATATCATGGGACTATGGTCTTATACCATACGACGCAGCGAAACCTATAATTCAAGCAATTTCACAACACGCTCGCACCATATTTGTGAAAGGCTGTGAAAAGTCTTCGTGGTTAGCGAGCTTCTTGGATTTGTCAACGGAGATTGTTGATTTGGAGACTCTGGACTGCCCATCGTTGAAGAAATGATTAAAAACTACATCGAATTGCCCCCACCACCATACCAACGAATTGAAATTCAACTGTGCAACGATGAATGTAAAAGCTTTGAAAAGCTGGTTATATGTATACCATGCCTTATGCAAACGAGGGATCTTTGAATAAAGAAAACATTTTTGAAATGGTTTTTTCTAATTTATTTATACAAAATTTCCTCCTCCTCTTCCTCCTTCTCCTCCTTCACATTACAGAGATTTTTATATATTTTTTATTCACGTTGAAATTTCATGAAACTCGACGCCATTCCAATCTCCGCCGATGTATTTCATAATGAGTTTTCCAGTATGAGCAGCTTCCAATAGTTTTTCATATGCCTCAGGATCTTGTTCAAATGCCTTGACGACTCGGGGTGGCAGGAAGACGGTGAATTCACTCTGCACTTCCACGACGTATCTTGGGCCGTACTTAGTCTTTGCCGATCGAATATCAGAGATTCCATATCCGTTCACTTCAAGATCTTTTAGTTTTTTCGTGGGCAGATACTCGGACCGCTTAGTGATGTCGTTGATACCAGAGAACGCCATCGTTGTCGAATGTGGAGGTTTTAAGAGATTTTTCAAAAACCACGACTTGTACGAAGCTTCTAGAGCTGTGAATTGATGCTGATCTCTTCCATGCTCGACTATTTGTACCATCCATCCCTTCCATAAGTCCAATCCCCTTCCACTTTCCGGAAAAATTAGTTCAATCATGTATTATGCAGCCTCATACAGGTTTGAACATGTCGCCACCTGCATCTTTGACAACTGCTTCTTCGAACAATGCACATTCCGCAATAGCAGATTCTTTCCCACGCATTTTCCGAAGATCTATTCTTGTCGAACAATGGATCCACGTTTCTTTGTTTGCACACCTGCATTCGAGACAGGTTTAAACATGTTCAATGCTCTTGCAACACTCTCTGCAGTTACGACGTTGGGGTACGGGGCCATCGATGTGATCCCCCGTCGATGGTGTGTTCCAATGTTCGCAACATCGTCTATATGATATAATCTCACTATTAGATTGATAATATTCTGGTAAACGATCCCACAAATAATCGGTAAATTCACTGAAGTACTGTTTAAATATTGTTGGCGATGTAATTCGTAGCTCCTCCGTCGTCATTTCTCGCGGATTCTTCGTACGTCGAATTGCATATATATTCACCAATTCTTCCATTTCAAAACACTTTTCACAATCTCGACGCATAGGTCCAACAGCATCAACATGAGTCAGTTCCCATGGTGGATTAAAATGATCATCACACTCATGATATGATTGTATCTCACTATCACACTGTAAATGCTCTGGTAAACGATCCCACAATGAAGTTATACAGTAGCTAAAATATTTTAAAAGTAAAGCCTTGGGAATCGATTCGAGTTCATTTTTCGTCAATGTCCAGGGGTCTTTCGACGGGTGGATTGCATACAAGCTTGCGCATCTATCCATGTCGACGTCTACTTTCAGAATAAACATTTAACTCTCAATCTTATAAGTTTATCCACTTTTTCAAACTAAAATTATTTAAAAATAATCATACATCTCTCACACTCACTATACCCCGCATTTCCCCTACCCTCGCCCCACCCATACAGCATCAACGCAAGACTGTATATAACGCAAAAATATGGACTAGCAGGTAGGAGATTTATCTTTTGTTAAAATTCTACCAATGCACCGTTTTAAGCAAACAATGACTCAATGGAGGTCAGGTGTGATCGTCACCTGGTAGTCTTTCCATAAAAAGTGTCCTTTCCATTAAAAGTCTAAGGCATAATTTTTTTTTACAACATTACAAAAATTTCACTACTAAAAAAAACTTTCGCCTGAGATGAAAAGGAAGCGGTCCATCATCCATTCACGTAGCTGGTAACTATTGAAGAAAATAGAAATCTTATGCAATTCCCAACAACTAGAGCTAAAATCTGGGGGAAGGGCAGGTGACTTTTCAAAGAAAGTCTCATGAATGAGCATTCTTGTGGAATTTGACTAAAATGTCTTCATGATGACTCTGCAGGTTACAAAAATGTGTAACAGGACACATAAATCTATCATTGGGAGTGTGATGCTTAAACACCATTTGTAAAGACTTCCAGTAATAAATATCATTTTTTATTCTCTTTTCTTAGAAAGAGTGATAATACGTCAGCATTTCTCTAAGCATTGCCGCACAAGTTCAAACAGGTCCGTTGCATTGTGATCCCCATCTCGCCACTTCCCCCTCCACTCCCCCGCTCCCTGAGATACTTCCCCTCCCCCGCAGATCCTTCCCTCTCCAGACCCAGGCACCCTGCTGTGAAAAGTGGATTAGAACTGGCATAGCCTTACTACTGACCACTCTCAAAAAATGTATCAAATAAATTCAAATCACACAAAACAAAATGAGTTAATCCTCGCGAAAAGCTAAGGTTGGGTTTCGCAAAAAGTTATAAAATAAATTGAGAATACAAGGCCATTCTGAAATTCGCAGAAGAACTGATTTTCTTGTCAATTTCTGACGGCGAAAAGCAACGCATGCAACGAAAAGCACCTCCAATTTGATTTTCACTTGAATGAGCAATTTTAATAAAAAGTTATAGGCCGGGCAAGTACTCTGTGCGTATACGCTCAACGTACGGTGGTGAACGTTCATCAAATTATTACCAATCAAACAAAACTGTGCTATCATGTACAGACATAAATTAAAGTTTTTTTTTTAACATTACAAAAGCACGGGATCTTATGCGAAACTCCCTGTTCCTGCTTGTTTTTCGTTATTTTAGCCACGGCGCAGGCAATGTTGTTTCATTAGGTCATATAAGTAAATACTATTTGGCAACATTGGTCACGCCATAGTCAAAACAAAAGAAGCTACTCGACTTAGGAGATCCCAGAAGCAATACACCAACTGCATGCCCTACGTTGCCGGTACGTCCATATTGATATCTTCTCAGTCATCAAAGAAATACTTGTCCTAGTACTGATATCATAAATTTTACTGCTGCACGTAACTTAGATGTCGATCTTTTTTCATTTTTTTCTAGACTATTGATACTTCTTACACACCAATTATAAGTGGTATTTTTCTCATCTTGATAATGCTGATATTTTAATGTTTTGATTCTTGTTTTGTTCCGTGGAAATAAATTCAAAGTAACATTTATTGTGAAGTCTGGTTTTTTGGCCGGATATTTCGTGATCTATATGGTTGGTTTCCCTCCGGAATATGAATAAAATTAGTAAACATTAAAGAAAAAAAAAAATTAAGTGGGGTTTTGGACTTTTTGTGATATCATAGGGAAACGAGGGACCACCAATGTACTTGTCCAAGTTTTTTTTCCCCGGGAGGGGATTTTTGCTATTTGATATTAATATCTTCAATGATTTTTCATTTTTTGGATGCACGCGTAACTATAAATTTAATCGTATAATACGGAGAAGTCTGTCAATTTCAAGGAGGAAGTGATTTTTGACGCAGCATCACGTGGAAGGAAAGAACAAACGATAGAGCACACACTTTTGCAAACCAAAAAATTTCGCTCAAAATCAAGCGTGCAAATACTCTTGATTATATTCCGTATTTCGTTTTTTCTTTGCGCGAGTCACATAATCGCTTATTTAATTAGGTATTAAGTTGAGAGCATCCGTCAAACCTCAATGGGCTCGGTAAATATTTCGCACCAGATTAGGCAGTGATTTGAGGCGGGACCGTCCCATCGCCAACCGTAAAGAATTCCCAAATGTGTGAGCCCCAGTATCACCACCCGGGCTAAATCAGTATTGAATAACTTCTTTGAGCCTTTTCCCCAAATAATCTTATCTTTGTAGATGAATTTATCTGAATATACTGCAGTATTGCTCTCCTCAAGTGCCTCGTTGTAATTGTTCGAAGTATCGTCGGTAAGCGCAGTCACCAAGGAATATCGCGTTTTTTGTATCCGTAAAACGTTCGATTATTCTGTTGTCTAAAAGAGTCATACAAGATTTCCTTTTTCTCAACAATTTTTCTTTTTACATTTGTTCGAGAGGTCGAAGACCTAGTAATTTCATTCCTTTTGCTGGAACGTTCTTGTACACTGGAGAGAAGCAATCTTTAAGATCCCACATCTTCCGGTTCCCCCTTGACCTCAAGCTCCCTCAAAGTTTTGTTGACCATGTGGTTGTATCGAGAAGCACTTTTAAGTATTAAAAAAAAGAAAAACAAAAACGTTCTCAAAACCATATTTAAATTAGTAAAACATTTTTGAACGGTTTTTTTAAGGGAGAAATTTTGAATATGAAACACAAAAAAATTGTCTTTTTCTAAAAATTGAGCGAGCTTACCGCAGTTCAAAACGATACTTTGCTAAATGGCACGGCTACAGTGTACGGTACGAAGAAATAATCGTCGAATTGATTGATTTTCGTAACGAGATCGTTTACGATCGGTTCTCTCAACATTGATGGTTCGCACTGGCTCGCCAATTTAGTTCCAAGTTTGATTAGAAAAAAAATAATAATAATTCATCCAAGATTTTTGGATAAATAATTTTTGCATAAGTGCCAAAACTTCGGTAAATCGAATTAGACATTCATCAAGAACTATGATTACTTTTGCTGAATTTTTCAAAGAAGATTGTTGCGTACCATATTTTGAAAATCGCCAATCACTTTTTCTAAATATTATTTAACAATAATCAATAAAAAAAAGGGAAATTTATTATATTTCTTTCGAGTCTATACCACAAGGGCCTCGTCGAGCGAGAGCATCTATCTCTCTCTCGACGTACCTGAAAGGGTAATAAACCACTGGACGATCACAGACTTGGGATCTCCAAACATTTGACGTCCAGATGGCAATTATAAAAAAGAAACAAAAAAATAACGCCGATTGGCATTCGTTCACGTACTCGAAAAAATTAGGAAAATCCGCCAAACGTACGTGCGTTCTTTTGGGTAAAAGGGATTAAAGTAATAAAGGAGAAAGGTTTGTCGCTTGGCCCTTTAGAGCAAGCGGCCATTTTTCCTCCACCATAAAAAAGTAAAAGAAAATAAAACTGCCTTCTGCAGATCACGGAGAGTACATCTTCTTCGGCCATCCATATGGGCCTCTAATTTTTAATTAACAACACTACAGGACCTCGACCCTCCTACTCAAGGAGGGCGATCTCTCTAGTGATTGGTTAAGGAAAATTTTTTGATCCCTTCTTTCCTCTCGTGGGAAGGAAAATCTTTCCTGTCATCGATCACTAGAGTCAGTCTTTTGAGAACTTCCAACTGATCAAGTCTTCAACAATAACTATTACTTTCGTGTGAACAATTTGTATGATTCTTCCGTATCGTTTAAGAATAAATTCTTCTTTGATTATTACTTAAACTACGCTGTGTTGAGTATTTTATTCAACGCCATCAATATACTCCGATTAAGTGTAAAAACTCGATCGGAAAGTTTCGTATCGCGATAGAGAAAATATTTCTGACGAAGACTTCCCTGATAGTCAAATTACGTTAGGAAACCGTCAGAAACACGTTAGCACTTCCGCGTGTCGTTCACGTTGTAACGAAAGTAACGTAGATTTCTACTTCGCTATTTTCATCTTTCTTTTGGGTTAGCGAGTAGCGTTATCGAATGACGCACGATCGACGCAAAGATGACGTCACTCAGTGCTGCCGTTTAAACGGTATCCTAGCGTTTGGTTGTGACAGCATCCTAGCGTTAGGTTAAACAGCATTGTAGCGTTTTGTTTCAACGGCATTTTTGCGTTAGGGTTCAACATCACGTAACGTTCTGTTTGAGTAACACATGGAACGGTTGGAACCTAACCAAACGATGGTGACACTGTGCAACCGCAAATCAGTATAATTATCGACTAATCAAATATTTGTAAGATTATTCATTTGTCTATAGTAAAATTGTTACCTAAGATAATTCAATTGAAATAAGAGAATATCCAATTTGTACATTAAAATGAAACAATCAACAAGTTTATTTATTCACTATGTGTAGGAACTTTGTATTCTAGTAAAACTTATCTGATCTTCATAACAGTGTATTTACCGATTTTCTTGGACCAAAACTCTTCGACATATCGAGAACGTCCAAAATGGTAAACTGCAATTCAAAAGGTATCGATATACTACCTTTCAAGTTGCCTTAGGCATCACTGTTCATTCTTAACAGCGTTGTAGCCCATGGCAGTTTCAAAAATGTTTATAAGACCATCTTTTCGGACGGTCACGATATACTTCAGCTCCGAGAGTATATGCACTCCAGGCGGATGATGCGCGCTCGGGAACAGACTTGGTTCTGCGCCACTCAGTGGCCGGAGGGAGAAGCTTCAACGCCCTTGCTCACTCGAAATAAATTGTACCGTCATGGTGCTATATTAATGTGTGTATCTAGCGTTCACATTAACGTCACAGTAATGCAATTTTGACGGCATTTCAATATTCATTCTTACCATAAATGGGGCTCAGACAATATGCTATTTTGCGATCGCAGTACAATAACAATATAGTACAATCATTCCAAGTAATTAAAAAAAAAATATTTCGAGTAGGCGCTTGTGACGGCCGAAACTATTGCAGTGGTACACAAAATCCAAGGACCGCTATAATTCACGCATACTTCAGATTTTCTTACAATCTCGGATCTCCAAGTTTTTGAATCCCCATTCGGATGTTTTTTCCTTGAATGATATTTTTCAAACTAGGAAGTGTGAAAAACAATATCAACATTTTTTATCATCGAATTCTGAAACATGCAAAACTTTTTTCAATGAATCTGTTACGTATGGTTTGAAGATCATATCTTCACCCGTAAACCATTTTTCAGAACTAATTCAGGGCTACTTTTGACATCTTTTTTGCGTAAGCAAAGCAAGAAAAATATACCTTCCTTTTTGATGATTAGAAAAAATTTAACATTTTGAACCCTAAAAAAAATGGCTGAATTATAATTTTTTTATAACACTTTATGCTACTTTGCAAAAAAGCAAACTATTTAAAGGTGCAAATCGAATTGTAACTTTCGACTTTTTTCCCCTCGAAATGCTGATGCTAATTAATGAAGAAAAATCAGATCTGCCAGGAATGTCAAGGACTGATACATGGCCTTGGAATTACCGATCAGCCGGTAGGCTTCCCTTCCTACTTCTAATTTTTTCATGATTTCTACACTCATGTCAGTTGATCATCATGAATGCGAACGATGAGAATTTCCAACCACATTAGTTTCAGTTAACCCATCAATGGTAGCGCTATTTACATTTTAAACGCTGGTCGCGTGATGAGAGATTTTTTTACATATAGTTTCAAATGCTTAATGTGATAAATTGATATTTGGTAATGATTTTGGTACAGTGATTGTTGCTTTTAAACATTTTAATTTCTTAAAAACCATAAGTACAACGATGATTTATACTATACAAAATGTATATAAAAAAATAATCGAACCGAACTTTAAAAAAATTTCAACCTATTCTTCGTACAGAAGAGTACATTCAGTGAAGATACAAAGAATTTGGAATGCTTGTACCATTCCAAAAATTCGAACAATTATCGTTTTAATAGCTTACATGGCTTTTGAAATTTCAAAAATTCATTTTTTTAAAATTAACAACATGTTAAGAACATTTTCCCAAAGTTTCAAGTCAATCAGAGTAAAACTCTAGGAGAGAGAGCACGAAAAGTGCCCGAGCGGCGCTGACTCATGGTGCGCTTGGCAGCGTGCTTCAGCTACGAATGCTCTATCATAATTCAAGCACGATTACGCTCTATTGCCGAGTGATGTTTTATCAGCCCATTTATGAAGAGCTTAGGAAGGATATGGTTTTAGAGCGGTGTGTTGGTGGTTTCACGCAAAATGATAATGAGAATTTGAACGAGCTCATCTGGAAAATCACTCCAAAAATACATACGTTCTGCTGGTTCAAAAATAGGTGAATTGTTAATGAATTGGCATTAATCGCTGCCTGCAATTTCAACAATGGAATCTCAGCTCTATTTATTATTTTGCACGGTATGGATAAACTTGGCCGAAATAGTCACGAGTATGCGCGGAAAGAAGATGTACATCGCATACTCATAGCCGAGGAAAGAGCTGAGGCTGGGACTCGAGAGGCAAGAATTCGTCTCAGACAAGAGAAAAAGGATGTCCTGCACATTGCAGCCACAGCAGGACCTTTGCTTTATGGGGCTGGAATCGACGATTCCATGTAAGTTAAAAAAAAAATTCTCCGTTTTACTCCTACTTTAAACTTTAATCGCTTTTTTCTCAAAACTGTATTTTTGAAGTCGGTGGACACGATTTCTCAAAAACTAATACATCGATCTTGTTGAAATTTTACACACTTCTTCTAGATACAATTGACTAGTGATTGAACGAAGGTTTTTTTTCTTTGATCACAACTTATTTTACAAGGTAACTTATTTTACATGGTCTAGATTTTACCGAAAATCATACGGTTTTGCATACAACTATACCAAAATTTCAAATTCCAATTTTTTTTTAAACCTTCATTCAATCACGAGCTATACTCATCTACTAACAGAAAATATTTGGTTTTTCGATTTCAGATAAAGCTATCATGAGTTATCGTGATCACCGCGAGGATAGTTTTTTCTAAGGAGTTTCTGAAAACCAGTTCCCGACGTCTGAATTTTCGAAATTTTTGGATGAAATTTTTTTTAAATATTGTTCCAATGTTGTTCTTTTATATGCTCAACGTTTGGATAAAATTATTTATTCTATCTTTTTATTTGATTATTCTATTTATTCTATTATTTATTTTTTATTTATTATCTTTTATTCTATGTATTTGAAAAAAAGATTAGAGAAAATATGTTTTTTTTGCCTTACAAAACCCATATAACCCCTTAATAGAAGTATGAGAAAGTCTCATCGTGCTACCGCTGACGGGTGAAATACAACGAAAACTAGATCTTTAGCCATTTTCGAAGTCACCCACAGCCCTTCTCGAAAACCAGTACCATATATCGATGATTTCCAATCATTTTGTTTACAAAAAAATACGTTTCGATATTTCAAAGTATGTATAATCAATTGCCGAAGTTTCAAAAGTGTAACATAGTTGTTCCTTGGACATAAAATTCTAGAATTTCATACGATTTTTAGCATCCTAAATGGATCCCCCCTCCTGAAGGATTCGCTTTTTTCAAGTTCATAGTATCAATATATGAAGTGTGCGAAATTATACCTTCAATCCTGAGATTTTTTGAAACTTCTGGTTCTCGATGGTTCAACTATTAAAAACTATTCTTCGGTTTTTAGTCCTGACAGTTTTTAAATTATTTTTAAATTGAATTTAAATTAATTAATACTTTTTATTTAAATTAGATTTAATTATTTTATTTTTTAATTATTATCATTATTTTAATTCCTCTAATTATTATTTATTAGTTTTCAAATTATAGTTGCTCGTCTCTGTTGTTTTACAAAAAATAAGGCTAAGCAGCAAAACAGCTGATTTTTAAAATCTTTTGACAGCATAACCCGAAATGACATGCGCCATGATGAAAATGGAAAAAATTCCATACACACAGATGTGATTATTTTTTTTATTGTTTTAAATAAAGTTACATATTTAACTATTGCGGTCCAATAGATTACAAAAATTTGAGGATCTCGTGGCTTCACATACTTTTAACGATACCATGCAGTTGGAAGAAAATACAAAGACTCGAATGGTTTCGTGTTTTTTCTTCCGCAGAGTGCCATGAAGTTATACAAGAAATTGGATTGAGCTATTGTTGTGTTTTTGAATGAGCAGCTGAAGGATGTTAAAAAGGATACGTCAAGCTGTCTCAAAACGGCCTTTCTGGCAATCTGTCAGATTTTCATGTTATGCATGAATGCGATAGGGATAGCAAAAAAGCATGTTCCCTCCGAAAGGTTTCATATTTCGAGAAAAAGAAACTATGTACCGTATTCTCTGATGGAGATTTAATGCGTAACTTTTTTTTGTTTCGACGATTTAACCATATCGTAGAAAAGTCTCTAGCATGATTTTCACCGACTGAAAGACGTGTAGTTGGTGAAAATCATGCTGGAGACTTTTTTTCATCAGAGAATACGGTTTTATCGGAGAATATGGGAATTACCCTTTTTATACATTTATTGCGTACGATGAGGTAAACAATGGTTTATGATTCACTTGGAAAAAATAAATTTCTCAGCTGAAAAGATGTGGTCTGCGAATATCACAGAAGATATTTAAAAAAATAATTCTACCCGCGGCGCCGATTCTAAAGTTAATGAAGCATTAAAAAAAGATCGATGATTAATAAGAAAAGTTATTAATCATTGATTTTTTTTATACAGCAGACCATTATGAAAAGCTGATCAGTAGTTTCCTCATGGTATAAGAAAAATTGCTATTTGAAAAAAACAACAAATCTTTCAAATCCATCCAGAAGTCTCAAACCTTTATAACTTTCATAAATATTGATTTGCAATATTGAAGGTGTAAGCTTTAAATTGATAAAAATAAATATCGCGGTCACTTTTCGCTGAGATACAGGTTTACAATAAAGATGTAGGCTTGTAAAAGTTTCAGTTGTTTTGTTCAGTTTATCTTAGTTATTAGTTGTGCTGTGTCAAGCATGATTTGCTAAGAATTTCGTGGACTTTGAAATGCGATAAAAATTGAAACAATTAACCATTTAGTTCACATTTATTTTATAAATTTACACACGCATAGATTTATTTCATACAATGACAATGTTGAACACATTTTTTTACGCGACAATTCAGATTCATACATATTCATTTCAATCAATAACCTACATTCTTTCCTATCTAGTTTTTACACCAACAATATCAAATAGTCATAAATAAATGCGTACAAAAAAAACCAACCTATCGTCGATTTTTAGACAGATAAATGTATATATTTATATAAAAGAAAAAAAAATAGAAATAGAATAGAATAGAAAGAAAAGAAGCCCGGAAACTGTCATATTCGAGTATATAAGAGTGCGGCAGGGCTCGCCGTAATATTCAATATTTCAAAAGATACAAAACTGTATTATATTGATTTACTTAATTCGACAAGTATTTTTTTTTTATCTTATTGTTTGTGAACAAATTCAAATAAACCGTTATTCTATTTAACGCAATAAATAAATAAAGCAAATGAGAAATTAATTAAAAGGATCTTCTGAATGAAAGTAAATATCTATCCCACCATTTATTATCATAACAGTGATGTTTTAAAAATTAATCCTGCAGAAGTATTGATTTCTTGAAAAAAAAAAAAAAAAAAAAAAAAAAAACACGAATCATCGTGCACTTTTTTGGAAACAGGCCATAACTTTTCCGAATCAAAGAGGCGGTCTTTAACTACCGGAAATGTTATCTCTATATATACAAGGCATTCCACGGTATTTTACTGAGTCCGTGACCCTCCGACTGTTTGCAATTTTCCTAAATGTTTTTTGTAAAATAGTACCCCACGAAACGAATATACACACCAATTTTCAAATTTTTATTTCCCGTTTTTAAGAGTAATAATTTTTCAAAGAATTACGGTTTTAGAAAGTTCTAAAACGTTGTGAAACCTCTCTTAAGGCCCTACATACGTCCAGAATTTTCAAAAAATCGATTTTTTTTTACAGATTATTATTCTCTATAGTTTTAGGAGTATTTCTATGTAAGTCGATTGTACAAATTCCCCATAGATCGAAAGTTATTATAGAAAACGTGACTACCCACCGAGAGTCTGATGCGCGCAGGTAGATGTCTCGAGCGAAACGCACTTGAAACTTTAAATGCATTTTTCTCTAAACTACTTTTTCTGGCATGGTCTGCATGATAACTCATACAGTTTTTAATATTTTTTGATGCTTTTTTTTTCAAATATTCGAAATTGTTTTCTCTATAGTCTGTCGAGTCGGATTTTTGATGTTGTGATTAAAAATTTTTATAAACATAATTAAAGTGTGACATTTTTATGACACAAAATGCACACTTTTTTTAAACTGCCGTAAATTGCCAAAATTTTTCGAATTTCAAAAATCCGGCTCGACAGACTATATCTACAACTTTGTTTTACAAGATTTTTTTTACGTTTTGCAGATCCATCAGCATTTCAAGAAGAAATAATGCAGACCGTGGAGCAACTTTTTTTCATAGTGCTTCGGGAAACGTGATTTTTTATGTTGTAATTAAAAAAAAAAAAATGAAATAAATTTTTTTATAAAGTTTATATTTTAATAAACAATGTGTAAAAATTATTTTTATTAATTTCTATTGCTATCTCTTCTAAAAACAGTTTTTCTTTTAGCGCGTTTTAGGCGCTGCTGGACGTATGTAAGGCGATAAGCTAATGTAGATGTCAACAAATGTCTATACGTAGATTTTATTTCGTTTTGATTGATAATTTCATGGAAGAATGAAAAAAATTCTTCATGATCAATGTCAAAAATTTCGTTATGTCTGAAGTAAAATATATTTTTTAAAGAAAATTGCCTATTTAGATTTTTTTTCAAAAAATTCTCCAAAATAGTATGACTAATGATTCGATTTTTCACGCGGGTCCAATCGTGGAGGAACGTTTTATTCTATTTTCGCTTGGAATTGATAAATTTTATTTTTCAAATAAAGTGTAATTCTGTACAAATTATTCGTTATTTAGAAATTTCTGTAATTGCCTCAATATACCAAGGCGTAATAAACTCAATGAATCTCTTTTGAAATAAAAAAAGAATTATTTTAACATTAATTCACTACTTATACCGTTGTCGACACTCGTGAATGGACTGTGGATTATGACGAACGTATCAAACTCGATAAGGCTCTGAACTTTTAGATGCATCTTTGGTGTTTCTGTCTCAATTGCTTCATCGTGTGGATCGTCCTCGATTGAGCTGCGCTTAATCACGGTAAGATAGAACGAGCACTCGATCTCGCACGGTGGAGATTCTTTCTCTTTGAAAGCCACGATCTAAAGAACGTTTGATTGAAAGAATTATTTCGAGAATATTCAATTAATCGTTTAATTCAAAGCATCGAACTTTGGCTCAAAAAATATAAACAATCAATTCACCGACCAGTAGATACTATACACTCTCGAATGTCGCTTTTCCCCGTTGCGAATTTTCTAGCTAATATTTTCTCGTTAATAAAAACAATATATAACAGCACAAATTACAGTCCACGCGCAAATCATTAATTAAAACTGCATTCCGAAGCATTCGCTGACACTTTGTTTGTTTATTAATTGATCGTTTGTCAACGACAGGTCCAGCACCGCTGCAGCTGATTTCAGATGCACTGCGCACATACACTGCGCACATGCACTGCGCATACCGGAAGTGCTCGGATCCTAGGGTAAATCGCGCACTGAATAATTATTTAATATCAATTAAAATATTAACTCTCAAACGGTTTTCTTTGACTCTCGAACTCTCTCAAACGATTAAAAAAAAAATGAAACGTCTAAGTCCATTATTTCAGGAGATAAAAAAAATTGGGGCCAAGTTCACACCAAAAAATAAAATTGTTTTTACGTGAACAATATTAACTCTCAAATAATTTTTCTTCTCTATCAAACTCTATCAAACGATTCTCAAACGATTAAGAGTCGCGGTAGCGACTCGAGACAAGTACATTTACGAAGCGAGTCGCACAAGACACTTTTACCAGAAGGACCGTGATTCTACTTGTTCTAGAAAATTGTTTCTTTAATATAAACTAAATTAAAGCATTTTGGACGTTCATTTAAGTTCACATATTTTTTATTTTTTTTTCTCTTTCGATCGCCACTAATTAGAACCTCGTAGGTTAAATAGTATTAAAAATATTAATGTTTTTTTTTTCGTTATGCCGAAAAATTGAGCATTTTTTCGCACACATTTTGATGCGCAACTGTCTTTTTTGCAGTCGCTGTCTAGTGACACTAGTGATATTAGTAAAACTCTGGTAATATTCAAACGATCGCTGGATATGACAGCTAACCGACAACCATACTATATTTTTGAACAGTCATGAGGTTATAAAGATCGCGGTTAGTTTCGATCGACTTTTGGTTACAGTGACTGTTATTATAATAAGAAAGTAATAGTGCGAAAATAATAAAGTGGAATTCATTTCAATCATCTTTCAAACAGTGCTTGAACAAATATGAATTTTTTATTATTTTTTAGCCTGTAATTTTTATTTTCCACATCTCACTCTACAACGGAGTTGAAAACGATACCTTTTCTCATTTACCATAAAATGTTCCTCGAATGCAATAATAATATTTATTTAAAAACCATTTTCCGTTTTTATTTTTTATAACTAAGAGAATACTGTATGATAAACTCGTATTCGATGATTATTTAATATCTTTGTCGTGAGGTTATAAAGATCGCGGTTAGTTTCAACTTTTGGTTAAAGTGATTTTTATATATATAGATAGAAGAGTGATAGTGCAAAAATAAAGTGTAATTAAATAAATAAACTTGCATAGTGCCTAAATAAATAATTTTTTTTTATTAACCCTAGCCCCAACAATCCATTTTTCTGAACGTAAACTCTAGAACGGAGTCGAAAACGGTGCCTCTTCTCTTTTACCATAAAATGTCTCTTGCATGCAATAATAACGTTTATTTGGAAACTACTCTCTTCGTTTTTATATAACTGAGGGAATGATGTATGATACCACCCTAGGTTTGAATTATATATGGTTTTGAATCATCCTAGAGTGGTAGAGACCTTAAATAG
Source organism: Rhimphoctona megacephalus (assembly GCA_963989365.1). NCBI lineage: Eukaryota > Metazoa > Arthropoda > Insecta > Hymenoptera > Ichneumonidae > Rhimphoctona > Rhimphoctona megacephalus. The sequence continues at coordinate 7,744,811 of OZ022416.1, read as the reverse complement.
ATGAAAATACTATTTGCACTTGCAACCCAAAACGGAATCAAGTGATGCGAAATAATTTTGAGCGGAAAGATATTTGATTCCAGAAAAAAAAAATTCATAAGTACTTCACCAATTTGTTTTACCTATTGCTCATAAGATATAATTCGTGATCAATAAACGTTATAAAAGAAAAACTCGCGTAGTAGTTCGGCCAAAATTCTTGTTTCCAATCAAACGTTTGCTCTCGAAATTTCGTGTGCATACTTTTTTGTTTCAAAATCTCGTTTCGTTATGAGTACTTTTATTTAAAAACTTTCGGTGCATTCTGATGCTATTAGAGTATTTGTTCGGTATCATTTTTTATGAAATATTTTCCGATCCGTTGATCCGTTGGCACGCATGTTTCGGTGTAATATCTTTTGAAATTTTTTTTAACAAAATTTAAAAAATTCAAGTTTTTACTTGTTCGTCGTTCGTTTATGCGTCGTATTTTCTCAGAACTACTATACGTATTAAGTAATCTAATAATTTTATAAGTATTGACGGTTAATTACGAAGATTGAATTCATTTGAACACTTCTTAGATCAATATTTCACATTGCATTTTTAGTCCGAATATAGTCGCGATATACCAGCTCGAAATTCGATCATGTATCCATTTTTAGCAGAAACAATTAAAAAATCGCTTGAACGACCTTTAAAATTTTTATTCAGGATCCAATTCTTGAGAGAATCACTTTTTGATAAAATGTTACCATATTTTACTGCAATACCGAAAAAAATGTTAATTCTTTTATATCATTCAGATACGCACACAATATAGACATGTTTAATTGGCAAGCTATGAATTTCATACAAAAAAGTCAACAAATCCCCGCAAAAAACAGCATAAATGCTGTAAAAAAAGTTGAGACAAGTACATTTACTCCCCCCAAATAGTTTGTCCGGTAACAAATCTCAGTTTCGACACAAAACCTTCACTAAAAATTATAAAAGAGATTTTCTCCCAAGAAAACCAACCTTGCAAAAATTCTCTGATTCATAGCAAATATCTTAAAAAATGATAGGAGAACCCCACAAAAATTTTCTCAATAAATTTGAAACTCACAATAAGTTATAAGAGCCTCTCAAAAATTTATCAATCAAATCATAATTTCACAAAAGATGCCAATTCAAACCTGCCCAAAAATTAAGTCTAAACTTCACAAAAAGTTATTAAATAAATAAAAATGATAAAAGCATTAATAGTCAAATACATTAAAACCTATTAAAATTCAATAAAAACACTTTCAACGAATTGAAAATACAGTTGCTCTACCCAACAAGAATAAGAATAAAAAATAATTATGAGAAAAAATTTTAATACAAAAAAGATTTCAAACGCAAAAATTAGATTGAAAAAAAAATTTCGGCCGAAGTACTTGGTGAGTTTTATCGCTTAATTTACATAATATATCACTTATGGTTACAAACTCGCCAAGTACTTCGGCCGAATTTTTTTTTTCAATCTAATTTTTGCGTTTGAAATCTTTTTTGTATTAAAATTTTTTCTCATAATTATTTTTTATTCTTATTCTTGTTGGGTAGAGCAACTGTATTTTCAATTCGTTGAAAGTGTTTTTATTGAATTTTAATAGGTTTTAATGTATTTGACTATTAATGCTTTTATCATTTTTATTTATTTAATAACTTTTTGTGAAGTTTAGACTTAATTTTTGTGCAGGTTTGAATTGGCATCTTTTGTGAAATTATGATTTGATTGATAAATTTTTGAGAGGCTCTTATAACTTATTGTGAGTTTCAAATTTATTGAGAAAATTTTTGTGGGGTTCTCCTATCATTTTTTAAGATCTTTGCTATGAATCAGAGAATTTTTGCAAGGTTGGTTTTCTTGGGAGAAAATCTCTTTTATAATTTTTAGTGAAGGTTTTGTGTCGAAACTGAGATTTGTTACCGGACAAACTATTTGGGGGGAGTAAATGTACTTGTCTCAACTTTTTTTACAGCATTTATGCTGTTTTTTGCGGGGTTTGCATTAATGAAAGTTTAAAAAAATAAAGTGAGGGGGCTAACTTCACGGAGGTGAGCTCAGGGGGCCTATTACGGTTCTCAGATTGGGTGAAAATGACAAAAGTGGGCTGTTCACCCAATTACGGTAAATCTCGCTTGTCGAAAATGCGAGATTATACGCGTGAGTTGACTCGACACAAAATTCTATGTCGAAAACAGCTCTGCGCATGCGTTGCTTAGTTAAAGTGTCGTTCGGGGGTTCGGGCTGCAAGGGTACGAATCAGTGGCATATCGTAAGTGCAAGAGAGATAGTTGCAAATTCAAAAGTGAATTCTTTTGAGACGATTTAACCAATAACAAAAAATGCTCAATCAGCAAATTCTTGCCCTCCTCTTGCGTTTGTTAACAAACTTGTTTATAATCGGTCCAACTGTTTTGAAAAATTTCAACTTTTAAAATTGAAAGTGAGGTTAGGTGACTGATTCAACAAATCCTCAAAGCTGTGATGATTTCAATTGTATATCAGTTCAATCTTCATAAAATATAAAGATATTAAAGTTTTGGTGTCATGTAAGGTTTCTTTTTTTTTGAATGTCTGATTCTTTTCATATCGAAAAACAACGTCCGACAAACTTTTTAATTATGAAACTCGTATCCGACAAACGATTGCGCTTTGATTAGGCATTTGAAAATTTATGATATCTCAAAATTGAAAAAAATCGGCCAACTTCACACGGATTTTTGTTTTTAATTTTTCCATTTAACTAATTTCCGACAAACGTCGATTTTGATCCGACAATCACCGACAAGAACCCGACAAACGGTTAACATAAACAAAAATTCAGAAATCCAAAATCAGTCGGCCAAATTCACAGAGGTGCATACGCCGCGCATATTTTATTTCATGATAAATATGATAAATAATAAATAACTAAAGAATAATTACATATATTGTACATGTGAGAATAGTAAATATGTACTAAATTTGTAGCCTGTTGTTTTAAGGATAAGTTTAATATATACACAACAGGCTATAGATATTCTGTATATACTTTATACATTTATATGTATAATGTTCGGCTATTTTTTAATTGTTTGTTATGAAATGTGTCAAAAAATGTCTTCTGTGGTGTAAATACTAAAATGTAAATACAAATTTAGAATTATTACGAATTATTGTTATGAAGTAGCTATATAACTTTTTCCCAGCAAACACAATTTGGATAATTTTTGTAACTTTTACATTAAAGTTACGAGTTTATGTAAAGTTTACATAAAATTTGCGAAAATAATCCAAGTGTGTTTGTAAAGTTTTTTCCGATTTATGATATACGGCACAAAACTCCCCACCACACTTATTACCGCGCACATGCGAGACAAGACAATTAATTAACGAATAATTACGAGTAGCATCAAGCGATCAGTCGGTTGACTTTTAATGGCCATTACGGCCGGCGGGGGGTTCGAGGCGTTCGGGGGCACAAGCGCGGAAGCATGCCAGCGCCGCGCAGTGCGAACTATTTACGGCGCATAGAACGGAAGAAAGGTCCGTATAAGAATTCATATAGGAGTCCCAGGGGGCCGTTCGCGACTAATAGAAACTCGTCGCTTCCGTCACTGGAGACCGACTTTCATGAAAATGGGTCATGATGGGCATCAAAAGCCCTTTGATTGTGTCGTCTGCGCGCATATGCAGACACACTGAATCTTTCAATGTGTTGGCGCTTTTGCATAACTTTGCATGTGCAAAGTTTTTTCTCAGCAATTACGGCATCAATCGTGCTGATTTAAGGCTCAATCGAGGGAGTCTAGCGTAATTAGTCTCCAGTTCAATTTTCGGATCATAATATTTCTTCTGGGCTCCACAATTAAAGAAAATGGTTCCCCCCACCACCGAATTTGCTTTATTCAGAGATAATATCTCTCTCCAGTCTCGTGACTCTCGAGACTTCTCGAGACGTGAGAGAGGGTGAGTCTCGGGCCAGCAGACGACAGAGCTGTCAAATGTACTTGTCCCGAGACTCTACCAACGAAGTCAGATTTATATATATAGAAGCCCAGTTCTTATGGGCGCCTTGAAGACAAACTTTCTGCGACCCGAACTGCCGCTCCGCGGCGCGGCGTTCGCTCTGTGACGTCACTAGCGACCAGCTGCCATGTTGCCATGGAGATGGGGAAGCGTGGAGTGACGTATCTCTCTTGCACATTTAAAAGCAAGAAGATGCTTGGACTGAGCGCGTGGGGTCAAGTGATCGAATCCTACAATTGAAGTTTTTTTTTTTTATGTAAAATGTATATAAATATTTGAGACCACTTTCTTTGTAATATAGTTTTTTTACACAATGAATATCTTTAAGAAAATGACGCAAACACGGGCCATTCAGATAAACGGTATGAGCTCGACGTGGGGTGAAGTGTTCAAACCCTGATTTTCTTTTCTTTTTTTTTTCAAGTCCGCGACACACTATACCCGTAAAGCAGCTGGAAACGATAAAAATATTTTGAGTAGAAATTTCTGATATGAAAAATACGTTAGCCTGATATAAATAAATATAAGGTAGATGTCTACATTTTTTAAATTTAATTGAAATCAGTTTATTTTTCGGATGAGAATTTCGTAATTTCGAAATGGAAGAATAATTCAGTCATAACAGGAAATGGCGAACACTAATTTGGAACGAAAAAATCTTGACATCACCGAACTATTGTTTGTGGCATCATTAATTTTTTCCCAGTATCGACTATTTGTTTCAAAAGCTTTCGAAAAAGTCCATAAAAATTTCCAATAGTTTTGAAAGCTTTTATAACGATAAGGCGTTGAACGAACAGTTTTTTGAATACTGTCACCTGAAAAAATTAAGGTGAAGATCGATGGGAAAAAGAATAAGGAACAAATTCAAAGTATGCTAGAAGAATTTCTTTTGTTTTTTCAACGAAGAAATATACGGTTTTTTCGGCGAATTTATATAAAGTCTCGATAATATCAAAAATTGGACTCATTTTTCCGACAAATGCCTGAATATGAAAAGTATTCAGTGATCTCAATTCATGTAAAAAATTGGCTCCATCTTCTTTTCTTCGTGGAAGTGTGTGTGGGTGTACTTGTTTTTAATACTTGGTAAAAAGCAAGCATAGGAATATTTCATGTACCCACTCTTAGTTAATTTTAGTTCACGTATAGCAGTATTATTGAAAAATAGACAGTGCATTTTAGAGCTTTTGTGTCAAAAATAGAAAACATGCGTGAGCTAAAATTATTCAATGGAAACCACGGGAAGGTGGCGGGTGTCTTCTATCGGGACGGGGAGGATGTACTGGAAAGGGTGGGTGTGAATGGGGATGTAATTAGGTATTAAGGAGTTTTCCTACTGTATTGTTGAAAAAAAAGAGAAAATAGTATCTGCTGAGATCGGGAAAAGAAAAAATTAAAAAAACATGCTGGTAACAGTAGGATCACTCTTTAATATAGGATATTTTTCAGAACCTTTCACAAGGTTGCAAAATTTCGGGGAAATATGCCTAAAACAGACCCCTGGTTTATTTTAGTAGCCAACAATCACAATCTGAAAAAGCGTACTTCTTTATACTTTAATTATTTCGAGAAAAATGATAACAAGATCATAAGTCAACATGAGAGGACTAAAATATCAGAGTACCATGGTCCGCGTTAGGAATACATACCCTAGAGATAAAAATATAAAACAATATGAAAATTATTGCATTAATTTCTAAAAAGAACAGTTTTTGACTAGAAATCGTAGAAAAAGAAAACTTTGTCTAAATAAAATATTTAAATAACAAAAAATGTAAAAATGAAATATTAACTCGAAACTTCGAACAAATCTTACATTTACATAGTTTTCTATTTAAAAATTGAAAAAGCAGACTAGTTTTGGAACCAATTTTTAAAATATAATTAAAAAAATATATTCGACTAGAAATGCTGAATAACACTCGGAAAAAAAATTTCACAGGAAACTTTGAACAAATCTTATATCTAAAATGAAATCTTTATCAGAGATATTAAAAAGTGGACTAACTTTGGAATAAACTTTGACAATATTTTGCTAAAAACAACTGTGAGGTTGAAGTTCACATCTTTGAAATGCTACAAGGTTCTTTATTGTTAGGAAATACAATTTAAACCGTATGAGCCATATTTGGCTGTGACAAATTATTTCTCGAGTACTCAAAAAGTTTGAATATAAAAAAATTGCAACATCTTGAAAATTAATGATTAAATGGGATATTTTTTGTTACCTTACAAAAATGCTCGCCTCAATATTATGAAAGTTTCATTTTATTTACATGAGCGTGCATATTGAATCATAGAGATAAGGACCCCCTGGTTCGTCACTTCCAAGGTATTTATAAAAGACTCCAAACCCTCTCTATTATATGCACAAACACATAAATTAATGTCTGGAGAGATCAATCCTTTTATTTGTTAGTTATGTGGAAAAATATGCGTTGATGAAGAATTTAGCAATTTGGAAGCAATGAAAAGTGAAAAAGATATTTACAGAAATATCCGGTTTAATAGGAACTACAAACTTTTTTGGAAATGTGTGAAAAAACAAAAGGCTGATCCACTCTGTTCATGCCGCACCACTCACTGATGTGAAACTTCGAGCAATTTTCTGGACGGTTTTCCGTATGGTGTTTTTCGTTTACGATTTGCCGCATCTCGCATGTCTCGAGATTTCCATTTCAAGTGGTTGAACAAAAGCGTGCGGACGCAACGCTGAATTATTTTTTCGCGGTGAGATGCGCATTCTCCATCAACCGGCCAAAAGTTGACGTGATTTTGAACCACAGCATTGCTAATATAGTTCACGAGGAGCTTTGAAATACCCTTCAAGTGCCAAATTTGTGGAAATTTCGCTGCAAAAACTTTGAAAGCCGTTATTGTGACTTCTAAAAATTCATCTGTTGGAACTCGCAATGAACCGAGTTCATTATTTTCGCGGTTTTTGTAAGCTTTCCAAAAGATCAAAAAATCGTCGGTTTTCTCGAAATTTTGTCCAGCTCGCGTCAAAGTCTCTTCACAAGTTTGACAATCGAATTCGACGAGAACTTTGTGAGCAAGATAACCAGCAACATAATTTATGGAACACTTTTCAAGAGTTCCGAATGAAATGTGCTCGTGATCAATCTCAAAAGATTCGCATTCCTCGAAATCTATCGGTTCATTGATCTCGTCACCGAATGACCAGTTGTTGGACAAAACGTCATCATTGCTGTCGACCCTTTCTGTCCTATCACTTTGTGAATCAGTTTCCGCATTTATTTGAGTAATAAGAAGCGCGGTTGCCTCATCATCAGGTTCGCAATTAGCCCCTGCTGGTGGTCTCATAAGATGTGCTACCATGTTATATTGCAAACTCCGACGCAGTGAAGCTGCTGAAGGGTTATCACAATGCCCACCTCGACTTCTAATCACTCCAAATAAGTTTTCAAGAGGGTCTTGATTCAATCTCGACGTAATCAAATAAAGAATCCCTTCGCGTTTCAAGTCATCCCAAAGTTATAGAATAGCATTAATGGTCAATCGCAAACCTTCGAAACACGGCGGATTTTTAGAACCACCCGAAATAGTCCATTTTTCGATCCACGGGAGGCAATTTCTGAGGAAACCTTCTACCTGTGGTTGTTTTTCGGATAGAGCGCGTCGTAATGGATTAGAATCGGACGGAGAGCGACTGTTAAGACAATCAAACATGTCGTTAGCTTTTTTTTACAAAATTCGCAGTTGCGCTGCAAGCCGGATGTTTCAAATCGCCTGTTATTCGACCCGTGTTTATCGCGGCAGAAACGGAGTGGCTGAAAAGCTGTGTCGCAAGACTGACCTTCATCTTTTGGAAGTTGTTTGGATTCAAATGTTGGTCAGTGAGTTTCTGAGCCGCTCTACAAGCGTGAGAATTCTCGAGGTGCCGAAGTTCACGAAGCACGTCTGATGAAACTTTTTCACCGTCATCAAGTATATCGTGGTTATGCCAATTATTACGGAGGCACTTAATCAAATGGGGGATGTCGAAGCCAAAATAAATTTTCCGACCGTATCGTTCGACAAACGGCTTTTCTATTGTCACCCCTGGTGAACTTATCGCTGCACGATGGTTGGATCCCATATCGCTAACCATGTAATGAACTTCGAGTCCGATTGTTTCTAAAGAGTCTAACACATTCGATATCAGTTCCGTCAAGTCAGTGTGTCGGACATTCCCATGCGAGAGCACATATGCAATTGGTTGCTTCCACGGATGTACAAGACCTTCTAACATAAAAACAAGTGCAAAATTTGCACACTGATTTGTTCTACCAAGTTCGCCCAAGTCTTGGAAGCCTTCGACCAAATCGGCTTTCGGGTTATATTCGAGAATCTGCTTAATAGATATCTCATCCCACATGAGAACGCATTTTTTTTCGTATTTGTCCATTGTTTTTACTTTTTCTGCAAGTTTTGGTATGATACTTGATTTTATTCCCGGAGCTAACTCTAAATCATTTACCCACGATCTAATTAATGAGACGCAAGGTAAAGCAAAATGCTTGTTGTCTCTTAAATGGTTGTATGCGCTCGGTGATTTATAATACAATGATAATGCAAATTGGTTTTCGTCATCGGTTCACCGTCGTTTTTTATTATGATTCAGCTGCATTTTGAAAAAAGCGAGTTGATCGTTATTCAGATCATATGCAGCTTTAGCAAGTGCTACAGCGCTCGCATTTTTTCTCAATTGAGCTTGCTGTCTTTTAATTTTCTGATCTTTTTTCATCAATTCAGCGCGTAAAGTTTCCGCTAATCGTTTCAGCTTTCTTTCATTAGGGGTAAGTTCTCTAATGCTTTTTCTTCGCGATGGAATAGAAACGTTTCGTCTCTCCGGCTCTTCGAAACCACTCAGGATTGGTTCTACTGTGGGCGATGCTGCCTTTGTGGACGCAACGGCGGGGTCCGCGAACATAATTACCGATGTTCTGACCGCGGGTGCTGTATTCGCGGGTGCTGTATTCGCGGGTGCTGTATTCGCTGGTGTTGTATTCGCGAGTGCTTTATTCGCGGGTGCTGTATTTGCGGGTGTTGTATCCACGGGTGTTGTATCCGCGGGTGTTGTGTCCCCGGATGTTGAATTTGGGAGCACGGGACATGCGAGTGCATAATTTGTTATTGGGGAGTCTAAAGCAGCTTTATCAATGGGTAGTGCATCGGGACGTAAAAACCGTTTACCTTGTTTGTTTCGAGCGTAATTCTCTTCAATAAAATGTTCACAACACAATCTTACATGCTCTATTTGCTTGGGTGTTTTCCGATTCAAAGCGGGATTTCCGGATCTGGCGATCCAAATCATGCAACTGTGGAGAGGATGGGAAAAGTGTTAATAGTGCAAAACTTGTGTTGAATGGATTGAAAATCAAAAAAAACATGGATCACATAAACACAAAAAGTGCAAAGAAAAAGATATCGTGCCGAATAAAATCTGGGCAGATGAAAAATAATTGTGTGATGACATTATTCATTATGCAAAAGCCATCAAACAGATAGGAAATCAGTTCGGTTCGAGTCATTCGGTTCGAGTGAATGGATAGAAATCATGAAGAAACATAGATTTCAAAATCATGCGGAAAAAGAAGAAATTATTTTCAAAGTCATGTGAAAAGAACACTAGTGAAATTTGTTCGGAGGAAAGCGGGGGCGAGTTATCTATAATAATAATAGTATGCAAATTAAACCTCCATATTCCTCATAATCCTTATGAATAAATGTGCACAATGGTCATATTATGGAAACAAAAAAGGCTTTGCGTAATTTTTTTTTTCAAAAGCTCGTTATTGAAAAAATTGTCAGGCAGGCAGAACTTGACTCTGTTTAAAAGAGTATCCGTTTCCTCTGTTCAAGCAGCTGTACTTGCTTTTGATGCTGTAATTGTCTATGACGAGAAGTGTAAAAGCTAAGGAATGTATTTTTTGTACAATTTTTTGTTTAGATAATCAATCTGTATTAAAAAAGTATCGAGAAACGTAAAAAAGCAACACCTATTTCAAGATAATTCGAAACGAAAAAGAAAGCGGTCATTTCCGGTCTAATTTTGAGTAGAAAAAGTTTGAAGCATTTTCAATACGATAATGAAAAGTAAAAAATTCGCGAACCTTCTATTTATTTCTCTTTAAATTGAAACGAAAATCGGAAAAATCGTTCAAAATTAAACAATACATGTTCAGTGGGCAAAGCCCACTCGAAGTCGTTATTCTCTCTCGATTTTTGATGAACCGCTCAAAGTTGCTCGTCAAGATTTTCGAGGGTTTGCTACTAATAAATCGCAACTTTTCGTATTTATCCATTGAATTCTTTCATTACATCTCACGTTCACTTCTTGCTACCCGCGATTCTTTTCAAGGAAGTGTGGAATAGAAATTTGTGCATGGAAAACAAACATTTTGAACTACCATCAAAAATGAGAAAATCCTTCATTTGACCCTTAACGCCGTCATCCTGCGTAGACTCTTTTAACACTTTTTTTGGGAACTTTTACTGGTGAACTAAATTAAGATACGACTGTGAAATTCTTACCACATGTTTCTACATTTGAAGCAACTTTACAATTTTCTCACCCTGAAATCGTCTGAGGCGGGTTCTAGCCACTTTGTTTCAAAAACTTTTTTTTTGTTACCATGATTACAGACGTTCTGCTTATCTGATTGTGGAACAAAACAATCATAAGGTATTTTGATCTGCAAAATTTAAACTAATCGTAGATTTAGGAATATTAAAGACCATTGAAAAGTTAATTTACGGCAAATCGTTGAACTCTTATCATAAATTTTGATATTTTTTTCACCGCTTCTCCAAGTTGCCAAAAATTAATTTTTCAATGTCTTTTGACTCTACTTCAACCTTCACAGATTAAAATCTCATTTGAGTCTTTTCTTCAGATAAGCAGAACGTCGACTATCGTGGTAATACGAAAAGAAACGTTTTTTGCGAAAATGAGTGACTAAGATGCTGTGTAGCTCAGCAGTGAGCCACAATTTCGGGCAAACAAATTGTAAGGTGTGCTTAGAATGTGAACAGATATGTGGTAAAAACTTCGCAGTTGTTTCTTATTTACTTCGCTCAAAAAAATTCCCAAAAATCGTCTCCTCATGGAATTTCGACATTAAATGCCATGCTATGCTGGAAGGGATCATTTTTATAAAAGAGGAGAGAGAATATAAATTAACGAAGATAAATTACGAAAATTCAGAAAACAATTCAGAAAACCATTCCAGGACACAAATGGAAAAGAATGAAAAACAGAAACTGTAACATTGGTGCCATTAAATAGAAAATAATTGTGTACAACAGTGCAGAGGCTTGGAGTGAATAAGTCGGTTGATGTCATCATTTTCAATGTTTGGGCACTGATATAATATATTATTTGCCATAAGGAGTAATGGAGTTTTTCTAACTCGATCAAATATTTCTTAATTGCGAAAATGAATCCTCGAAAAAATTCAGAGAATTTTAAAAATTCTCTGACTTTTTCCTAGTTTTCTCAGGTTTTCCCTGTTTCCCCGATGTGAAACAACCCTGTTATTGATCTATAAATTATCGTCATTTATTTTACTAACTATTATCAATAATCGCAACCCATATACACTACCGGCCAAAAGTTTCCGGACAAAAGTCCAGAAAAGTTCTAAAACGTTTTGTTATGCTATTTCGCTGGTAATCAACGTAAACAGATTAAGTAAACGGCATTTTGAAGGGGAGGGATTCAGCTTCATTTTGATTTTTTTGAATAATTTATACGAATAGTTTTACGGCCAGCACTTTGTTTTCAAAATGACAATTTTTTGCCTTTTTTTACCCCCCTTTCAGGTGGGCCCCGTTTCCAGAGGAAATTTTTTGTATGTATTTTTCCGAACGGAATCATGAAGGTGAAAGCTCGAGCTTCAATTTTGTTTTTTGAAAAAACTTTGTGCGGTTTTTTCCGCCAAAGTTATTCCGTTTTTTGTCAAAAATGAATCAGTTTCAAAAATGCCGTGTAACACGGAAACGACAAGCTTTCGAAAAAACTTCAAGAGGGCAAAAAGTTGCGTCGGTTTCCAAACAATTCACGAGAATTTTCTCAGAATATTTTTCCAAAATATGTTTTTTCCGTATTCTCGGACAAAATCCACACAATCCAATTATCGCAACTTGGGAATTATTATGTTTCTGATGAAATTTCAAGGGGGGAAAAAGTTTTATTTTTTCATTTTTAATGCTTTGAAATTTTTTCAGATTTTTTTCTCAATTTTTTTTTCGTCAATATTTGATTCAAACTCAGGTAATTCGCTTACAGTTACTTGAGAAGTATGGGGTATTTACTGCTGTCAATACTTTTTTTCATTTCAACATTAACTGCTGTAAATACTAATTTACTTTCTGTAAATAATCAGACAATTCTGACGTAACAAAAGTGATTATTTTTTATAAAAATAAAATTTGGGAAAACACCGAAAACCGTCATATTCGCGTGTATTAGTATAATTTCCCAACTAATACATGGTGTCGAGCTGCTCCCGTGTCCAGATTTTGTCAGAACTTATTGTCGAAAATCTAAAACCCTTCCCAATGATTGATTAACTTGCGACTAGAAAATAATGAAATGATAACGAAAAAAAAAAGTTTGAAGAAAAATCTGAAAACGTTCCATAGCATTGAAAATGAAAAAATAAAACTTTTACTCTTATGAAATTTCATCAGAATCACAATAAATAATTCCCGAGTTACGATAATTGGAATGTGTGGGTTTCGTCCGAGAATAAGAAAAAAAAAAAATTTGGAGAAAAATCTGAGAAACCGACGCAACTTTTTGCCCTTTTGAAGTTTTTTCAAAAGCTTGTCGTTTCCGTGTTACACGGCATTTTTGAAATTGGTTCATTTTTGACAAAAAAACGGAATAACTTTGGCGGGAAAAATCGCACAGTTTTTTCAAAAAACAAAATTGAAGCTCGAGCTTTCACCTTCATGATTCCGTTCGGAAAAATACATACAAAAAATTTCCTCTGGAAACGGGGCCCACCTGAAAGGGGGGTAAAAAAGGCGAAAAATTGTAATTTTGAAAACAGAGTGCCGGCTGTAAAACTAATCGTATAAATTATTCAAAGAAATCAAAATGAAGCTCAATCCCTCCCCTTCGAAATGCCGTTTACTTAATCTCTTTACGTTGATTACCAGCGAAATAGCATAACAAAACGTTTTAGAACTTTTCTGGACTTTTGGCCGGTAGTGTAAAAAGATATTACGTGAATGTTTTATGACGCAATTTTAATCGGTGGGATAAAAAATCAAATTGAAATTCTCTCAAGTGGAAATTAATTCAGAGAAAATTAATAAAGCTGAAAAGGTATCAAATTTCGATATTAAAAAGAAATATTTGCTTAAAACGAAAAAAAAATTAATGTGGTGCCCAGGAATCGAACCCCAGACCTTCGAGTCAAGAGTCGTCAACGCTGTCCACCCTGCTACGCATATCATTTTTATAACATTTGATCAGAACTTGCTTATAAATCGTGAGAAAGCTTGAGATTTAGAAGTCATGATCCGTTCAATACTTGAATCACAAGAATTAAAATATTGAGTTACGCATTAAATTACATTAAAACGTAAATTTTGTCGTTGAGATTGATCAAAGTGGATAACAAGACTGTCCTCCGCTCATGATCATTGCACACACCGCACATATATCTATTAAATTATTTTTATGAATATCAAAATTCGCAGAGAATACAGTTATTTCAACCGCATTACTCAGGATAAACTAATTTTGTTCTAGCAATAACTGAAATTTTTTATTTTCTTATATATACTCCTTTTTCAATCACATGTTGATTAAAAAGTCATTCGACGTCTTACATTGTTTCATTCTTTACTCGTTATGGAAACAAACTCACGGTTCTCTTTCCTTCGCAAAACGATGAAACGTCAATTCCGGATTTTTTCTCTTCGAGTTGCTACATCCTTCATAAACGCACAACGCGTTCGCCGCTTTTTCTCAATGGATATTTAAATGTACAACAATTTAAAGGGACCGGCATGACTTCGTAAGCACTGAATTAAAACAGATACTGGCGGCGAGAGCGCATGCGTGATGTCACCAACGAATTTCGTGACGTCATACTGTCCCCAGCATATAAGCCCATGAGAGAGAGTGAGAGGGAGAACGATGCGCCGCCGACAGCACTACTACTTACGAACTAACGCTGGGGACATGTCCCCACTAAATTCGGCACAAAAAATCCTTAAGAACTGGAGTTCTATATACATCTGACTTCGTTGACTCTACCGAGTCTCTTGATCGTAACAATATTATGTAGTATTAAACCAATTCCTTAGTTTTTTATTAAACCGCACATGTATTCTGACTGAGAACACTGCGGTTGAATCAAAGAAATCTTCCAATAACATCAAATGCTATTGAATCGACGATTTTTTTTTCCGTGTATAAAAAGTCATCGATATTGACTATTTTATCGCTCGTACAGCGTAAAATGCGAAAGGGTTTTTTATTGTCTCTACATCAAATGACTTCATTTTTTTAAAATAAATCGTGTAAATAATGATGCATTCACTTACTTTGAATACAAAAATGGTCCTTGACTGCGAAACACACTGTTTTTTTTTTATTTTCACAGACCACGATAATTTGATCTTAAAGCGTACACTGGTGCGAATTTGCACCAACTAGATTTTTTGATACCGCTTTCGCGGCGGGTATGGAAACAATGAACTTTCTCTCGACGGGGTTAGACACTAGAGCAGTCACACATATTTGTCGAAAAAGGGGTATGTCCTCAAACAAGTTTCCCGTCGAATGACGGCGTTTTGAAAATTTTGCTAGTGCGAATTCGCACCAGTGTATGGTTTGGGGATTAAAAAAGAACTTGGATCATAGAGACATTGCGGTTAGGTGTGACGGAGATAGGCAGATGCGAAGTATTGCGGCAATTAGTGCTGTCTTTGTTCAATACCTCCCTCTGCCGTCGCACCGCGCCTCACCGCCATCTCTTTAAATATATCTGCACCCCTAGTGGCCACTGTAGTAAAAAGTTTTCATCGTTAAGCGACCCCTCCGATCCGGAGGAGTTTCCATACCTGTATGCAAGACCGTGGGGTCTTAGACCCCAGTGGAAATCGGCACATAAAAGTCTTATGGACTGCGCTTCTATGTAAGTCTGAGTTTTTTACCATAGGCTAGGCCAGCGTTGCCAGATTTTGCGACGCTGCTGTGTTAAGGCCTTACATACGTCCAGAATTTTCAAAAAATCAATTTTTTTTTTTTACAGATTATTATTCTCTATAGTTTTAGGCGTATTTCTGTGTAAGTCGATTGTACAAATCCCCATAGATCGAAAGTTATTATAGAAAACGTGACTGCCCAACGAGAGTCTGATGCACGAATCAATGCTACTAAAGCAACAAAAGAGGCCAGAACAACTCGTCGATTGGAAAAAAATAAACAACAACAATTGTTTACTGACAAGGAAGGCATACAATATGAAGCTGGAATGGGAGATTAAACGTAAGTTAAAAAAATAAATTAAAAAATTCATAAAGTTCTTGCTTTAGCTGCGCGCGACCTCGAGCGAAACGCACTTGAAACTTTAAATGCATTTTTTTCAAAACTACTTTTTCTGGCACGGTCTGCATGATAACTCATACAGTTTTTAATATTTTTTGATGCTTTTTTTTTAAATATTCGAAATTGTTTTCTCTATAGTCTGTCGGGTCGGATTTTTGATGTTGTGATTAAAAAATTTTATAAACATAATTAAAGTGTGACATTTATGACATAAAATGCACACTTTTTTTTAAACTGCCGTAAATTGCCAAAATTTTTCGAATTTCAAAAATCCGGCTCGACAGACTATAACTACAACTTTATTTTACAAGAATTTTTCTACGTTTTGCAGATCGATCAGCATTTCAAGAAGAAATGATGCAGACCGTGGAGCAACTTTTTTTTCATAGTGCTTCGGGAAACGTGATTTTTTATGTTGTAATTTTTGAAAAAAAAATGAAACAAATGTTTTTATAAAGTTTAAATACTAATAAACAATGTGTAAAAACTATTTTTATTAATTTCTATTGCTATCTCTTCTAAAAACAGTTTTTTTTAGCGCGTTTTAGGTGCTGCTGGACGTATGTAAGGCGTTAAAAGATAGCAAATGAGGCGATTTCTAGCAACACTGGGCTAGACGTAGCAACCATCTTTTTCAAACTGATATTCACTTTCCGTTTCCGTCTCGTTCGAGAAACACGCGTTCCTACGCTATTACATTTACTCTGAAATCATCGGAGCTTCTTAAAATAAAGAATCATAGAATATGTTATGGTGTTTGATAGTCGACCAGCGTTTTCGACGCGGATGGCCGGTGATTACTCATCTCTCCCGGTACTTTGCTGGTATTCATAATTGCACTCACGTTAAAATAGGGGGGCACACACTACATAACTATGAATTCTGACATATGGATGATATTCGTGACTGTAATTTTGGCTTTGGTCTTGGCAATCGTTACGGTTTGGTTAGCCGAGCAGAAAATGCATCGGATCGAGTTTGCTGAGCCGATAATACCGCGTTTTCGGGTAGAAGGGGTCCAGTGGGATCCTTTTCCCATGACGGTGAACATCGAGAATGAGCACGATTGTAATGTCGAGAGTCTCCGTAAGTGCAGCACTGAAGATAGTACCACGCTTTTCGGCTGCAAAGAATTCGCTGTGCAATGTAAGCATTTCGACAAGGACACCGAGTATCATACGAACGGTGTCAAGAAAATGATACCAAAAAATGCCAATGAGAAAGAGGGTTATGCTTTGGTGATAACAAATCTGGCCGACCATTGTAATCCATTTCACGGAGATTTCATTCTGATAGCCGTCAACACTGACTCTACCGAATATAGCCTCGTGTGTTCTTGCAAAAATCCCGGCTACATAGGCAATGACGACGTTCTCGGCGCATGCACCGGTGTGCGAATCTGCAACAGTAAGATCGACGATATCAATAAACCACTAAACCAAATAAATTGTATCTGTAGTGCGCATGAGATCTCATCGCGTTATGCTGACGGTGCGTCCATATGCAGACCCATGCTCGTGTTTGAGGCGAACGAGAAGTTCCCTGACGGTTGGGCTCATCTCGTGCAATGGAACTCGGATCATCTCATCGACATTGCTGTGTTTAATGCAACGATACGCAATAATATAGCATTGAACAAACTATTGGATCCTTGTAAAAACGCTCTTACAAATACTGCAGTTGAAATTCCCGGAGCTAAGTACAACGAAAAACACAAGACATGCTACTTTGAAAATTTTGGTTTGCCTGTACGGGTATTGGAGCCAGATAATTCTCAGACCAAATCGTCTATTTTAAGACCGTTGGACGCGGCACTGCCAAGCGGACGCTACAAACGAATACGAATCATCGATAATGTGTTTAACGGGTTACCCCCACTTGCGACTTTGAAAAAATCGATTTTTTTTTATTGCATTTTTTCGAAGTATAAGTATCTGATAATATGGCCTGAAAAGTTCAAGTCGATCCGAACAAAATTGACTGAGATATGAGCGTTGAAAGAGAAGAATCCGTTGTGTAAACGACCGGCTAGTCTGCCGCCTGGCGCGCTCGACACTCTCTCCGGTTTCAGTCCATTGTTCTATGAAAAGGGTCGTATACCTGGCATTCACAACGTTCATATAATAGACTGGAATTTGTAGAAACGAATTGTCGTTGCCTTTTATGGTTAAAATTTGTCAGTGTAGCTCGAAAGTTCGACTATATGAGACGTATTTATTTCCGCCGTTCACAATATTATAAGCGCAGTTTTTATTTATTTTACATTTAAAAATGGATCGAAAAAAAGGTTCGCGAGAAACAAGAAGCAGTGATAATTTACGGAAATCTCGACCAAAAAAAAGGAAGGGTATTTTTAACCCGAACCTGGCCGAATCGGAAACTGAAAGTTTCAGCACGTCTGCGAAGAAACTGAAAGATAATATTGATATGACTGTGAATCAAAATCCTAATATTGAATATCGCATTTTAAACTTTTGTGTTGTGTTTGCTGCTATTTCAAGTTTAGTGACGTGCAAAACGTGTAATGGAAATATTAAATTTGAAACTGCAAATGCAAGAGGACTAGGCTTTAAAGTCGTTGTGAAATGTGACTCATGTGCAGATAATTTGATACCATCTTCTCCTTTTGTGGCAGATTCGTATGAAATAAATCGTCGATTTATATTCACTATGCGAGTTCTCGGCATAGGAATGGCTGGAGCACAAAAATTTTGCGGACTTATGGACATGCCAAGGTTTCTTATCGAGACTATATATTCAATAATTTTAAAAAGTATTTATGAGTCTGTGAAAATATGTGCAGATGTAATATTTAAAAAAGCCCTACGAGAAGAAATTGAAAATACACCTAATGCAGCAGGCGATGCAACTTCTAAATTAACAGTTTCCGGAGATGGATCCTGGAGGAAGCGAGGATATACGTCGTTGTTCGGAGTTACATCAGTCATAGGCTACTACAGTGGAAAAGTACTTGATCTTGTGGTAAAAAGTGCGTTTTGTAAAATCTGTGAATCGTGGAAACATAAACTAAATGATGCGGAATACGAAGAATGGTACGAAACACACGAAGATAACTGCAGTGCAAATCACGAAGGCTCCTCGGGAAAAATGGAGGTGGACCCTATTATCGAAATCTTCAAGCGTTCAATAGCAAAATATAATGTCCTGTACCGTTACTATATTGGAGACGGAGATTCGAAGACATACACTGGGCTAGTAAATTCTCATCCTTATGACGACGTAGAAGTTATAAAAAAAGAATGCATCGGACACGTCCAAAAGCGTATGGGATCCCGCCTTCGTAATTTAGTAAAAAAAAAAACAAAAAGCTTGGTGGTAAAGGAAAGCTGACAGGAAAATTTATTGACAAGCTCACTGTGTACTATGGACTTGCTATTCGACGCCATTCTGCTTCTGTTCACGATATGCATGAGGCAATATGGGCGACCTTCGATCATTACAGTTCAACCGATGCAAATCCACACCATAAGAGATGTCCAACCGGTGAAGAATCGTGGTGTTCATATCAACGAGCTCAGGCGAGAAACGAGGCTTTCCAACACGATTACAGACCACTTCCATCAAATGTATTGGATGCCATCAGACCTATATACAACGATCTGAGTAAAGAAACTTTACTCGAAAGATGCGTCGGTGGCTTCAATCAAAATAACAACGAAAGCTTCAATCAACTTATTTGGAAAATCAGCCCAAAAATCGTCTCGAGTGGAGCAATCGTTGTAAATTTAGCAGCTTATATTGCCGTTGGACTATTCAACGAAGGTTCAAAATCATTATTATTTTATTTGAACTCAATCAGAGTGAGCTGTGGACACAACGCGCACGAATACGCTGATAAAATGGACGAAGCACGGATTGCACTGGCAGAGAGACGTGCGGCCGAGAGCACTCGTGAAGGAAGAATGTTACGAAGGCAACACCAAATTTCCGTTTTGCAAGCGGCATCGTCGGCGGAAGAACTTCTGTATGGACCCGGAATAGATGACTCTATGTAAGTTTACAAAAAAAATTATTTTCTTCGTGTAAACTGAAATTGAAACATTAAACGCGTTTTTCTCGAAATGGCATTTCTGAAGTCGGTGACCAAGATTACTCGAACACTAATGAACCGATCTTCTTGAAATTTTGCAGGCTTATTTAATATATAAAAATGTAGTCTTTAATCGTTCGATTTTTTGTTTCGAAAAAAATGACCGTTTTATAGCAAAAAAACGGCCGTTTTTTTCGTTAAAATCGAACCATTAACTTTGACTGACCGCCATTTTGCGAAAAATGAATATTTTTTTAAATCCTGCGATTAACGACTAGTTTATTAAGAGTCGCGGTAGCGACTCGTGACAAGTACATTTACGAAGCGAGTCGCACAAGACACTTTTACCAGAAGGGCCGTGATTCTACTTGTTCTCGAAAATTATTTCTTTAATATAAACTAAATTACAGCATTTTGGAGGTTCATTTAAGTTCACATATTTTTTATTTTTTTTTCTCTTTCGATCGCCACTAATTAGAACCTCGTAGCTTAAATAGTATTAAAAATATTAATGTTTTTTTTTTTCGTTGTGCCGAAAAATTGAGCATTTTTTCGCACACATTTTGATGCGCAACTGTCTTTTTCGCAGTCGCTGTCTAGTGACACTAGTGATATTGGTAAAACTCTGGTAATATTCAAACGATCGCTGGATATGACAGCTAACCGACAACCGTAATATATTTTTGAACAGTCATGAGGTTATAAAGATCGCGGTTAGTTTCGATCGATTTTTGGTTACAGTGACTTTTATTATAATAAGAAAGTGATAGTGCGAAAATAATAAAGTGCAATTCATTTCAATCATCTTCCGAACAATGCTTGAACAAATATGAATTTTTTATTATTTTTTAGCCTGTAATTTTTATTTTCCACATCTCACTCTACAACGGAGTCGAAAACGATACCTTTTCTCTTTTACCATAAAATGTTCCTCGAATGCAATAATAAGGTTTATTTAAAAACAATTTTCCGTTTTTATTTTTTATAACTAAGAGAATGGTGTATGATAAACTCGTATTCGATGATTATTTAATATCTTTGCCGTGAGGTTATAAAGATCGGCGTCAGTTTCAATTTTTGGTTAAAGTGACTTTTATATATTGAGACGAACCATACCACCCGTCGATAGCGAATACCGCCGTACCGACACAGCAATGCGCGACTTCAATTATCGATCAATCGCGGCGCCAGCGTCCGGGCGCGTCTATCGACCGAAAGCCGTATAGATCATATATGAATCAATTCTGTTGAAATTTATCTAAAAAAATTTTGCTTTCTCTATAAAATATTGAAAAGATATCATGAAAAATCATTTTGCAAAGCGAATGGTGAAAAATCTCAGGTTAAAATCATTCAGAAATGTAAGAAAATTTTACATTCTAAATTTAAGTGTTTTTATTTCAAATTCAAATGCGATCGCGCGCCAAAGTCGCAGCAGCCAATTGCGTAAAGTGGCCAATCAACTCGTGCCGCAAGCAGCGAATCAGAGAAATATGCATTTATTATTGGTCATAACGAATTTTCACACCTGCGCAGTACTAAATACGAGCTATTCAACCAATCAAAGAATTTTCACGAATAGCAAATCAGAAAAATAATCGATTACCATTCGCGACCGCCAAACACCCGACTTAGCAACCAATGATAAGTAACGTCGAGCAAACGAAAACCAATAGATGGAATTCGTGAAAATAATTAGGTTCGAGAGCGAATCAGGAAAAAGGGCGTAATTCCGCCAAATCATTATCATTATTATCTATTGTTTCGATGAGTATAAGAAGGGCCAGCACAGAGGGCTAAAGGCAGTCTAGTCCTCATCACGCTAGACTCGCTATCACCACACACGAGTACTGGTCCTTACCACGCCAGGCTCGCTTACGCAATTCACAGGTACTGGTCCTCATCACGCCAGGCCTGTTCAAACTCATAATCAATCAGTCTTAGAGAGATACTCTCAGACGACCAACTAAAAAAAAAATTAATTCCACCACTGTGAAGAGGGCGGGTTCCATGCGGCTCCGTGTGGAAACCAGATTCTTCCTGTGAGTACCCGATCTAGTTCGGGGGGGCCGGGGCCATGCGATTCCGTTTGGTCTCAAGATCCCTGATAGATTTCCCGTAACCTTAAGCTTCTACCTTATCGCGTCTGGAGGGCTGGGGCAGTTCGGGGACGTTCGGCCCTAAGATTCTGGACGTTCCACCTTAAGAAAGTTGTCTGAGTAGGTTTTTTGAATAAATTGAAGAAGAAAATATAATAATTTAAAAATTAAAGTTTTTAGAAAAGGAAAATATGCATTACGGCTGATTGATTACAAATTTACAACAGCCCAATTGTTAAAGAGTTTAAGAATCTAAAAATTAGTTTGCGAAACTAAAAATTAGTTTGCGAAATTATCGGGAATTTAAAATTAGTTTGCAAAATTAAAAATTAGTTTGCGAAACCAATGGGAATCTAAAAACTAGTTTGCGAAACTAAAAATTAGTTTGCGAAGCCATTGGGAATCTAAAAATTAGTTTGCGAAACTAAAAATTAGTTTGCGAAATTATCGGGAATTTAAAGTTAGTTTGCGAAATTAAAAATTAGTTTGCGAAACTATTGGGAATTAAAAAGATTAGTTTGCGAAGCCATTGGGAATCTAAAAATTAGTTTGCGAAACTCAAAATTAGTTTGCGAAACCAATGGAATTTAAAAATAAGTTGCGAAACCATTTGGAATTTAAAAATTAGTTTGCGAAACTATTGGGAATTTAAAAATTAGTTTGCGAATCCAAAATTCGGATGCGAAATTATTTACGAAATAAAAGTTTGGTTTGATAAGTCATCTGCGAGGAAAAAGAGTAGTTGCGGAATCAGTTATTAATTGTGAAGCAAACTGCGAATTTCAAAATTTGATTAATTAAAATTGCGAGATTGTTAAATCTATAAAATTAGTTGTTATATTTAAATTCATTGATGGCGAAGATTGTTAAGTTATGTAATAGAATTAATTGCGAATCCAAAATTATTGCGTGCGATTTGAAATTAGCATTTTGAGAAAAACACCGGAAGTAAAGAAAAATTTGAACAAAGACAATTCTATGTTTTATACAATACACACATACAAAACAATATTTGATTGAATAAAAATTTTGTTTGTTTCTGCACCAAAATTTCATCACACTCTTGTTCTTCTTTCATGCCCGCTCCTTTATCTTTTAAGAAGCTCGAATCTACGCGTAACGGCGTGCTCTAGCACAATCGTACCGTTACAATATATAGATAGAAGAGTGATAATGCAAAAATAAAGTGTAATTCAATAAATAAACATTTGCGTAGTGCCTAAATAAATAATTTTTTTTATTAACCCTAGCCCCAACAATCTATTTTTCTGAACGTAAACTCTAGAACGGAGTCGAAAACGGTGCCTCCTTCCTCTTCTCTTTTACCATAAAATGTCCCTTGCATGCAATAATAACGTTTATTTGGAAACTACTCTCTTTGTTTTTATATAACTGAGGGAATGATGTATGATACCACCCTAGGTTTCAATTATATATGGTTTTGAATCACCCCAGAGTGGTAGAGACCTTAAATATATGAAAATACTATTTGCACTTGCAACCCAAAACGGAATCAAGTGATGCGAAATAATTTTGAGCGAAAATATATTTGATTCCAGAAAAAAAAATTCATAAGTACTTCACCAATTTGTTTTACCTATTGCTCATAAGATATAATTCGTGATCAATAAACGTTATAAAAGAAAAACTCGCGTAGTAGTTCGGCCAAAATTCTTGTTTCCAATCAAACGTTTGCTCTCGAAATTTCGTGCGCATACTTTTTTGTTTCAAAATCTCGTTTCGTTATGAGTACTTTTATTTAAAAACTTTCAATGCATTCTGATGCTATTGGAGTATTGGTTCGGTATCATTTTTTATGAAATATTTTCCTATCCGTTGATCCGTTGGCACGCATGTTTCGGTGTAATATCTTTAAAAATTTTTTTTTAACAAAATTTAAAAAATTCAAGTTTTTACTTGCTCGTCGTTCGTTTATGCGTCGTATCTTCTCAGAACTACTGTACGTATTAAATAATCTAATAATTTTATAAGTATTGACGGTTAATTATGAAGATTGAATTCATTTGAACACTTCTTAGATCAATATTTCACATTGCATTTTTAGTCCGAATATAGTCGCGATACACCAGCTCGAAATTCGATCATGTATCCATTTTTAGTTAGCCGAAATCAGAAAAAAATCGTTGGAGCAGCCTTTAAAATTTTTATTAAGGGTCGAATTCTTGACAGAATCACTTTTTGATAAAATATTATTATATTTTGCTGCAGCACCGAAAAAAATGTTGATTTTTTTGTATCACCCAAGTACGTACACAATACAGATATATTTAATTGATAAGGTATGAATTCCATACAAAAAGTCAACAAATCCCCGCAAAAAACAGCATAAATGCTGTAAAAAAAGTTGAGACAAGTACATTTACTCCCCCCAAATAGTTTGTCCGGTAACAAATCTCAGTTTCGACACAAAACCTTCACTAAAAATTATAAAAGAGATTTTCTCCCAAGAAAACCAACCTTGCAAAAATTCTCTGATTCATAGCAAATCTCTCAAAAAATGATAGGAGAACCCCACAAAAATTTTCTCAATAAATTAGAAACTCACAAAAAGTTATGAGTCTCTCAAAAATTTATAAATCAAATCATAATTTCACAAAAGATGCCAATTCAAACCTGCCCAAAAATTAAGTCTAAACTGCACAAAAAGTTATTAAATAAATAAAAATGATAAAAGCATTAATAGTCAAATACATTAAAACCTATTAAAATTCAATAAAAACACTTTCAACGAATTGAAAATACAGTTGTTCTACCCAACAAGAATAAGAATAAAAAATAATTATGAGAAAAAATTTTAATACAAAAAAGATTTCAAACGCAAAAAATTAGATTGAAAAAAAAATTTCAGCCGAAGTACTTGGCGAGGTTTTTCGCTTAATTTATATAATATATCACTTATGGTTACAAACTCGCCAAGTACTTCGGCCGAAATTTTTTTTTCAATCTAATTTTTTGCGTTTGAAATCTTTTTTGTATTAAAATTTTTTCTCATAATTATTTTTTATTCTTATTCTTGTTGGGTAGAACAACTGTATTTTCAATTCGTTGAAAGTGTTTTTATTGAATTTTAATAGGTTTTAATGTATTTGACTATTAATGCTTTTATCATTTTTATTTATTTAATAACTTTTTGTGCAGTTTAGACTTAATTTTTGGGCAGGTTTGAATTGGCATCTTTTGTGAAATTATGATTTGATTTATAAATTTTTGAGAGACTCTTATAACTTTTTGTGAGTTTCTAATTTATTGAGAAAATTTTTGTGGGGTTCTCCTATCATTTTTTGAGAGATTTGCTATGAATCAGAGAATTTTTGCAAGGTTGGTTTTCTTGGGAGAAAATCTCTTTTATAATTTTTAGTGAAGGTTTTGTGTCGAAACTGAGATTTGTTACCGGACAAACTATTTGGGGGGAGTAAATGTACTTGTCTCAACTTTTTTTACAGCATTTATGCTGTTTTTTGCGGGGTACTTATATTTGACTAAATCCATCCACATTTTTTGTTTCAGATGATCCACTTCGCCGCAATGTTGGTCACCGCAAACCGTACAAATAAAAACATTATTTCATTGACGGCCATTTGCCACTTAACAATGTAATATTTTTCAATAAAAAAATTACTGAAATTTCTTCAAGATGTGTTCTTTAAGATGATATAGTGATAGATTAAAAAAGTTTTGTAGTTTTCTTTAAAAAAATTCATGAAAAAGGCCTTTTTTTGCGCTACAAGTGCGGGTAACCCCTTAATCTGACCGATAAAGAGACTGACCGGCGTTATATAAATCTAAAAGTCACACTACCCTTTCACAACGATACTCTTGAGTACGTTACGTTACCTGGAAATATTGGCTTTGATTCGAATTCTGAACTATTCATGAGCATGAAAAATCAGATCATCGGTGGACGCTGCGTTGGTCATTGGCCCTATTACTTTTGCTGGTTTGCTGAATATTACGATTACAATAAATACGGTATCCCGATGGCGGGGAATCGTTCCTGCCCCGGGACATTTCTATGGGGCAAAGATGATTGGAACAACGCGGAAGCGATGATATCAGAAGGTGTGATAACGGAAGGAAATGGGATCGAGCTTGACCCCAAAAAGTTTACGTTTAGTAAACATCATCGATATTACGGAATGCAATATTGCCACAAAAGTGAGTTGCATTGCTACAACGGGATGTTGTCTTTCAAAGACGAAAAGCAGGCCGACAGTCATTATATTGTATTAGATACCACATAGGACTAATGTGATAAACGAAAAAAAGATATCGTGCAGTCGCAATTGGGGGAGAATAGACTAACTTTAACGGTTAATCTCTCATTCGTTATAATAGTTCGTTTTTATAAAGGTTGATTCATGCTACACCGTGTCCGGGACGAGCCGTGCCGCGGACGAGGCAAAGCTTTAGTTTCCCTTTTTTCCCAAAAGAGAAACTAAAGCTTCAGATATTTTTCTTGATATTTTTTACCTAAAAAGTTATTTTACCATTTTTCAAAACACCAATTTTTACGGAGTGAAAAAATGGCAAAAAAACATCCATTTTCAAAATTGCGTACCGGGTGCAAGAAAAAAAAATAAAAAAATGAACTACAAAGAAAAAAATCCAAAACAGAGCTGGATTTGTCCACTTCGAAAGGCCATTTGCTAAACTAGTTTATGATTTTTGTGATACCTGCTTTAAAAGTTTGATTTTCGATTAATATATAACGTGCGGAAAGTTACTTGTTTCTCAACGATTCGCCTTTTGTTTCAATTTATTGATAAAGTACGAATATGCATGCATCACCCTCGTACTTGCGCGAATATGCATCATAAGCCTTCGGCTCATGTGGCAATTTCACGCGCGGTGTAATTCGTCGTTTTTCGCACTTGCTACATAAAATACTATTTTTCGACCGAAATATTCAACTTTTTGTTCGGGAGGAAAATTCCATCTGTTAAACTTGCTAATTGGGTAATCGGGTTCCTCAAATAAAGTGAGATGAAGTACACAAGAACAATAGTAAACTTTATTGATACAGAAAAAATTAAAGAATTAATGAAAACCATAGGGGCAACGAGAATACGCTTAAGGCTGATACACACACACACATTCGTCTGATTCGCTCCGATTACGAGAGTGCACCGCGTCCGGCCACTTCGACTACTTCGTGCAAGACTGACTCTGACCCACGGTCTTCGTGGTTTCGGTGGAAAAGAAGTGGGGATGTAGTGTGCCCTCGGGTGTGATGTGTTTCCGAACGACGTTTTTGAGGTTTGGTGAGACGGGTAAGGTGATACGAGGAGGTTATGTTTTTTATGACAAAATTATGATGGAAGTCACCGAAGCGGTCGAAGTAACGCGCCGAAATAAGATTATTGTTGGGATCGCTGTAGCGGCTAGACAGAATCTATTCAGATCAAATATTGAGAAACTCTTGAATGAAGACATTAGTGATGAAGAACTTGATCGCTGGAATCAGGAAACAAAGGCCTTGGAAGGCCGGATCTGTGTGAGGGGTGAATTAAACAGAGTCACGAGAATTAAAGGATATGTTGCTATACAATAGTCCGTGATTATTCAGGACAACAGTTCAAAGAGCATTTTCGATTGACCAGAACGACGTTTGAGAATTCAGAGGGAATATTAGCACCTCATTTGATAAGAACGGCTGAAAGTGGACGATTTACTACGGATGTGCGGATCCAGTTACTCGCAGTCCTTTGGCTGCTAGTAACACCAGATTCATTCAGGTATGTTTAAATCTTTAAAATTTCCGGTTTTGTATTGTAAAAAGCTTAGACAACAATAACTTTTGGATCGTTTGTTGCAGGTCTGTATCGGACCGGTTTGACATCAGCAAATCAGTTTTATATGCTTCCATGAGGAGGGTCGTGACAGTTTTGAATGATTTGGCTGGTAGGTTTATTAAATGGCCTGTTGGTAATGAATATTAATTCATTACCAACGTAATGAATTAATTCATTACAGCGAAGAAGTCGAGAGTCGCTTCTCAGATGCTGGCCCACTTCCTGGGATAATTGGCGCGATCGATGGGAGTTATATTCTAATTCCTGCACCCAAAGTAAGTCGACTCATTTTTAACCCTAGATCCCTACAACAGGGTCGAAAACGACCCCAGTTTTTCTAGTAAAAACCTTATTTATTGCATTTTTTCAAAACGGTTTTTTCGTTTAAGAGTTTTTATCATTGAACGTTCGCCAAATGCGACTTTATCTTACACTATTCTGTTCGTTATCAATAAACGAAGAGAACAGTGTTTAATTATATCTTTTATCGCAAAATCGAAGCATTTTATGCTGAAGAGAAGACTGGGGTTGGCTTCGACCCAGTTGTAAGGTTCACGTTTGAAAAAATACTTTGTAGGGGTCTAAGGTTAGGAGTACTAACTAAAGGTATGTAGAAAGAATGTTCCTACCTATCTGAATGTTATATTTTATGTACTGTAACGAAACACTTACGTGTAGTCCCGGCACTTCTTTATAAAAACATTATCCTGATTTTATCCCGGTTTTTATCCGATATTCGACATTTTTGGGAGGGAAAAATGTGAAAACGACGCGACAACGTCTCGCGTGCGTTTGTTGACTGTTGTTGTCGGCGGCCATCTTGAACACTATGCGAACGGCGAAGCTACACTTACGAAAGCGTCTGGCCGCCGCCTATCATGAAAAACCGGAACTAAAAAATGCGTACGTGACTTTTTGCACGTTTCGATAATTAATTATTAAAAAGACATTACTGCCATTAAAATAATGCGTAAAATATGCAGAAAAATCCGACAAATCGAAGTGAATAACTCGCGCGGTAAATTTATGCGAAAATAACCGGTAATTTAAGAGTGAAAAGAACGAATGTTTGTGCGCATGCGCGTGGGCCCTGACTGTTTCCGATACCGTCTCAACTAAGCGTTTTTTAACCGAAATCGTTTTCGGTACCGATGCCGTGTCGACTTTCGCTTTTTCGACTAAGTCCAACGGACCTAATATCGGTATCGATACCTAATTTTAATTCCACCGATACCGAATGTGCCGAATTTTCGCTTTTTGCTCAAGTCCAACTGGCCCGGTATCGATACCATAATTTGTTGGGTCGCTAACTACCTGTCGAATTTTGCTTTTTCAATTAAGTCCACCAATCTAGTATCGATGCCGTCATTTTGCAGATCGGATGCCTATATACCTGTCGAATTTTTTTCCAATCCACCGATCCGGTCTCGATACCGTATTTTCGCAGGTTCGATACCGTGTTCACTGGCATTTCTTTCTTCGCAAGTCTGGTGGTGTTTCATAGCAGGATAGACAAATGGATGGATAAATAAATTTACACCAGTGGAACGTAGTTGGCGGGTAGGGAAGGTTCGATGAATCCAGGAGCAATTTTATTTTATTTTTTTTGCTCTTGGAACACGTGTTTGGGAGAAGGGGCGCTTTGCATCCATCTCTTTTTTTTCAATGGTCATGATTTTCGATTTACAATTGTTTTAAATATATCCGTTGCAATCAAATGGTGGAGTACAATTCATTGTCGCTCGATAGCTTTTCTCACGGAAGTTTTCATCCTTTGGGTAGCGAACCGCATAATTTTCAGCCTTTGGGTAGCGAACCGCATAATTTACGGTACCGATACCGTACCTGCGGGCCCGCCTTTGGGTAGTACTGCATAATTTACGGTACCGATACCGTACCTGCGGGCCCGCCTTTGGGTAGTACTGCATAATTTACGGTACCGATACCGTACCTGCGGGCCCGCCTTTGGGTAGTACTGCATAATTTACGGTACCGATACCGTACCTGCGGGCCCGCCTTTGGGTAGTACTGCATAATTTACGGTACCGATACCGTACCTGCGGGTCCACCTTTGGGTAGTACTGCATAATTTACGGTACCGATACCGTACCTGCGGGCCCGCCTTTGGGTAGCGAACCGCATAATTTACGGTACCGATACCGTATATGTGGGGGGTCCCACTTTGGGTAGCGAACCGCATAATTTACGGTACCGATACCGTACATGTGGGGTCCCACTTTGGGTAGCGAACCGCATAATTTACGGTACCGATACCGTACATGTGGGGTCCCACTTTCAGTTACAATGCCGCATAATTTTCGGTATCGATGCCCTCAATTGGGCCCGCTGGGACTTGCTTTCGGGTATCGATACCCACACAGCTACAGTTAAAAAAAGCCATTTTGCTATAGTCGCGATACCGAAAAAAATACGGTATCAAGATCAGTCAGGGGGACAAGCGACAAGGGAACGCACAAATGAGAGTGTGTTTTCCAATATTTCAAAATTTATTAAAAACTCTTTAATTACTGAAAAATTTTTGCGAAATGTTTAAACAAATTTAGGAAATGATCAAATGTGATAAATTTATTATAAAAATTGGTAAATTACGAAAATTGTTAATTCTTGCGCAGGCGATGCGTAAAGTGGGGGTAGCGTCGAACAAATTAAAGTATGAGAATGCGAAAGTGGGGGAAGCGTAGAACGAATCCGAAAAATATTGTAAATGAGCGTGCGCAGAACGGGTTCGAGACTACCCGGCGAGCGAATCGGAACTCGAGCGCGAGAACAAAGGATCTGCTGGGTATAAAAAGCCGTGCACAGCAGCAGTGAGGAGGCATTCTGCTCATTCTGAAAACAGAGCTCGGAGAGACAACACGCTCTCAGCAGCAGAGATCCTTCCTAGTTCCAGCAGGATAATAATCTATCTTTCTTATCATATTTGATGCTTGGAGTATCGGAGCGGTTCGGCGACGTTCAACTCCCATAGTCCAAGGTCAATTCCTATTCCTTTCATTTTTTTCTATAATTCCTTGATGCTTGGAGTATCGGAGCGGTTCGGCGACGTTCAACTTCCATAGTCCAAGGTCATTCTTTAATTTTTTTTACATTTTTCCTTTTTCCTGTGGGTGCTCGAGGTATCGGAGGTGTTCGGCGACGTTCACGTCCCATAGCTCGGGGTCTGCATCCTTACCTGTGGTGTGTGGGGTATCGGCGTCGTTCGGTGACGTTCGGGGCCCATAGCTTGCATACTACGTTTCCTCTAATTAATTTTATCTCTTGAATTTATGCCTGCTGGAAGTGGGAAGACTGCTTGCTCTCTTTTAATTAAAATTTGCTAATTAAATTTATGTTTTGAATTTTTTTATTCAAAATTATTTTCGATAAAATATAATCAGTCTGCATCACTTATTATGCTCAGAAATCCTCGTCTATCTTAAAAATCATCAATAATCCTGAATTCGATAATCCAAAAGGCCGCGGTAAGATTATCTATTATATAGAATCAATTGAAAACATAAAATTATCATTATTATTATATCGAGTCAATCCACTTTTGGATTATTAAAATTTTGAATTATTTTTATTATTCACTATGAAATAAAAGTGAATTTCGCGGCAACGTAAAGCCCTATTAATTGTTATTTCATATTAAATAATTCAATTATTGTTTGAATTATTATTATTATTATTATTCTGTCGACAAAACTTCACCGAGTATTTCAATTATTATTGTTAATTAACCTCGAAGACATCGTTTTTTATTATTTGACCCTTATTATTGTTATTTTTCTCAGTTAAACGATAATTCTGACGCAAAAAGAGAATTAAAATAAATATCATCGTTTGAATAATTACCGACAGAGAAACAGAATTGATACCGTTTCTTTCCGTTCTGATCCGGATTAATAAATAAATTCATGCAAATAAATAACCCGAACGCGAAATAAAACAAATATTCATTTATTGTAACAAAAATCGGAAAATTTACATTGTTTAATTGAATAAAGTAATTTTGTTATTATTTTGAACACAAAATCCGCGTTTCTCACGTTTTTTTCATACCTGCTCCAAAATTATTTAAAATTATTTAGGAAGCTCGGACCTGCGCGTAGCGACGTTTAGCGTATGGCAAAAGCGTTCCGTTACAACTTGGCGCCCAACGTGGGGCAGGTATTGCAAAAGAACGTGAGAATATTTAATAATTAAATTTAATGAAAATTATTCGAACCATTAAAAAGGACAAAATGGCGGATGAGAAGAATATAGATCAAGCCACAGGCGATTCGGGATTTCAAAACCCTGAAAATCAAACAGAAGAAAATCCACTAGGAGATTTTACTTCCACAGTCCCACCACCAGGTGCGGGAGATATTTTTCACGAATCTCGTGCAAATTTTGGATTAGAGATCAATAATAATCAAATTGAAGATAATCGGGAGGAAAATTTTAGAACATCAAAATC
The DNA here is from genome assembly GCA_963989365.1 of Rhimphoctona megacephalus. NCBI lineage: Eukaryota > Metazoa > Arthropoda > Insecta > Hymenoptera > Ichneumonidae > Rhimphoctona > Rhimphoctona megacephalus. Next base: position 7,712,787 of record OZ022416.1, on the reverse strand, counting down.
GGACAGAGATAGGAAACAATTAAGGGGTAATAGCGATGATAACGAAGTACCAAATCTTGAGGAAATAATGCTCGATATTAAATTACAAATGAAAAGAGTGGAACATAGAATTTCCGAGAATCATCAGTCGGTAAAGAAAATGGTGGAAAATAAATTCGAGGAACAAAAGGAAGAAATTCAGGAATATATGACCACGATGCAGGCTTATATTGCCAACGAGGTTCATACAATCATCGAGCCATTTAAAAACCAGATGAAAATGATGGCACAAAAAATAGAAAATACCATGTCTAGACTAGCTGTATGTGAGGTTAATACAGCCCAATAAAGTCTAACCATAGGATCTCTTCGTAAAAGAATACAAGAGTTAGAAAAAGAAAAATTCCAGAGTCCAGAAACGGAAAGCACAAGAATTATTCCGCAAAATCAAAATCAACAAATCGAAAATGTGGAACAATTCGACGATGAGGGACAAGATGTAAAGAAAAATCATCAAACCGTATCACAAATTCGGACAAGCAAAATCAAAATAAAGCCTCCGACTTACGATGGCAATAGTCGTTCTAGACCAATTAAATTCATTAACGAGTTCCGTCATTATTGTGAGGTAACAAATCCGACAATTACGGAAATGAAATACCTGTTAGGACAAAGCCTTGAAAAATCAGCTAAAGAATGGTGGGTCCTCGTGGAGGATGAGATCTACGAATTCGAAGACGTAGAAAGCAAATTTATAAATCGATTTTGGAGCCACGAGGTCCAACGGAAAGTCCGAAAAGATCTGGAATTTGGGCATTATCCCACAAACGACAATAAAAGTTCTAAAGTCGAATACACAATTCGGATGTTCGGAGCGGCTAGGGATCTTATTCCACCACCAAGCGATAAAGACATTATTGCTTCTTTATCTCAACATTTCACTGACGAGATCCGTGGCACAATCATCAGCCGAGGATTCGAGACACTCGAGCAATTAATCGAATTTTTGGAAAAAATTGATCAAAGCGGTCCAGTTAATTCAAAACGTGAGACGGCTCCTCAAAATAAAAATGGTAATGGAATTGAACAGCGACCTTTCCGAATGCCACAACAACAAAATTGGAATCAAAGGCCAAATTCAAATTGGAATCCAAACGGAAATCAAAATCAGCAAAATTGGAACCAGCGAAATAATTACAATTCAAGCTGGAACCAATATCAAAATAATCCTAATAGGAATCAGCGGCCGAGTCAGAACCCAACTCAACAAAATTGGGGACAGAATCAAAATCAACGGCCGAATCAAAATTATAACCAACAAAATTGGGGTTATAATCAAAATCAAAACCAACAGGGCCGTAATCAAAATCCTAATTGGAACAGAAATCAAAATTCTAATTATAATCCAAATTTCAACAGCGATCAGAATTGGGAACGACCTCAACACCAAGGATGGGGTCAAAATCAAAACACAAATAATGGAAACAAAGGTTATCAAAAACCTTGGCAATCAAATCAAAATACAAACAAGGAGGAAGGCAACAAAGGGCAGCCTCTTCAAGCGACAACAATTCAACAAGAACCGCAACCATCGACTTCCAAGGCGGGAAACGCTTAGACGTTGTACCCGTACAAAACAACCAATCAATAAAAAATGACAACGTGCGAGGTACAACGGAAAAGAAAAAGAAAAATAAGAAGAAGAAGCACAATGAATTAATGGTTAACCTCAAAAGCGAAAACAACAAAATAAAGAGAGCGAATAGAGAAGAAATGGTTCCGATTAACACAATTTTTACGGATACTAGGGAATTTCTTTTAGACGAGGAAATAAACGGAGAAGCTGTACCTATTATAGAGTGTCCGGAGATTTATGCTAAAATTGAAGGCATTCAGGTGACAGCATTAATAGATTCAGGATCAAAAGTGACTGCGATTTCGGAGGAATTTTATCTCGAAAATAAAGAGATTCTTAAATTATGCCCAATTCTGCCTGTAACGGGAGTTACGGTAAAGGGGGCAATAAAGGGTAAAATGACCAAAGTAAGGAGTCAGATAATGGCTATTACCGAAATTGGTAAAATTAAAACTTACGTGAAGTATTTGATAGTGCCTGGCTTGATTAGGGATGTGTTGCTAGGGGTAGATTCCCTGCAACCTTTAAAGAGTTTAATTGACCTGGGAGAAATGTCTCTCCAGGTAAAATACAATGATATTACAGATGTTATTCCCGCAATAGGGACATTTGAAAAAGAAAATATATTAGAAGCCATCACCCATAGTGGCGTAGACTTCAAATTTGAGAAAAATAATGAGAATATCAAGCCAGTGCAAAATTTGAGTATTTATGAAGAAGATAATGAGAATATTACCAAGGAAGAAGTTGAGGAAATCGTAAGTCAAACAGAGCTCTCCGAAAAACAAAAAGAAATTCACAAACAGGTATTATGGAATCGAAGAGGAGTGTTTCGTAAAAATACAGGAAGAATTTCAGTTTACGAACACCAATTGGAAATAACGACGGAAAAGCCAATCGTCGCGCACGCTTATGAGGTACCATTAATGCATCGTGAAAAAGTCGATAAAGAAATTGAAAAGTTATTAAATTATGGAATAATTCAACGATCAAATAGTCCATGGATAAATCCAATCATTCCCGTCATAAAGAAAGACGGATCGGTCAGATTGTGTTTAGACGCTCGGAAATTAAACCAAGTTATGGCGGATGACCACGAATCTGTACCCAATATCGAAGAGATTTTTCAAAAATGCCACACTGCTAAGGTGATGACGACGCTCGATCTTACGAACAGTTTTTGGCCAATCCCACTTTATCCTGATTCGATGAAGTATACCGCATTTCGATATCGAGGAAAAGTTTACGAATTTACCGTAACTCCATTCGGTTTAAAAACGAGCACAGCTAGTTTATTGCGTGCACTCGATATCGTACTCCATGGACTAGGAGATCACGTCATCAATTTTGTTGACGATTTACTTTGCATTTCCGAAAATTTTGAGGAACATATGCAACATCTTGACGAACTTCTCGAACGATTAGAGCAACACGGGATGACTATCAAATTAAAAAAGGCCAAATTCTTTCGAAAAGAAGTTGAATTTCTTGGACATATTTTGACGACTGAGGGAATAAAACCCCAGCCTGAAAAAATCCAAGCAATTCACGATTTCCCTGCGCCAAGGAACCTTAAACAATTAAGAGGTTTCCTTGGATTAATCAATTATTATACAAAATTTACGAAAAAACATGCAGAGGAAACAATCCCTTTATTAAGGCGTCTTCTCACTTTGGAAATTAAAAAAAATCGATTTTTTTTTTTTTTTTAATTTTGAAAGTACATATCTTCAAAAATGTCATCTCGAAATTTCATAAAGATCGGACGAGTCTAACTACATTTTTTGGCGACCGTTAGGTGACTACCTGAGAGTACCCGGCGATCCCTTTCACGCCGCTCGGACGGTCCCTGTATATCTGACTCTATACAATTGAATAGCCGTGTTCTTTTGTTAATGTAGTACCCCTTGCTTAGGTATATTCTGTTTTCGGGTCTATACTCATGTAATAAGACCTTAACACGTGCATTTTTCAAAAGAAAATCACTCGGCAACGATGCTAAACTGTTATTTCATCAGTCTAATTTGAAACTTCGTAACGGCAACATCTCTGCGCTCAGGATTGTTATAATGGATAAAAAGACTTCGCAACAAAGTGCCACGTGGCGACGTCCAAGTTCGAAATCTAAAAAAAGAAAATTTCGTGGAGTGCTTCCACACCAGTCTGAAGCAGATACGAGTCATGCTAGTGCGAGTGCAGCAAAATTAAAAAAATCGGACGATACAAGTTTCGATGTACACATCGATCCAACGGCTGGATATAGTATTATTCAGTTTTTTCTTGTTTTTTCTACATTACAACAATATGTGAAGTGTAAAGTTTGTAACAAAGATGTTTCTTTTACAAAGTACGGTCAGCGAGGACTCGGTTTCAAAATTTGTGTGACTTGTGATTGCGGAGAAAAATATATTAACTCATGCCCATTAATCTCAACTGGGTACGAAATCAATCGTCGTTTAGTGTACGTTATGCGTTTGATTGGTGTTGGATTGAGTGGTATCAATACGTTTTGTGGGCTCATGGAACTGGGACATGGAATCAATTCCACCGTTTATTATCAAATACTCAATTCGATCGCCATCGCAGTGCAAAGTGTGTTCGATATAGTGACGAGCAAGTCTGTCAAAGAAGAAAAACTGTTGAACGCTCAACACGGAGAACCCGAAGACGTTTTAACCGTTTCAGGTGACGGTTCCTGGCAGAAAAGAGGATTTTCTTCTCTTATTGGAATCGTGTCATTAATATATAAACACAGTAAAAAAATTGCAGACGTCGTTGTGAAGTCGAGTCACTGCAAAAGCTGTGAATCGAAAAAAGGTATGTGTTCAGGAATGAGTGAATGATTTGTTGCCGGATGTTTGAGGATCGTGACGATGATGGAGAGAAAATAAAATAGTTGACACGCGGACGTGGCTTGAGTGCACGGAAAGCCGTTTGTCTTTATTCCGTATAAAAATTGTGGATAAAATACAGAGTGAGTTCGATGAGTTTGATGAGATCGATGAGTTAATAATGTTTAATTTACGCCCTAAAAGCACTGTGAAGCTAACCGCCAGTATTATATTAATTACTGCGCGTGTTAGCGTCGTATGAGTTTGCCACTGAGTGTCTATGGAATCACGGGCTTGGCGTCACCTCGTGTTGAGCTGAGTTGAATAATGATGATGCACTCTTTTGTTGAGCAAATTGCGCCCCAATTGCAGCAATCGCTTATGAGTTCACTTTAATTGAGTTGTTTTATTTACATCGAATGAGAATGAGTAAAAGCTATAGAAAATGAGTGATCCTTGTTTGTGAAAACTGAGAAGAGCCTGAGAACGACGTAGCGCGTGGCACAAAACGATTTATACTGATAGAAAGATGGCCGCTCTGACCGTTGGCCGACACGAGGCCCTCGCGTTCGTTGCCGAAGGCGTTGGCCTCGTGGCGCGGTGAGAGCGCCCAGGAGGTGCTGCCCCGGCGCGAGTCTCTCGAGAAGCTCGCCCCGCTTGTAAGGCGAGGCGGATTCCCGAACATTCTCCCGCCATCAGCGCAGAGTTGCTGATGTCCTAGCTGAGGTGATCCCCGAGGTGAGTTGGAAGCGGTGCGAGCTTAGCAATCGGTCTGGTGAGTGTGGTGATGGCTGTCTTCAGCGTCACCACTCGGGTGAGGCCGTCCTTCCCAGGATGGAGAGTAAGGACCCTGGCCAGGGGCCACTTGCTTGGCGGGAACCGTTCATCAGTGATGAGCACAAGTGTGCCCACTTTGATGTCATTTGCCGGATGATGCCACTTTGAGATCGATTGCAATCTCTGCAGGTAGTGAGTGCTCCATTGTTTCCAGAATGATTGGTATTTCTGTTGGACAAACTTCCATCTATCCAGATGACCGATGTTGAGGTCATTCACTGATGCTTCCGGCAGGGATGAGAGGGCACTTCCGGTCAAGAAGTGACCTGGTGTGAGTGCTGACACGTCGTCAGGATCATCGCTGAGAGGTTCGAGGGGTCGTGAGTTCAGAGTTGCCTCCACTTGAGTGAGCAGTGTTGTAAGTTCCTCGAACGTCAGCAAGGTGTCACCTACGGTGCGTCTGAGGTGAAATTTGAGTGACTTCACCACAGCTTCCCATTTGCCACCCATGTGTGGCGCCGCAGGTGGGTTAAATTGCCACTGAGTGTTGTCATTTGACAACATGGATGCAATAACATGGTGTTCATGAGAGCTTTGAGTGAACATCCTTCTCAGTGTTGAGTCCGCCCCGATGAGATTAGTGCCGCAGTCTGAGTAAATTGAGTGAGGAATGCCCCGGCGTGACACAAAGCGCCGGTAAGATGAGATGAACCCACTGGTTGAGTAGTCGCTGACAACCTCAAGGTGAACGGCTGAGGTGGTGAAACACACGAAAACGCAGATCCATCCTTTTGATGATTTTGCTCCACGACCTTTCCACGTTTTGAGCGTAAGTGGTCCGGCATAATCAATGCCGGTATGAGTGAACGGTCGTGAAGGTGTGACTCGAGCTGTGGGCAATTGTCCCATCAGCTGCTGAGCCCTTATTCCCCGCTGTCGAGCACAGGTGACACAGCGGAGAATGTGAGTTTTCACTGGAGACCGACCTCCCAGAATCCAATATGAGTGTCTTGCGTCTGCAAGGGTGAGCTGGGTGCCTCCATGGAGAGTTCGAAGATGAGAATGCTCAATGATGAGTGAAGACAATCGTGAGTGCCGCGGCAGTATGGCTTGATGTTTGCTCTCTGGTGAGAGCGATGATGAGTCGAGTCGACCTCCAACCCGAATAACTCCTTTGTGATCAAGAAAGGCAGTTAAACGAGAGAAGGCGTGAGTTGTGTGAAATGTTGAGTTTTTTCTCAACACCTTGAGTTCCTGAGCAAAAAAGGCTTCTTGAGTAGCCTTGATCCAGAAGATCTTGGCTGCGTCCATCTCCTCTGATGATATGATTGCTACAGGAGAGGTGAGTGGTTGCTTCTTCAGTCTCGCAATAACCTTGAAGCAGATTGCGGTGATTCTGATGAGTTTTCGGAGTGAGGAATATTGATGAATCAAATCCCAATGATGATTGACCTTGGGGGTGGCACCGAAGAGCGCAACTCCCGGACGAGCTTCAGGCACGCTGAAGTCGTCTGATATCGGCTGCTGCCGCGGCCATGAGCTGAGTGATTTGGTCATCCAAGGTGGTCCCGTCCACCATAAAGGATGATCCTTGAGCTGTTGAGTAGTTAGGCCTCTGGAAGGGCCATCGGCTGGATTAGATGTGCCAGGAACATGCCTCCATTGAGCATGAGGCGTGAGTTCTTGTATCTGAATGACTCTGTTCCTGATGAAATCTTTCCACCGTGAAGCGGGCGTTTTGATCCACGTGAGAGTGATTTGAGAGTCCGTCCACAAATGAGTTGATGTTATTGGTAGCTTGAGTGTCGCTTGAGTGTGCTGTATGAGTTTTGAGAGTAGCAGCGCTGCTGTGAGTTCTAACCTCGGGATGGTTAGCTGTTTGAGTGGGGCCACCTTCGTTTTTGCAAGAACGAGTGATGATTTGGCGCCCGTGGACGGCGAGTGTACGACGATGTAGACTACGGCTGACATCGCGAGTTGAGATGCGTCAGAGAAGCCATGTATTTCGATGGTTGAGTAACTCCAGGTGTTAAACCACCTGGGTATCGAGAGCTTGGCCAAGCCTTTTAGATCTTCTCTGATGAGTAACCAGCGTGAGCTGATGTGAGTGGGCAATGGGTCATCCCAGTTGATCTTATGCAACCAGAGCTCTTGCAAAAGTATTTTTGCTCTGATGGTTACTGGAGAGATGAAACCGAGTGGATCGAATATCTGCGCTACCTCAGATAAGATGAGACGCTTCGTGAGTGTTCCTGAGTTCTCGGTGAATTTCGATGAGAATGAGAAAGTGTCGGCTTGTGGAAGCCATTTTAATCCGAGGATTTTGGTTGAGCAATCGTCAAATGAGATGGTTGAGGAAGTCTCTTGAGTTGATGAAACAGCCTTGAGTAAATCTTGATGAGTTGATTGCCATTTCGCAAGCGGAAACCCTCCCGCATTGCACAGGTTCTTGAGTTGATGAGCAATTTCTATGAGTTGGTCAACTGAATCTGCGCCGCCGAATATGTCGTCGACATATCGGCCCTTGAGCAGTGAGGGCACCGCTAGCGGAAAGCGATGACCTTCGTCCTCCACCAATTGTAATAGAACTCGTACAGCGAGGAAAGGAGCTGATTTCGTTCCATAAGTCACGGTGGTCAGTTGGAAATGTATCTCGTTCAGTTTCTCATCGACCCACAGAATTCTCTGTAGGTCCCAATCGTCCTTGTGTACGTTGATTTGTCGGTACATCTTCGTTATATCCGTAGCGAAGATGTGGCGATGATGTCGAATCCATATGAGAACGTCCGTGATGTCTAACAAGAGATTTTGACCAGTATACATGAGATCGTTGAGTGAGACTCCGGTTGTAGTTGGGCAAGAGCCATTGAAGACCACGCGCAACTTGGTTGTTTTGCTGTCGGGTCTGAGCACACCATGATTCGGCAGATAGTAAACGGGATGGGGCTTCGTCCGTGCCTGTGAGTCGTTGGATGAGACCCTCAACCCTCCAGATGTTTTTGAGGCATCTGGTGCCAAGGTCATCCCACCACTAGACCCGCAGACGTTGAACTTGCCTCCTTGAGTGGCTCTGGTTGAGTGGTCTGAGATGCGAATCATGTGACCAAGCTCTTCGTATTCTCGCATAAAGGCCGTGTAGAGTTGAGTATAAGCCTCATCTCGTTGAAGCCTTTTAAGTGTTCTCTTGAGACAGTGATGAGCTGCAGCGTATGAGTTGCCCAACGAGTTGGGTGATGACATGAGTGGGATACGTACTGTGTATCGACCTGTAGAGTCCCTTGAGTGAGTAGATCGAAAGTGATCTTCACACTCCTGCTCCTCAGGAGTAATGTTACTTACAGCATCCGATGGTATCTCCTCCTGGACCCAAAATTTGGTGAGGAGATTCTGCAGCTCTGAGTTGTCGACTTGAGTTCGAGCATGATAAGATGTGCATGGCGATGAGTGTGATGAGCAAACCGGACCGAAGACCAGCCAGCCGAAGATTGAGAGTTGAGCCAACGGCATTGTTGGCGAGCCGTAGATGATGTTGGGCTTGATGACTTGTCCGTATGAGTCAGCGCCAATGACAATGTCAATGGAGCGCGGCTTTTGAAAATCAGGGTCGGCTAGCTTGAGTCTTGTGAGATGAGGCCATGTTTTTTCTTGTGATTGAAATGACGGTAACGTTGAAGAAACCGTCTGGAGGATATGAGCTTGTATGGTGGCTGCTGCACTCCGGTGCAGTGAGTATAACGTAAGAGACACCATACCTCGTGTTTGAGTTGTTATTTTTCCTCCAATACCGACGATTGGTGTGGATGAGTGCTGGCGAACAAGGTTGAGTTGGCGGGTGAGTTTTTCTGAGATGAAGGTGAGTTCAGACCCAGTATCGATGAGGAGACGAACCTGATGAGTAATTATGGATGCGTGAACTTTGGCAATTGCTGTAGCTAGCAGCGTTGAGCGATGACTGTGATGAGTTGAACATGAGTTGACGATTGCACCAGACCTCTATTGTGGTGCTGGTGAGGTCGATGGAGTCGGTCCTTTCGCCGATGAGTGCGCAGGCTGCTTTGGTCGTGGCTCATGAAGCATAGTGTGGTGTTTGGCTCCACACTGTTTGCAGCCTTTCGATGACTTGCATGAGTTCGCGCTATGTCGCCCTAGGCAATTGAAACACAACCTGTAGTTGGCTGCGATTCTGCGCCGTGCAACGACATCGAGAGTCCTGAATTTGGGACACATCACAATAAAGTGATTTCCCTCGCAGCAGTCGCATTCGAATGAGTTTGAGCCCTTTTCTCGCTGAGTTCCACTCGAGTGAGCCGATGCCTGATGAGCTGTAACCGGTCTCTTGATCGGTTGAGGCTGTGAGGTCGACGGCTGAGTTGCGCTCGCCTCAATTCTTTCGAGGGCGCGAGCGCGTGAGGTTATGAATTCCTCGAGTTTCACGAATGGAGGGTACTCGAGGGATGAGCCGAGGGAGGTTTCCCAAGCCTCTCGCGTTGAGGTGTCCAATTGTCGTGAGACATGATGGACCAAGATGAGTTCTCCCAGATTCTCGGCCACTCCCAATGATTCGAGCGCCTTGCGCGCCTCTGACACCGTTGAAATGAGTTTGTTGAGTTCTTTGGCCGACTTCTTGGTGAGAGGGGTGAGGCGACACAACTTGTCAAGCTGAGCTTGAATGAGTAACCGCTTGTTGTCATACCTTGAGTTCAACAATTCCCATGAGGGCTTCAATGAGCTTCCAATCAAGGGAAAGTTGGCGATGAGTTCGGATGGTCCCGCAGCCATGCAGCTGCGGAGATAATGAAGTCGCTCAATGTCCGAGATGCGAGGATTTTTGAGGATGAGTTCCTCGAACATTTCTTTGAAGCTGGGCCAATCGGCATACTCGCCGCTGAAACTCTTCAGTTGGATGTCCGGCAATTTCGGATCACACCGAGTGTCAGAGAACGGCTGATGAGTGGGGAGCTGGTGTGCTAGCAAGGCATTTCTAGCGCGATTGAGTGCTCGTTTGACCTGGCGATACAAATTTGCCTCGGTCTCATGCAAATTTGTTGAGAAATACTCGTGATCGAGAAATTTCGCCGGCCAATTGAGTTCAAAATGAGTGTGAGTTGCGGAGAACTCAGCGTGCAAGGCCTGCAGTTGCTCCAATTCGGAGTCAACATCGCTGAGTGTGAGTGTATTCAACTCGCTGTCAAGCTCCGCAGCGATCGTCTGAATACAGGCGACGCGGTTGGCTTGACTCCGATATTTGAGTGTGAGTTCAATCGGGAGTCGAGAGGGTGAGTTTTGCCGAGTATTTCGGCCAGAACCTTTGGGAGAGGTTGAGTTTCCCTGGTCTGAGGGTTCAATAGCGTCACCTTCGGGAGTTTGTACGATGATTCCCGGAGGTAGAGTGTGTGATAGTTGAGAATCACTGGGATCAATGTTCTCGGGTGTCGTTCGACCAGAATTGGACCTCGACATGATGAGTGTTACGAGTGTTAATGAGGTCACGAGAAAAAAGGGTTGAGAATACCAACAACTGACTAGAGTGAGCGCTTTGAGTTTTACCGATGAAATATCGCGAAGGTCACTCAAATGAGTTTTCGAAACGACCGAATTAATTGTCACACAAATTGAGGTGATTCTCGCGTGAATCGAACGCTCGAAATGCGAACGCGTCGAAAATGTCCCTCGCTTTAATGATTCTCACGCGAACTGAGTTGACGGATTTTAATGAGTTAAATGACACCAAAATTCGCGATGATTGTCACTGAGTTTACGTTCGCGATGAGTGAGACCGATAATGAGAAGTCACTGTGAAAAGTTAGTCGCGAAATGATAGGTTGAGTGTCACTGAATTGATAGTCACTGAAGCCGCGATGAGAGAGCCGAAAAACACGCGAAAAGTTCGAAGCGAACGAGTAGCGAGTTGAATTTACACGGCAACGGCTATGAGAGGCAATAAACGTTCGCGTAAACAACACGACGCACAGTGACGATTCACAAAACCGACGCGAAGCACAGTGGTTGGCCTTTTCTCGGCAAAGAGTACGGAGATTGACCACCTGTTGCACGAAAGGTCACAGTTGCTGGCCACTCGTGGCTGAGTACAGTTATTGACCGCTTCGAGGCTGTGTTCGCGCGCGCACAGCGCTTCGAGCACGGCTGAGATCACACAATGATTCACGCAAGTATTTTATCCACAAACACACGCGCACGTTCACAATTCGTCACGATCCGGCTCGAAGGACCAAAATGTTCAGGAATGAGTGAATGATTTGTTGCCGGATGTTTGAGGATCGTGACGATGATGGAGAGAAAATAAAATAGTTGACACGCGGACGTGGCTTGAGTGCACGGAAAGCCGTTTGTCTTTATTCCGTATAAAAATTGTGGATAAAATACAGAGTGAGTTCGATGAGTTTGATGAGATCGATGAGTTAATAATGTTTAATTTACGCCCTAAAAGCACTGTGAAGCTAACCGCCAGTATTATATTAATTACTGCGCGTGTTAGCGTCGTATGAGTTTGCCACTGAGTGTCTATGGAATCACGGGCTTGGCGTCACCTCGTGTTGAGCTGAGTTGAATAATGATGATGCACTCTTTTGTTGAGCAAATTGCGCCCCAATTGCAGCAATCGCTTATGAGTTCACTTTAATTGAGTTGTTTTATTTACATCGAATGAGAATGAGTAAAAGCTATAGAAAATGAGTGATCCTTGTTTGTGAAAACTGAGAAGAGCCTGAGAACGACGTAGCGCGTGGCACAAAACGATTTATACTGATAGAAAGATGGCCGCTCTGACCGTTGGCCGACACGAGGCCCTCGCGTTCGTTGCCGAAGGCGTTGGCCTCGTGGCGCGGTGAGAGCGCCCAGGAGGTGCTGCCCCGGCGCGAGTCTCTCGAGAAGCTCGCCCCGCTTGTAAGGCGAGGCGGATTCCCGAACAGTATGAAAGACACGATCGAATATGCACAGTGGTATGAAAAGCACAAACTAGTTTGTAGTGCTAATCATTCAGGTAGTTCTGGAAAAATGGAGGTTGACGGTATATGTGAGATGTTTTTGCGATCACTCGAAAAATTTGCTGTGCACTACGGTTTTTACATCGGTGATGGCGACACTAAAACTTTTAAAATATTGTTCGATACAGCACCGTATGGTGAAGACTTTGTGGTTAAGAAGTTGGAGTGCGTATTACACGTTGCGAAAAGAATTTTCAAGCGTGCTAAGGACGCTAAGAAAATTCTTACACAAAAGAGAAAAGCTGCAAAGAAAGACGCTGAAAAACCTTCACCAAAGAAAAAAGCAGCCAAGAAAGTTGTAGTAAAAAAAAAAAAAGTTGTTATAAAAAAAGTTCCTGTCGTAAAAACCCAAGATTTAACAATAAAATTGATGAAAGAATTATCAACAAATTACTCATTGGCAATTCGAAGAAACCTGAATTCTGTCGAAGATATGCGCAGGGAGATCTGGGCAGGATACTATCATAAAATTTCAACCGACAGCAACCCACAGCATACGTATTGTTCAGACTCATGGTGCAAGTACAAGAAAGCAGTGAAAAACAATCAGATAGAAACTTTTAAACATCCTCCTGCTCTAGCTGATGATGTTCAAGAGGTTTTGAAACCGATCTATGAAGAACTGACGAAGGACGAGTTACTGGAACGATGCCTCGGAGGAAATACCCAAAATAACAACGAGTGTTTCAACAGCTGTGTCTGGGCAATGGCGCCGAAACACGTTTTTACGGGAAGAAAAACCGTGGAAATTGCTTGCCAAACAGCGGCATGCATTTATAACGAAGGGCTACAACCTGTTTTAAAAATTTTGGAGGTGATGGGTGTCAAACTAGGCCCTATCGCCGTTCAATACGCCGAGAAACGCGACAGTGATCGCGTACGCGTAGGGAACCGCCGCAGCTCTAACGCTTCAAAAGAGACTAGGTCGAGACGAAGGGAAGCTACTTTGGACGAACACACCTTCTACGAAGAATCGGAAGGTCCATTGTATGGAGCAGGCATCGCTGATTAACCCGAGGTAAGGTTTTTTCATGATTTTTCTGCAACCAAAACTTTAAACGCAGTTATCTCAAAACAAGGTTTTTCGGTGCTTTGTTGATGAAATTTCGGAAACTATCCGGCCGATTGTCATGAAATTTGAATGACATATGCTTCATAGTTATGGCTATAGCGCATATCATCAGATTTTTTAAATTTTGATTTTAAGAATTTTTTTTTTACAAAAAACTGCAAAAAAATCGTGGTTTTTTTTTACTTTTTCGAAAAACGTGCGCCATTTTGTTATTTTCGCGAATATCAAAAATCTGATGATATGCGCTATAGCCACTGACATACTGAATCTAAAACAGTTTTATTTTTTTGTTTCAGACGACCCGTCTCGGAGATACCATCAACAAGCCACGACCATAACATTTTTACACGGGTTTTTCAATGCTACTGATGTATTATAATAATTGTTTAAAAAAATAAAATAAAAATTTTTTCATGTACTTGAAAGATGTGTTTATTACATAGGATCCGTTTTATCCCATAATTTTAAGCAAAAATCCTCGAAAAAAAATCGCAAAAACAGCCTATTTTTGAGGCGCTTAAAGTGAGAAGATGCCTTAAAGTTATTGAAAAAGGAAACAAAATGGAGATGGGAGGAAGAAGAAAAAGATGCTTTTAAAAAAATCAAGAATTTATTTGTTGAGGATGTTCTCCTTAAGCATCCTGATCCATCCAGAGTATACATTCTTCAAACCGATGCAAGTCATTATGCTTTGGGGGGCACATTAGCCCAAAAGGATGAAAATGGAGAATTAAACGTCATCATGTTTGCCAGCAGAACACTAAAAGGACCGGAACTCGCATACACAACAACAGAAAAGGAATTACTTGCCATCGTCTGGACATTGAAAAAATTTAGGACATATTTATTAGGAGCGAAAATCGAAGTAATTACCGACCATCGAGCAATTACTTTCTTGAAGAATTGTCAATTGTTAAACGAGCGCTTAACAAGATGGATTTTGGCCATTCAAGATTATGATATTAATTTTGAATTCTGCCCGGGAGTTAGGAATGTAGTGGCCGACGTATTAAGTCGTCTAAATCCACCGGATACAGGTGGAAGAAAAGGGAAAGAAATCGTAATAGGGACAATGCTCGCAATTAAACCATCTAGGGAATTGGAGCAAAGGATAAGAAAAATTGGAGAATGGCAAATTAGAGAGGACAGGATGACTATGAAAAATTTTCGAACTCCGCGCGCGCCATGTTAATTATCATTTAGCAACGAACTCCCGTAGCGATAAGTTCGATGAACAATCTCGAACATTCTTTTTAAATAAAAAGAACGCTACAAACAAATTAAAGAAAACAATTTCAGGCATTACAGGAAGGAATTTCGGGTAAGAAGAAAAGAAAAAGCATGCGACAAGAAATTAAAATTTTTTAGAGATGAAAAACAACGAAAAAAAAAAAATTTATATAATACAGGTAAAATATGGACGCGTCGACGCAGACGGCAGAGGTTGCGAAAAAAAATTTTTCGCAACAAACAGATGGAGACGCGGGGAAATGGGACGAGGAAAAACCAGGCGAGATTATCTCTCAAATGGCAAAATTAAAAATTCAAAGAAATATCCTCGCACCGAAAATAAATCTGGAGCCTAGCAAGAAATTCAAAATCCAGAATAAACAAACCCAAACAGAAATAAAAAAAAAAGACAAGGCCATTCAAACTGCCTGGGTCCTACAAACAATCGAAATAGAAGAAACAAGGAAACCAGATCGCGAAAACTTGGAATTTTTTATAAAATTTTTGAGAGTACAGCAGGAGTTCTCGATACCGCGACTTCTTTCTCCGATTCCAGAGGAATTAGGAAGGGAAACAGATAAGGAAAGAGAAAAACAAAGGCAAGAGGAAATGGAAAAAAGGAAAAGATATGCAGAGGATAAAAAAAAAGAAGAAGAACAAAAAGAAAATGACGCAGGAAATAAATGGAGAACTTGGAGGGCAAACGAGTTTTTCTGGAATGAGAATGACAACCGAAATGAACAATCAAAAAAAAAAAATGGAAAAGAAACAGGAAGTCAACATAACGGAAAAAAAAAAGGAAAGGAAGAGGACCGAGAAGGTAATGATACAAGAAAGAGAAAAAGACAAGAGGAGGACGAAAAAAAGGACGACCAATAAAAAAAAACAACAGGTAAAATTACCTGAAAAAGATTTGGACACATTAAAAGGATCTAATTGGTTAAATGACGAGATCATAAACGCTTATTTAGAATTGATCACGAAAAGGGATAATACGGTGTATGCCATGAATACTTTTTTTTTTCCTCGTCTCCATATTAATGGGTATGAAGCGGTGAAAAGATGGACGAAGAAAATTGATATTTTTTCATATAACACCATCCTCGTCCCCATTCATTTGGGGAATCATTGGTGCCTCGCAACGACAAACATCACGACAAAAACTATCTCCTATTACGAAAGTTTGATGAAGGAAAATATGAGGTATTTGGAGACCTTATTAGAATATTTGAAGAAGGAGGCAGCGGAAAAAGGAAAAAAAGAAATCAAGAAGAAAGAATGGAGCTTGGTAAGAAGGAATGAGATACCAAGACAACAGAATGGTCATGACTGTGGAGTTTTCGTATGTACTTTCGCCAAATACGAAGCAGCGAAAAGAGAAATCAATTTTTCTCAAAAGGACATGCCTGAAATAAGAAGGCAAATGATTCTTGAACTTCAAGAAGGCAAATTGATTAATTAAACAAATAGTTGTAAACTAAAGAAAATCTAAAAATGGATTGTAGATAAAATTTTTTTTTTGAAATTAATATCAAATTTTTTTTTTATAACAAATAGAAACGATGATATTTGTTTATTATTAAATAAGTGCTGTGCCTAAAGAAAAATCAAAGGGAATTAACATTGCTGTTAAAAGGAAAATGTTAAAAATCAACAATTGTAAAATAAATATCAGTTTTCCACCGTGGTCACAAACAAAAGCGATGTCTTCATGTTTTTTTTATTGTTCCAAAATCCTATCCTATTAACCTGAAAAAGAAATAGAAAATTTATTAAGAATTATTACAAAACGAAAAAAAAAAATATAATAGAAATACTCACTTGAAAAAAAAAAATCGGTGTCCTTGAAATGCTGCGTGCCTAAAGAAATTCTGAAAAAAATGAGAAATTAGTAAAAAGAAAAGAATAGAAAAATAAAAAATTGACTTACCTGATGAAGCCGATGTCCTCGAACCCGCGAATCTGTGTAAAAGAAAAGAAAATGACAAAAGTGTTCCGTTACAATATATATATAGAGCGCGCGAAACAGCGGGAAAGAGAAAGCACGCTATACAAGCGAGAGAGAGGGGACGAGGTTTATCGCGCTGTCTCTCTCACTCAGCGGCGCGCAAGGAGAGAGGGTAGCCTCGTTCAGTGGGCAGCGTGACGGACATTAGAGAAATGTAGATTATCGTTAAAAGGGCGTATGTCCCGCCCATTCGAGCGCGACTTATACCTGTCTGATCCTAAGAATCCAAAGAAAAGCACAGTATCCCGGAATGTTCGATTTTATGTCGCTAAATCATCATATCCCAAGATTGGCTGGACGGATTTACTTGCAACAAAGAGCAATAGAAAGAGAAAAATCGAAAAAAAATCGTCACCAATATTCAGATTTTTTGATCAAACGGTTCGTACGTCAGAACGGTTTGAAAACGCCGTGACGTCATAAAACCGGCATATTCGCGTATATAAGAGTGCGGTAGGCCTCGCGCTGGCTTTTTCTTTTAATACTTGGCGTCGAGCCGCTACCGCGTCTCTTGATTATTGAAACCGTATGCTATGGTTTCATTTATATTATAATTTTCAGCAATCATGTTTCATACGTCGTACAATAATAATAGTCATAAAACAAAAATGCTTCAAACGTAAAGACTTTTTATACCATTCACATTTTATAACTGCTATATTATTACACCCAGGTATTTCACAGTGCGTTTTCGATTGACCGAAACCAAAATTGACAGGATTTTCAAAGTATTCTGGTTTTTCGGTTATATAATCACTTTTGAACCATGAATATTGAAAAAAATTAGTATAACGTGGAGATAATCGTTGATTATACGTAAGAGATTGCAGTTTAATTATATTATTCCACGAATGTAAATTTATATCAGTATCCATTAACATCACACTATCTGAAAATTGTCGCTCAAAATTTTTCCATATCTGGAATCTAAATACATCGAGCGGTTGAATCTTTCCAGTTGTATCTTTTGGGATAATCATTGGGATGATTTTTTTTTATTATGAAAGGTCGCTTCGCGAACAACTTCAGGGCAGTGTCTACTCCAGGAATCTATTAACCGCAAAAAACAGCATAAATGCTGTAAAAAAAGTTGAGACAAGTACATTTACTCCCCCCAAATAGTTTGTCCGGTAACAAATCTCAGTTTCGACACAAAACCTTGACTAAAAATTATAAAAGAGATTTTCTCCCAAGAAAACCAACCTTGCAAAAATTCTCTGATTCATAGCAAATCTCTCAAAAAATGATAGGAGAACCCCACAAAAATTTTCTCAATAAATTAGAAACTCAGAAAAAGTTATAAGAGTCTCTCAAAAATTTATCAATCAAATCATAATTTCACAAAAGATGCCAATTCAAACCTGCCCAAAAATTAAGTCTAAACATCACAAAAAGTTATTAAATAAATAAAAATGATAAAAGCATTAATATTCAAATACATTAAAACCTATTAAAATTCAATAAAAACACTTTCAACGAATTGAAAATACAGTTGTTCTACCCAACAAGAATAAGAATAAAAAATACTTATGAGAAAAAATTTTAATACAAAAAAGATTTCAAACGCAAAAAATTAGATTGAAAAAAAAATTTCGGCCGAAGTACTTGGCGAGTTTGTAACCATAAGTGATATATTATATAAATTAACGGACAACACCACTGTGACCCCTATTTTTTTCACATTTTTCAAGAATTTTTTTTGTGGGGAAAAAAAGAGATATTCGAAAATTTTTTTTTGGGTTTTGTTCCTTGTTTATTAATGTATCAAAAAACATTTTTTTCACATTTTTCACGCCGCATGGTGGCGCTGGGGAAGCTCTCGTGTCATCTCCGCAGTGGTTCGCGGCACGCAGCAGAACTCTCTTCAACGTCGATCTGAAAAAAAATACCGAGTGTTTTCGTTAATAATATGATATTTTGAAGAGAAGTACATAGGGATTTGGAAAAATATTGATTTTTTAAAAATAGGCACGCCTTTGAAATTAAAGAATGATTTTTGAGCAAAATTTCTCGTCGAAAATAGGCTATAACTTTTATAATTATTGAGATGTCGAAAAAATCCTATGTACTTCTCTAGATAATCTACTTTTATTGATACAGTAAAAATTTGAAGTCGATCGGATAAAAATTGCTCGAGTTCTGCTGCGTGCCGCACTCAAAAAAGTGGTTTTGAGAAAAACGCGTTCAAAGTTTTAGGTTTGTTAATTTATGTTATAAATTGAAAAAAAAATTATTTACATTCAATCAGCGATGCCGACACCATATAGCTGGCCTTCAAGAAGCAAATCGTTGTCTCCTGATTCTTTCCTCGAACTTGTTAAGGCTTTTCTCGCTTCTTTTGCAGCGAGTAGTATAACTAGGGGGATTCTGGACCAAGTCGAGGCGAGGGGTATGCGGTGCGGGGGCGGAGCCCCCGCGCCGTATGCCCCTCGCCTCGACTTGATCCAGAATGCCTCCTAGCTCTTCTACTACACTCCCCTCCCCTGCCCTCGCCACGACCCGGCAGTAGGCCCAGAGGGGAACGAGGTGTGTGGAAGAGAGATGGTTCGAAGCATAGTGAGTGGGAGAGAGAGAGAGAGAGAGAGAGAGAGAGAGAGAGGGAGGGAGCGAGACAACCAGATGGGAAGATAAGTGAGTGTAAGAGAGCAAGTATGAAAAATGGATGTATGCTTGGAGGAGCATTTTAAACAATATCATTTAAAAAACAATTTCATTTCCAAAATTGATTTCGAGATGGATAGATGTGCGAGTATGTATGCAATCCACCCATCGAAAGACCCCTGGACATTGACGAAAAATGAACTCGAATCGATTCCCAAGGCTTTGCTTTTAAAATATTTTAGCTACTGTATAACTTCATTGTGGGATCGTTTACCAGAGCATTTACAGTGTGATAGTGAGATACAATCATATCATGAGTGTGATGATCATTTTAATCCATCGTGGTAGGAAACGCATATTGACGCCGTTGGACCTATACGTCGAGATTGTGAAAAGTGTTTTGAAATGGAAGAATTGGTGAATATATGCAATTCGACGTACGAAGAATCCTCGAGAAATTACGCGAGAGGAGCCAGAAATTATATCACCAACGGCGATTAAAAAATATTTCAGTGACTACACAGATATTCTGTGGGAGCGTTTACCCGAATATTATAAATCTGACGGTGAAATTAAATTATTCCGTCGATGCACTGGACATTGGAATACATCATCGATGGAAGATCACATTGACGGTCCGACACCGCTACGTCGAAATTGTAGAAAATATCGAGAGAGTGAAGAACGTGTTTGAGCCTGTTCCGGGGTGCACGTGTCTACAGACAAGGTTGGAAAAATGTTAATGTAATGTCAGAGTTTCACTCGTTCCAAGGAAAAGTAAAAAAAAAAAAAAAAAAATGTTATTTAGTATAAGAAGTCTTTACAACCATTGTAAGATGTTTGAGCGTTATACGAGATTGAGAGATTAAGAGAGTTTGAGAGTTTAAGAAATTTGAAGAGTTTGAGAGTTTGAGAGAATTTGAGAGCGTTTAAAAGTTTGAGAGTTTGAGAGCTTAGATTTGGAGAGTTTAAGAGTTTGAGACTTTGAGAGTTTAGATTTTGAGAGTTTGAGAATTTGAGATAGTGTGTGAGTTCGAGACAGTTTGAGAATTTGAGAGTTTGAGAGCTTCCCAGCAAATACAACTTGTATAATTTTCGTAACATTGATGTAAAAATTACAAATTTATATAAAGTTTACATAATAGTTACGAAAATAATCCAAGTGTGTTTGCTGGGTTGAGAGATTTTGAGTATTTGAGAGAATTTAAGAGTTTGAGTTTCAAAATTTAAAAGTTCGAGAGTTATGAGAGTTTAAGAGTTTGACAATTTGAGAGAGTTTTAGGGTTCAAGACAGCTTGAGAATTTGAGAGTTTGAGAGTTTGAGCATTTGAGAGAGTTTGAGAGAGTTTGAGCGTTCAAGACAGTTTGAGAATTTGAGAGTTTGAGAGTTTGAGAGTTTGAGAATTTGAGAGAGTTTGAGAGAGTTTGAGAACGTTTTAAGAGAGTTTGAGAGAGTTTGAGGGTTCGAGAAACTTTGAGAATTTGAAAATTTGAGAGAGTCTGAGAGTTCGAGACAGTTTGCGAGAATTGGAGAGTTTGAGAGATTTTATGAATTTGAGAGTTTGAAATTTAAAAGTTTGAGAGTTTGGGAGTTTTAAGATAGTTTGAGAGTTTGAACGTTTGAGTTTGAGAGTTTGAAAAGTTAAAAGTTAAAAGTTTATGAATTTGAGAGTTTAAGACAGTTTGAGAGAGTTTGAAAGTTTGAGAGTTTGAAAAGATAAAAGTTAAAAGTTTCAGAGTTTGAGAGCTTGAGAGGTTGAGAGTTAGATAGTCAGAGAGTGTTTAAAAGTATAAGAGTTTGAGATTTTGAGAGTTTGAGAAAGTATGAAAGTTTGAGAGTTTGAGTGTTTGAGAGAGTTTAAGAGTATGCGAGTTTAAGAGTTTGAAAGTTTGAGAGCTGGAGAGAGTTTGAAAGAGTTTAAGAGATAGAGAGTTCGAGATAGTTTGAGAATTTGTGAGTTTAAGAGAGTTTAACAGGTCAAAAGTTTGAGAGTTTTGAGAGAGTTCAAGAGTTTAAGAGTTTGATAGTTTGAGAGAGTTTGAGAGGTTGAGAGTTTGAGAGTGTGAGAGTTTGAGAGAGTTGAAAGTTTGAGAGTTTGAGCGTTTGAGAGTTTGAGACAGTTTGAGAGTTTGAGACAGTTTGAGAATACGACAGTTTGACCGTTAGAAATAGTTTGAGAGTTTGAGAGAGTTCAAGAGTTCAAGAGTTTGAGAGTTTGAGAGAGTTCAAGAGTTTGAGAGTGTGAGAGTTTGAAAGTTTGAAAGTTTGAGAGTTTGAGAGCTTGAGAGTTCGAGACAATTTGAGAATTTGAGAGAGTTTCAGAGTTCGAGACAGTCTGACAATTTGAGAATTTGAGAGAGTTTGAGAGTGGGAGCGGGATGTTATCCATATGGTAACATGTCATAGAGTAATGCATACTGATTTTGTTGTATATTCAAAATTCATGTTACCATATGGATAACATCCCGCTCCCACTCACTTCCAACCATCTCTGTCCTACATACCCGGCTCCCTTCTGGGTCTCTGGCCCAGGGCAAGGAGTATGCGGAGAGGGCAGTTTAGCCAATAATTGGATTTAATCAGAGGAATCCTTATTCGAAAATGCATCTTTTTAAAATGTAGAAATGTCCGAAACACTCGAAGGTCTTGCTTGCATGGTCTCAGAGTATTCATATCTTTCCCTGATGGGAAACAATTTCTTCAAGATATAGTGAAGAAGAAGATTTAATCCGGAAAACTAACAAAACATCGTACAAATTGGCAACGCGGCGAGGAAAATTTTTTCATCAATCTATTCCAGCTCATTCTTCTAATCTTTCATTCGCCAATTTTGAAAACTTAAAAAATATGAGAAAAAAGTTACACGTTTTTCATGAATTGATGGGAAGATCATCTATAGTCTGGACAATGTCGCATATAACGAGCTAATACAGCCTGTTGCCACAAACCTCCCAATAACCGCTGGAAAGCCTATTGTAGTTATCACTTTCATGTTTGCGGACAATGGGAAGGGAGGAAAACATTTCTCCACGAATTTCCAAAAACGCATACACCATTAAAATTTGCTAGAATATATTCACACTCTTCAAGCTTCACCATTCCTGAGGACACCATATCGATAATCCCTTTTTATCGGAGGAATCCTTGTTTGATAATACATGTTTTCTCAAAATGTAGAAATAGACATATTCGAAACACTTGAAGATCATATCCTGCTTGCATAATCCCAGAGTATTCATATCTTTACCTAACAATCAGGTGGAAAAAAATATTTTCTGCATGATATAATGGAGAAGGTTTTATCTGGAAGACACACAAAAAAAAAAATCCATCATGAAATTCGAAAAACGCGTTGAGAAAAAAATTTTTCGTCGGTCTATTCACATACGTGCAACTGAAAATACGCAAGAAAGAAAATTAACATCCTGTACTTTGAAAATTACCCGACCGACATGCTTTTGGGACCTTACCCAAAGGTAAAAATTATCGGGATCATCAATCCGGAGGAAGTGTGTCTACACATTCACGAAGAAGATGGAATATTGGAGAGAATACTCGACGCGATCAACGTTATACGACCAGATGACAAAGAGGTCCATACACTTCTTGAAGAGGAAATTTATCCGGGGAAGGCCGTGTTATATCGAGAGGATGATAACACACACTATCGTGCGATAATTATAAAAAATCTCGATACGGATATTTTGGTCTGGCTAGGGGACTATGGGCGGGAGACTCTGATAAAGCAGGACGAGTTGTTTACTGCATCCCAATGGACATTTGGGATGGCGTACCAGGCAATAGTGTGCGGGATTCAGAGCATCGGACCGATTAGGAGGAAGTACAGCGAAAAACACGCTGAGATCGTTCGCACTTTTGTAGACGACGTCACGTGGACGCTGGAATTAGAAGTGAAAGAGACAAATACCGATACGATATGGGGAAAGCTCCACTTAAATACCAATCACCCAGCAACACGGATAAATTACGTGGAAATGATGTGTAGGCTATTCGCATGCCGCAAGTCAGAAACAGCAAGATCGTTTCAATTCCAAGCACCTGACCCATTGTTATGCAGCAAATACGAACACGTTGCAACATTTGAGAATTTTTCACATGAAGAATTGATACCAACAACAGCCTCCTCAATCCAACAAAGCTGGGCCTCGAACGACGAGGGCATGCCGCCAAGCGAGGTAGAAGAAGAAGAGGAAGTCGAACCGACCCAATCCCCAGAAGAAATCCACTTTTTAACAACATGGGGAGTCATCGAGGCCCAAATCTCCGACGAAGAAGAAGAGTCCGATGGATATGAGTTGGGTGGTTCATACTAAAGAAAACAAACTGTAAATAGATAAATGAAGAAAAAAATGAGGATAAAAAAGAAAAAAGTTGTCGAATATTTTTTTATTTACAAAGTGTGCGAAGATATAGAATTCATTTTTTTTTTTTTATTGCATGAGTAAAAGCGAAGAAAAATACAAAAAGAAAAAAATTACAAATTGATATATTAAAATCATAGAAATCAATAAGATAAGAAAAATACAAAGTACACAAAATTATAGAAACTAAGAAAACAAGCAGAAAGAGCAAAGGCATTTAAGAATAACAAGCGAGCAAAAGGATTTTCCTCGTCCTCACGGCGTTGTGTGCTCGACTGGGACGTAAGCTAGAGGATTGAGGTTATAAAAATATCAACGAGTCGTTTTTCACATTTTTTCTTTTTCCTTTATTGTCTATAAATCATCTTTACTTATCCAACTATTGTGTGTATTATCGAAACCGAGCCATTTCACAAGCAGCTGATTGCCACGCTTCCTCACCACTTTTCAATATGGTAAATATCGGGGTATTTAATATTGAGTAGCTCATGTTTATAGAAACCACCGGCAATGGTTTCATCACGATGATCTTTCAGATGATATGTTACAGGATTAGTTTTTCTTACTCGATAGATTGTAAATATTTTCGTTGTTCAGTTTGGTGTATATAACACTTCTCAAATACATTTCTGAATTTACTTTCGGAAGAGTTAACAAATCAATAGAAATTTACCGAAGCATACAGGTTCAAGTATGTGGGTTTCTATTATAGGCTTTATCATGTTTTACGAAATCTGCAAATAATGTTGAAATTGTTCCTCTCATTGAAGTTGTGTGATAACGAATTATTATTCCACGACTCGGATCTCCCAAATGTGTTGAAACCTTCAACAGATATTCAAACATATTCAATCTTCCCACAAAAATTAAAACCCTAAAAAGAAAAACTTTCAACCCTACCAAAAAGTGATCAAATTAAGGAGTCATGACAAATTTACAAATCCAATACTTGCAAAAAAAAAAAAAAATGTATTTCAAGACTTCACAAAATTACTGCTACATATTTCACGAAAGTTTTCCTTCCTTCCTTATTTCAGAGTATCTTTAAAAAATTATGAAATACATTCCATTTATCTAATTATCGTCTTATAACGTGAAAAAAAAAATTATGTCATGATTCTAAAGTATATAGGTTCAAGTACGTGGGTTTTATAGGCTTTATTATATTATTATATAATAGTATTATAGGCTTTATCATGTTTTATAAAATCTGCAAATAATGTTGAAATCGTTCCTCTCATTGAAGTTGTGTAATAACGAGTCATTATTCCACGACTCAGATCTCCCAAATGTGTTCAAGCCTTCCACAGATATTCAAACATATTCAATCCTCCCACAAAATTAAAACCCTGAAAAAAAAAAACCTTCAACCCTACCAAAAAAAAAAAAAAAAAAAAAGTGATCAAATTAATGTGTCGCGACAAAATTTACAAATCCAATCCTTGCAAAAGAAAACATATATATTTATATTTCAAGACTTCACAAAGTTACTATTGCATATTTCACGAAAGTTTTAGAAACCTTCCTTATTTTAGATTATCTTAAAAATAAGATGATATACATTCCAATTATCTAATTAACGTCTTATAACATGAAATAATATCATGATTCTAGAGTATAAGAATTTCGAAATTGGAAAACATCGTTTGATTTACAAATGTTCACTAAGCCAATTGAGATCTTTATTCAGGCTCAAGTCGCGACCAGGGGTATGATGTGGTGGGAGGGCGGAGCCCCCGCTGCAGCATACCACTGGTCGCGACTTGAGCCTGAATAAAGATCTCAATTGGCTTAGTGAACATTTGTAAATCAAACGATGTTTTCCAATTTCGAAATTCTTATACTCTAGAATCATGATATTATTTCATGTTATAAGACGTTAATTAGATAATTGGAATGTATATCATCTTATTTTTAAGATAATCTAAAATAAGGAAGGTTTCTAAAACTTTCGTGAAATATGCAATAGTAACTTTGTGAAGTCTTGAAATATAAATATATATGTTTTCTTTTGCAAGGATTGGATTTGTAAATTTTGTCGCGACACATTAATTTGATCACTTTTTTTTTTTTTTTTTTTTTTTTGGTAGGGTTGAAGGTTTTTTTTTTCAGGGTTTTAATTTTGTGGGAGGATTGAATATGTTTGAATATCTGTGGAAGGCTTGAACACATTTGGGAGATCTGAGTCGTGGAATAATGACTCGTTATTACACAACTTCAATGAGAGGAACGATTTCAACATTATTTGCAGATTTTATAAAACATGATAAAGCCTATAATACTATTATATAATAATATAATAAAGCCTATAAAACCCACGTACTTGAACCTATATACTTTAGAATCATGACATAATTTTTTTTTTTCACGTTATAAGACGATAATTAGATAAATGGAATGTATTTCATAATTTTTTAAAGATACTCTGAAATAAGGAAGGAAGGAAAACTTTCGTGAAATATGTAGCAGTAATTTTGTGAAGTCTTGAAATACATTTTTTTTTTTTTTGCAAGTATTGGATTTGTAAATTTGTCATGACTCCTTAATTTGATCACTTTTTGGTAGGGTTGAAAGTTTTTCTTTTTAGGGTTTTAATTTTTGTGGGAAGATTGAATATGTTTGAATATCTGTTGAAGGTTTCAACACATTTGGGAGATCCGAGTCGTGGAATAATAATTCGTTATCACACAACTTCAATGAGAGGAACAATTTCAACATTATTTGCAGATTTCGTAAAACATGATAAAGCCTATAATAGAAACCCACATACTTGAACCTGTATGCTTCGGTAAATTTCTATTGATTTGTTAACTCTTCCGAAAGTAAATTCAGAAATGTATTTGAGAAGTGTTATATACACCAAACTGAACAACGAAAATATTTACAATCTATCGAGTAAGAAAAACTAATCCTGTAACATATCATCTGAAAGATCATCGTGATGAAACCATTGCCGGTGGTTTCTATAAACATGAGCTACTCAATATTAAATACCCCGATATTTACCATATTGAAAAGTGGTGAGGAAGCGTGGCAATCAGCTGCTTGTGAAATGGCTCGGTTTCGATAATACACACAATAGTTGGATAAGTAAAGATGATTTATAGACAATAAAGGAAAAAGAAAAAATGTGAAAAACGACTCGTTGATATTTTTATAACCTCAATCCTCTAGCTTACGTCCCAGTCGAGCACACAACGCCGTGAGGACGAGGAAAATCCTTTTGCTCGCTTGTTATTCTTAAATGCCTTTGCTCTTTCTGCTTGTTTTCTTAGTTTCTATAATTTTGTGTACTTTGTATTTTTCTTATCTTATTGATTTCTATGATTTTAATATATCAATTTGTAATTTTTTTCTTTTTGTATTTTTCTTCGCTTTTACTCATGCAATAAAAAAAAAAAAATGAATTCTATATCTTCGCACACTTTGTAAATAAAAAAATATTCGACAACTTTTTTCTTTTTTATCCTCATTTTTTTCTTCATTTATCTATTTACAGTTTGTTTTCTTTAGTATGAACCACCCAACTCATATCCATCGGACTCTTCTTCTTCGTCGGAGATTTGGGCCTCGATGACTCCCCATGTTGTTAAAAAGTGGATTTCTTCTGGGGATTGGGTCGGTTCGACTTCCTCTTCTTCTTCTACCTCGCTTGGCGGCATGCCCTCGTCGTTCGAGGCCCAGCTTTGTTGGATTGAGGAGGCTGTTGTTGGTATCAATTCTTCATGTGAAAAATTCTCAAATGTTGCAACGTGTTCGTATTTGCTGCATAACAATGGGTCAGGTGCTTGGAATTGAAACGATCTTGCTGTTTCTGACTTGCGGCATGCGAATAGCCTACACATCATTTCCACGTAATTTATCCGTGTTGCTGGGTGATTGGTATTTAAGTGGAGCTTTCCCCATATCGTATCGGTATTTGTCTCTTTCACTTCTAATTCCAGCGTCCACGTGACGTCGTCTACAAAAGTGCGAACGATCTCAGCGTGTTTTTCGCTGTACTTCCTCCTAATCGGTCCGATGCTCTGAATCCCGCACACTATTGCCTGGTACGCCATCCCAAATGTCCATCGGGATGCAGTAAACAACTCGTCCTGCTTTATCAGAGTCTCCCGCCCATAGTCCCCTAGCCAGACCAAAATATCCGTATCGAGATTTTTTATAATTATCGCACGATAGTGTGTGTTATCATCCTCTCGATATAACACGGCCTTCCCCGGATAAATTTCCTCTTCAAGAAGTGTATGGACCTCTTTGTCATCTGGTCGTATAACGTTGATCGCGTCGAGTATTCTCTCCAATATTCCATCTTCTTCGTGAATGTGTAGACACACTTCCTCCGGATTGATGATCCCGATAATTTTTACCTTTGGGTAAGGTCCCAAAAGCATGTCGGTCGGGTAATTTTCAAAGTACAGGATGTTAATTTTCTTTCTTGCGTATTTTCAGTTGCACGTATGTGAATAGACCGACGAAAAATTTTTTTCTCAACGCGTTTTTCGAATTTCATGATGGATTTTTTTTTTTTGTGTGTCTTCCAGATAAAACCTTCTCCATTATATCATGCAGAAAATATTTTTTTCCACCTGATTGTTAGGTAAAGATATGAATACTCTGGGATTATGCAAGCAGGATATGATCTTCAAGTGTTTCGAATATGTCTATTTCTACATTTTGAGAAAACATGTATTATCAAACAAGGATTCCTCCGATAAAAAGGGATTATCGATATGGTGTCCTCAGGAATGGTGAAGCTTGAAGAGTGTGAATATATTCTAGCAAATTTTAATGGTGTATGCGTTTTTGGAAATTCGTGGAGAAATGTTTTCCTCCCTTCCCATTGTCCGCAAACATGAAAGTGATAACTACAATAGGCTTTCCAGCGGTTATTGGGAGGTTTGTGGCAACAGGCTGTATTAGCTCGTTATATGCGACATTGTCCAGACTATAGATGATCTTCCCATCAATTCATGAAAAACGTGTAACTTTTTTCTCATATTTTTTAAGTTTTCAAAATTGGCGAATGAAAGATTAGAAGAATGAGCTGGAATAGATTGATGAAAAAATTTTCCTCGCCGCGTTGCCAATTTGTACGATGTTTTGTTAGTTTTCCGGATTAAATCTTCTTCTTCACTATATCTTGAAGAAATTGTTTCCCATCAGGGAAAGATATGAATACTCTGAGACCATGCAAGCAAGACCTTCGAGTGTTTCGGACATTTCTACATTTTAAAAAGATGCATTTTCGAATAAGGATTCCTCTGATTAAATCCAATTATTGGCTAAACTGCCCTCTCCGCATACTCCTTGCCCTGGGCCAGAGACCCAGAAGGGAGCCGGGTATGTAGGACAGAGATGGTTGGAAGTGAGTGGGAGCGGGATGTTATCCATATGGTAACATGAATTTTGAATATACAACAAAATCAGTATGCATTACTCTATGACATGTTACCATATGGATAACATCCCGCTCCCACTCTCAAACTCTCTCAAATTCTCAAATTGTCAGACTGTCTCGAACTCTGAAACTCTCTCAAATTCTCAAATTGTCTCGAACTCTCAAGCTCTCAAACTCTCAAACTTTCAAACTTTCAAACTCTCACACTCTCAAACTCTTGAACTCTTGAACTCTCTCAAACTCTCAAACTCTTGAACTCTTGAACTCTCTCAAACTCTCAAACTATTTCTAACGGTCAAACTGTCGTATTCTCAAACTGTCTCAAACTCTCAAACTGTCTCAAACTCTCAAACGCTCAAACTCTCAAACTTTCAACTCTCTCAAACTCTCACACTCTCAAACTCTCAACCTCTCAAACTCTCTCAAACTATCAAACTCTTAAACTCTTGAACTCTCTCAAAACTCTCAAACTTTTGACCTGTTAAACTCTCTTAAACTCACAAATTCTCAAACTATCTCGAACTCTCTATCTCTTAAACTCTTTCAAACTCTCTCCAGCTCTCAAACTTTCAAACTCTTAAACTCGCATACTCTTAAACTCTCTCAAACACTCAAACTCTCAAACTTTCATACTTTCTCAAACTCTCAAAATCTCAAACTCTTATACTTTTAAACACTCTCTGACTATCTAACTCTCAACCTCTCAAGCTCTCAAACTCTGAAACTTTTAACTTTTATCTTTTCAAACTCTCAAACTTTCAAACTCTCTCAAACTGTCTTAAACTCTCAAATTCATAAACTTTTAACTTTTAACTTTTCAAACTCTCAAACTCAAACGTTCAAACTCTCAAACTATCTTAAAACTCCCAAACTCTCAAACTTTTAAATTTCAAACTCTCAAATTCATAAAATCTCTCAAACTCTCCAATTCTCGCAAACTGTCTCGAACTCTCAGACTCTCTCAAATTTTCAAATTCTCAAAGTTTCTCGAACCCTCAAACTCTCTCAAACTCTCTTAAAACGTTCTCAAACTCTCTCAAACTCTCTCAAATTCTCAAACTCTCAAACTCTCAAACTCTCAAATTCTCAAACTGTCTTGAACGCTCAAACTCTCTCAAACTCTCTCAAATGCTCAAACTCTCAAACTCTCAAATTCTCAAGCTGTCTTGAACCCTAAAACTCTCTCAAATTGTCAAACTCTTAAACTCTCATAACTCTCGAACTTTTAAATTTTGAAACTCAAACTCTTAAATTCTCTCAAATACTCAAAATCTCTCAACCCAGCAAACACACTTGGATTATTTTCGTAACTATTATGTAAACTTTATATAAATTTGTAATTTTTACATCAATGTTACGAAAATTATACAAGTTGTATTTGCTGGGAAGCTCTCAAACTCTCAAATTCTCAAACTGTCTCGAACTCACACACTATCTCAAATTCTCAAACTCTCAAAATCTAAACTCTCAAAGTCTCAAACTCTTAAACTCTCCAAATCTAAGCTCTCAAACTCTCAAACTTTTAAACGCTCTCAAATTCTCTCAAACTCTCAAACTCTTCAAATTTCTTAAACTCTCAAACTCTCTTAATCTCTCAATCTCGTATAACGCTCAAACATCTTACAATGGTTGTAAAGACTTCTTATACTAAATAACATTTTTTTTTTTTTTTTTTACTTTTCCTTGGAACGAGTGAAACTCTGACATTACATTAACATTTTTCCAACCTTGTCTGTAGACACGTGCACCCCGGAACAGGCTCAAACACGTTCTTCACTCTCTCGATATTTTCTACAATTTCGACGTAGCGGTGTCGGACCGTCAATGTGATCTTCCATCGATGATGTATTCCAATGTCCAGTGCATCGACGGAATAATTTAATTTCACCGTCAGATTTATAATATTCGGGTAAACGCTCCCACAGAATATCTGTGTAGTCACTGAAATATTTTTTAATCGCCGTTGGTGATATAATTTCTGGCTCCTCTCGCGTAATTTCTCGAGGATTCTTCGTACGTCGAATTGCATATATTCACCAATTCTTCCATTTCAAAACACTTTTCACAATCTCGACGTATAGGTCCAACGGCGTCAATATGCGTTTCCTACCACGATGGATTAAAATGATCATCACACTCATGATATGATTGTATCTCACTATCACACTGTAAATGCTCTGGTAAACGATCCCACAATGAAGTTATACAGTAGCTAAAATATTTTAAAAGCAAAGCCTTGGGAATCGATTCGAGTTCATTTTTCGTCAATGTCCAGGGGTCTTTCGATGGGTGGATTGCATACATACTCGCACATCTATCCATCTCGAAATCAATTTTGGAAATGAAATTGTTTTTTAAATGATATTGTTTAAAATGCTCCTCCAAGCATACATCCATTTTTCATACTTGCTCTCTTACACTCACTTATCTTCCCATCTGGTTGTCTCGCTCCCTCCCTCTCTCTCTCTCTCTCTCTCTCTCTCTCTCTCTCTCTCTCTCTCTCTCTCTCTCTCTCTCTCCCACTCACTATGCTTCGAACTATCTCTCTTCCACACACCTCGTTCCCCTCTGGGCCTACTGCCGGGTCGTGGCGAGGGCAGGGGAGGGGAGTGTAGTAGAAGAGCTAGGAGGCATTCTGGATCAAGTCGTGGCGAGGGGCATACGGCGCGGGGGCTCCGCCCCCGCACCGCATACCCCTCGCCTCGACTTGGTCCAGAATCCCCCTAGTTATACTACTGCAGCGTCTGTGAGCGAGCGCTCCGCGAGCTGGATCCGCGCTGCGTCGGTCTCAACGCAAAAGTTGAAACAATTTGGGCCGATGGTTATCCCCAACGTCTCCAGTACTTTCATGAGACTTCTCAGGCCATCATTGAACACTAATACCGCGATATCAGTTGCAATATCAATGATTTTTTTCCTTCCGGACTGGCACTTGGGGGCTATTGTTCAAACTGATTTATTGTAGCTTTCGTTATTGTTTTGCGTATAGCCGCCCAAACAACGCTGCAGCAAATCGTCCCTGCTCAAATTTTCGAAGATTGGCTGAATTGCCTCCAATATTTCCTGAGGAAGAGGCGGTTTATGGCGATATTTAGAAATATCACCATTTGCGACCACGCGCTGCCACAAACACCACGACTCGGCTCCTTCCGGGCAATCGTCATGTTGTGACTCAGTGTCTGTGGACATTTTATGTTTGATAGTTGCCCAAATTGCCTTCCTCATTTTATCAACATCATCGCTGTTCCTCCGAATAGCCAAGCCGTAATATGTGCTCAACTCGTCAATCAATTTTCCGGTGAGCTTTCCTCTGCCAGACAATCCTTTTTTTTCACGATTTCGCGGAGGCGCGTCCCCATACGTTTTTGGACATGATCGATGCACTCTTTTTTTTTATCTCGAAACCGTCGTATGGATCGCTATTCGATATGCCCAGAAACATTTTAGAATCGCCGTCACCAGCGCCCAGCTGCGCGGGACCCCGAGCGTCGCGGACCGCTGCACCGCTCCACAAAATATTCAATATCTACGAAAATAATTATTTTTTCGACCTGGGTCCAACGGCATTTCAATCTTAAAAGTATTTTAGATTTTTTAAAATGGTTTTCAAAAAATCAATTTTTTGAAGCCGTCACAGTGGTGTTGTCCCTTAAGCGAAAAACCTCGCCAAGTACTTCGGCCGAAATTTTTTTTTCAATCTAATTTTTTGCGTTTGAAATCTTTTTTGTATTAAAATTTTTTCTCATAATTATTTTTTATTCT
Source organism: Rhimphoctona megacephalus (assembly GCA_963989365.1). NCBI lineage: Eukaryota > Metazoa > Arthropoda > Insecta > Hymenoptera > Ichneumonidae > Rhimphoctona > Rhimphoctona megacephalus. The sequence goes on along the minus strand of OZ022416.1, from coordinate 7,680,106 downwards.
TATTCTTGTTGGGTAGAACAACTGTATTTTCAATTCGTTGAAAGTGTTTTTATTGAATTTTAATAGGTTTTAATGTATTTGACTATTAATGCTTTTATCATTTTTATTTATTTAATAACTTTTTGTGCAGTTTAGACTTAATTTTTGGGCAGGTTTGAATTGGCATCTTTTGTGAAATTATGATTTGATTGATAAATATTTGAGAGACTCTTATAACTTTTTGTGAGTTTCTAATTTATTGAGAAAATTTTTGTGGGGTTCTCCTATCATTTTTTGAGAGATTTACTATGAATCAGAGAATTTTTGCAAGGTTGGTTTTCTTCGGAGAAAATCTCTTTTATAATTTTTAGTGAAGGTTTTGTGTCGAAACTGAGATTGTTACCGGACAAACTATTTGGGGGGAGTAAATGTACTTGTCTCAACTTTTTTTACAGCATTTATGCTGTTTTTTGCGGGGATTTGTTGACTTTTTGTATGGAATTCATACCTTATCAATTAAATATGTCTGTATTGTGTACGTAGTTGGGTGATACAAAAAAATCAACATTTTTTTTCGGTGCTGCAGCAAAATATAATAATATTTTATCAAAAAGTGATTCTGTCAAGAATTCGACCCTTAATAAAAATTTTAAAGGCCGCTCTAACGATTTTTTTCTGATTTCGGCTAACTAAAAATGGATACATGATCGAATTTCGAGCTACTGTATCGCTACTATATCGGGACTAAAAATGCATTGTGAAGTAGTTCTCTATGAAGTGTTCAAGTGAATTCAAACTTCGTAATTAACCGTCAGAACTATAAAATTATTAGATTACTTAAAAACTTGTAGTATGTCTGAAAAGGTACGACCTATAAAAGAACCATGAACAAATAAGAACCATGAACAAATATTAGATCGAAATATACATACCAACAGAAATAAAATGCACTAAGTTTTCGAATTTAATAAAAAATCTAAATAAAACCAAATTCTCGGAGCAAAATAAAGTATGTCAATTATACGTCGAATTAAAAAAAAAAATGTTAGGAAAAAAAATTCCGTATCGAAAAATATTCCATAAATAATTACACCGAAAAAATACTTCAATAGCATCAAAATGCACTTAAAGTTTTTGAATAAAAGAAATCAAAACGAAACGATATTTTGAAACAAAAAAGGTATGTGCACAGAATATCGAGAGCAAACGTTCGATTAGAAAAAAGAATTTCGGCAGAAGTACTACACCAGTTTTTTTTATAGCGTTTATTGATTACGAATTTTATATCAATGAAAAAATGAAATGCTTTTCTTTTAGCTCAAAATGGTTTCGCATCACTTGCTTCCGTTTTGAGTTGGTTTCATTCTGATTGTTTTTTTCATTTCAAAAATTCAGGTGCACTTTATTTCTATTAGAATATTTCTTCATATACTTAATCTCTTTTTGAATTTGCGAAACAACCAAATTTATGCTGACAAAGTTACCGACTAAACAAATTTGGATGGAAAAAAAAAAAGTTTCGACCGAAGTACATAGCGAGGTTATGACAACGTTTATCAATTATGCATAGTACATTATGTACATTTAGCAATAAAAATTATTTTTTTTATTTAAAAATTATTATTTATTTTTTTTTTATTATAATTTATACTATGTGCTTAATTCAATTCAATTTGCTTAATTCATTCATGGTTACAAACTTGCCAAGTACTTCGGCCGAAATTTTTTTTTCAATCTAATTTTTTTCTTTTGAAATTTTTTGTTGTATCCGAATTTTTTTTCATTCCAATTTTTTATTCTTGTTCTTTTTGCGCAGAACAACTGTACTGTAGCACATCGATATTTTTAATTAATTGGAAGATTTTTTATAAGAGGTTAATAGGCTTTAATGTTTTTACTATTAATGCTTTTATAGTTTTAATTTATTTTTGTAAAGTTTAGACTTCATTTTTGGTCGAATTTGAATTAGCATCTTTTGTGAGATTATGATTTGATCGGTAAATTTTTGTGAGGCTGTCTTATAACTTTTTGTAAGTTTTCAATTTATTGAGAAAATTTTTGTGGGGTTCTATAATTTTTTGAGAAATTTGATGTGAATGAGAAAATTTTTGCAAGGTTAGTTTTTTTGGGAGGAAATCTCTTTTATAACTTTTGTTAGGGTTTACGTTCAGAAGGAGATTTTTTACCAGAACAACTATTTGGGGGAAGTAAATGTACTTGTCTCAACTTTTTATACAGCATATATGCTGTTTTTTTGCGAGGATTTGTTGACTTTTTTGTACACTGAGAAAAAAATTTTGTTGAAAATACCAAATACGTTTTATTGCCTTAAAATTTTGTTGGTTTAAACATTGCTCAGATGCGCTAAATAAGCTACAGTTATTTCAACTAAACGTGTCGGTTAAATCTTATTTATCTGTTCAACATTATGATTTTGTCAGAAAAACTACTACCATTTATTTAATTTTTTCTGATTTTTATTTGGTCTAACAAAATGTGCATTTGATTATGAAATATCAACTCAATTAAACGATTTTGTCATACTGCAGGGATATTGCATACGTTCAACTGAATGATTTAGGATGATCGAATAGAACATATTGTTCAATCACGTAAATGTAATTATGAAATTCATTTGCTCAAGATAACAAAACGTTTTGCTTAAGGACTGTTTTTCTTTGTTCCATCGACTAAAAATTACTTCAATTTAATTAAGTCACTTGTTCATATTAAAAACGATTACTTTGTTTCTCTAAAAATAATTTATTTAAAGATACGCATTATTTTGCTTTGGTGATAACTATATTTCACGAAAATACAACAAAATATGTTGTTCACGTACTGGAAAAAGCAGTATTTAAATTATCAAAGTGAAAAGTTCAATTGAACGGTGTATACTTACAACAACAAAATGCTGCGTTGATAAGCGAACACATTTTTTCAAAATCAAGAATAGATTCAGTTAATTCGGTATGTTGTAATCACAATGGAACGAGACAATTATCTTTTAATTACGAAATTGCTTTAAACAATTGGACATAAAATTTGAAGAAATAAGAATACGATTAAGTTGCGTAAAACTCAGTTATTTCAAAAGCTAAAAGATAGTCAATCGAACTAAATATCTTTTTTTTTCAACTAAAACCGATATTGAGTGAACCAAAAACCTTTTTTTAGTGAAAGATCTTGTTTTGTTGTATAATCTACATATATTGTTAATGTGAATGAATATGAAGTTGCTGCAACGACACATTCCTTCGTTGTAAAGAAATACGTAGCTTTTATAACATTATCCTTCGTTCATAATAAACGAATATGCATGGTATCGATCAATCAAATATTGTTCAATTTGAATATAAAAACGCTTAATTTAAACAAAAGACATTTGTAATTCACATGAGGACAATATATACATTTAAATGTATTTTTTTTGCGAGAGAGATAGCTAAAAAGCAAATTCTAAAAAGCAAATTCTCATTTTTCTCGGAGAAAAAGGAACAATATAAGTTCGCCTTATAAGCCAAAAATATGTATTCACCTGTTTTTTTAACGTAATGACTAACATAGTCATACACGTAAGAAAATCTAGTGTTTCTCACGGGACTGTAACCCGTGGTGTTAGATACAAATGTTTGCTACCTAATTCTTCATCAGAATCGGTCGGAACGTCGTACCCTACTCGGCTCCCGCAATTTATGTCCATCCACAGACCGGCGTGTATGTGAGAAACTTGGTGCTCTGCGTCACGCGGTGGCCAGAATGGAAGCTACTTTAACGTTGCCATCGTTGCTCCAAGCATTATTTTGTTCGTTTAGCAAAATTCTTATACGTTATAGGCAAGGGTTTGACCTTGCCTTTGTACTATAAGCCACTGCGCCACTGAGTCGAGTAACACGTTTATTTCTTTTTCCTTCTAGAAAACTCCAAGTCTTATTAATTTCATAATGAGACGTGTTAAAGAAAATTTTAGCCCCGACTCAAATATTATATTGTTAAATCAAAGGAACCGTTAGATAAAAGGAACAACATTTTCACAATCTACGTTTTACGAATGAGTTTTTTCACTCTCATACGAAATCCTATGTTTTATCAATTATTTTATTTTGAAAGAAACTTTTCTTTGCAATAAAAAAAAAATATTTTGTTCGAACAAGAAAAGTAATAGAAAAAACAACAAAGTATGTTCTTGACGCATACCTTACATCTGAATTATCATCGATTGAAACGAAATATCAGTTTTCACTAATTATACACAAAACTCCATCAAAATAAATTTACTTTCGATAAAGCAGCGTTTTGTGCAATTGGAAACATGAATAGATGGAGATGGAGAAGAAACAAAACTATCTTGTCAGGTTAACAAACTAATTGGTGTTCGAAACGATAATTTAGTTGTTGCAAATCTACTCATTGAATTCTACCTTATTGGGTTATGGTACAAAGGCACAGTCAAACCCTTGCCTATAACGTATACAAATTTTGCTAAACGAACAAAATAATGCTTAGAGCAACGATGGCAACGTTAAAGTAGCTTCTCATTCTGGCCACCGCATGGCGCAGAGCACCAAGTTTCTCGTATACACGCCGGTATGTCGATGGGCATAAATTGCGGGAGCCGAGCACGTTACACTGTTCCGACCGATTCTGTTGTAGAATTAGGTAGCGAACATTTGTACCTTATACCACGGGTTACAGTCCCGTGAGAAACACTAGATTTTCTTACATCTATGACCCAATGGTCATTGTGGTAAGAACTTAGGTGAATACATATTTTTGAATGATAAGTGATTCGATAGAACATATTTGAGAATCGAAAAAAAAAACATTTATTGATGATATGAATATTTTGAATTAAAAATGTCTTCCGTTTGATTTAAGCTTTCGTATTTTCAAACCAACAATATGCAATTGTTGAATATGTTAAAAAAATACTTCGATGAAACAAAATAATATTGTATAAACTTTATATTGGTTCGTTACAATCAGATATGTCAATGGGAGAACTACATATTTATTTATAATGAACGAGGGATAGAGTTGTAAGAGCTACGTATTTGTTTTAAATAAACGAATGTGTCATGTCACAGTAACTACATATTCGTTCACAACACGACTACATGTAGACTAAACAACAAAACAAGATTTTCCATTGAAATAGATTTCCGATTCACACAATATCGGATTTAGTCGGAGAAAAAGATATTTGGTTCGATCGACTAGGTTTTAGCTTTTGAAATAACTGAATTTTACTCAACTTAACCACATTTTTATTTCCTCAAATGTTATATCCACTTGTTTAAAGCAGTTTCGTAATCAAAAGAAAATTGACTCGTTTGATTTTAATCACAATTGACATAATCAACTGAATTTAGTCTAAATTTAACAAAACGTATGCGCTTATTAACACACCATTGTGTTGCAATAAGTATACATCGTTGAATTGAACTTTTCATTTTGTTGATTCAAGTATTGGTTTATTCAGTACGTCAACAAAATATTCTGTTGTATTTTCATAATATATAGTTGAACGTATTCAAATGAAAAATTTTGTTGAGGTAAACAAATTTTAGCTATACCAACAAAATTTTTTTTTCAGTGTATGAAATTCATAGCTTGCCAATTAAACATGTCTATGTTGTGTACGTATCTGAATGATATAAAAGAATTAACATTTTTTTCGGTATTGCACCAAAATATGGTAACATTTTATCAAAAAGTGATTCTCTCAAGAATTGGATCCTGAATAAAAATTTTAAAGGTCGCTCAAGCGATTTTTTAATTGTTTCTGCTAAAAATGGATACATGATCGAATTTCGAGCTGGTGTATCGCGACTATATTCGGACTAAAAATGCAATGTGAAATATTGATCTAAGAAGTGTTCAAATGAATTCAATCTTCGTAATTCACCGTCAATACTTATAAAATTATTAGATTATTTAATACGTACAGTAGTTCTGAGAAGATACGACGCATAAACGAACGACGAACAAGTAAAAACTTGAATTTTTTAAATTTTGTTAAAAAAAAATTTTTAAAGATATTACACCGAAACATGCGTGCCAACGAATCAACGGATAGGAAAATATTTCATAAAAAATGATACCGAACAAATACTCCAATAGCATCAGAATGCATTGAAAGTTTTTAAATAAAAGTACTCATAACGAAACGAGATTTTGAAACAAAAAAGTATGCGCACGAAATTTCGAGAGCAAACGTTTGATTGGAAACAAGAATTTTGGCCGAACTACTACGCGAGTTTTTCTTTTATAACGTTTATTGATCACGAATTATATCTTATGAGCAATAGGTAAAACAAATTGGTGAAGTACTTATGAATTTTTTTTTTCTGGAATCAAATACATTTTCGCTCAAAATTATTTCGCATCACTTGATTCCGTTTTGGGTTACAAGTGCAAATAGTATTTTCATATATTTAAGGTCTCTACCACTCTAGGGTGATTCAAAACCACATATAATTCAAACCTAGGGTGGTATCATACATCATTCCCTCAGTTATATAAAAACAAAGAGAGTAGTTTCCAAATAAACGTTATTATTGCATGCAAGGGACATTTTATGGTAAAAGAGAAGAGGAAAGAGGCACCGTTTTCGACTCCGTTCTAGAGTTTACGTTCAGAAAAATAGATTGTTGGGGCTAGGGTTAATAAAAAAATTATTTATTTAGGCACTACGCAAAAGTTTATTTATTGAATTACACTTTATTTTTGCATTATCACTCTTCTATCTAAATATATAAAAGTCACTTTAACCAAAAATTGAAACTGACCCCGATCTTTATAACCTCACGACAAAGATATTAAATAATCATCGAATACGAGTTTATCATACACCATTCTCTTAGTTATAAAAAATAAAAACGGAAAATTGTTTTTAAATAAACCTTATTATTGCATTCGAGGAACATTTTATGGTAAAAGAGAAAAGGTATCGTTTTCGACTCCGTTGTAGAGTGAGATGTGGAAAATAAAAATTACAGGCTAAAAAATAATAAAAAATTCATATTTGTTCAAGCATTGTTCGGAAGATGATTGAAAGAATTGCACTTTATTATTTTCGCACTATCACTTTCTTATTATAATAAAAGTCACTGTAACCAAAAGTCGATCGAAACTAACCGCGATCTTTATAACCTCATGACTGTTCAAAAATATATTACGGTTGTCGGTTAGCTGTCATATCCAGCGATCGTTTGAATATTACCAGAGTTTTACCAATATCACTAGTGTCACTAGACAGCGACTGCGAAAAAGACAGTTGCGCATCAAAATGTGTGCGAAAAAATGCTCAATTTTTCGGTACAACGAAAAAAAAAAACATTAATATTTTTAATACTATTTAAGCTACGAGGTTCTAATTAGTGGCGATCGAAAGAGAAAAAAAAATAAAAAATATGTGAACTTAAATGAACCTCCAACATGCTGTAATTTAGTTTATATTAAAGAAATAATTTTCGAGAATAAGTAGAATCACGGCCCTTCTGGTAAAAGTGTCTTGTGCGACTCGCTTCGTAAATGTACTTGTCACAAGTCGCTACCGCGACTCTTAATAATACGTTGTCACTCCTGACATTAGGAAAGAAAACTTTTTTCAACCAAATTTAAAAATAATCTGTTATCATATTGCAAATTATATATTGAGAATTATATGTTTAAAAAAAAATCGTTGAATAGTTAATAATACGTACCGGAAGTAAGTTTTCTAGATTTGGATGCTGTTACGACGACGTTTTCTGGTCTAAATAATTCTTTCTCTACTTTTGGTCCAAATTTACCCTTTGCCTCCTTTAAACCTATAAAAAGTGGAGAAATTAATTTCCCATTGGCGTTTATTGTAGGCTGGATCGTGTACCTATGAGTTGTTGAAGAGACTGATTGTACAACACATTCGACTTTTTTTGAGCCTTCTATCACTAAAGATTGCACTGAATGGATTTCCAGCTGAAAACCGCTTTGGTCCAAATTGTATACATTTTCCGATCCATGTTTCTCGATTAGTGACATTAACATCGTGTATGATTTTTTCTGCATTTTTCTGTAAAAACGCTTCTTCCTCTACAGTTTTTCTCGTTACAAATTTATTTATTTTTCTGGAAATAATACGATGCTATTTCTTGAATTTCCATACGATTATACGATTATATTCCATACGATTCCAATACGATACTATTTCTTGGACTTCCATACGGATTTGACGAGTTTGTATTTTTGCTTTACAGTTTCGATATTGTAATTCTTTTTGTTACCAGATCTCCAGTATTCCACAACTTTTTTTTGTAAACATAGCTCAGCTCATCATCACTCGAACAAATGTCAGAATCAACATACTCTTTATACGGTTCTTGAATATTTAGAGTCTCTTTCTCTATCATTTCTATTCCATTGTAGTCTTGCATAGAATCAATTTAAAAAAATTCAAAATTTTCCTTCAGCTCCTTTTCTGCATTGTTAATAGGAGTTTGTGCAATATTCATAGCCTCAAATGTAGCCAATAAAAGTTTAATAACGTTGATTGTGTTGACTTTCACACTGATAAATATTTTAAGCACAACACACCAACAGCACAAAAAAAATACGATTCGAAGCTCGCTTAAATAAATACATACTAGTAAAATATGAATGGTACCTGCCTTTTAAAGCAAGTATCAGAAAAATAGAACCTATTTCATTCAAATGGATCCACCCCTTTTTAATAGCGGCTGAGAAATAGATAACTGTAGAGGTGGTTCACCACTTAATTTAAAAAAAAAATTTCGTACTCATGGTGAACTTTTCATCGTTTTAGATGAGAAAAATTTTGGTTTTTGTTTTATCGAAATCGGTGAAATGATTGTCGGTGAAACTGCAAAATCACCCCTTGACATGCCTTACTTTGAAGGGTGGTTTCACCCCTTAGAACTGTTTTTCCGCCGATAAAAAAAAATGCGTGTTTCTTAGTTTCTAATGCTCTTCCATATACAAGAGTTTCAATAAAATTGGAGGGGGACACCAAACTGATGTTCCTTGTAAGAGTATATTGACTTTATGATGTGTTACATTTTCAATTGTATAGTAAAATGTATGATTTACTATAATCGAGTTTATATTTGAATTGCATTGTAGGTGATAACTTAAAAAAAAATTTGAAGTCAGTGCCAAACAAATTAAACAAAACCTCTATCTCCAATCGTCCATTCGTATGCGTAAGAGTTTGTATTTAACCGTTTCAGTTTTTATAATTTTGAATTAATTTGGCACCGACTTCAAATTTGTTTTTATACAATGATTCCGCAGTATAGATTTTTAAAATACTTTTTAGAGCTTTTTTGAAGTTGGTTTAAAAAAAAAACGCTTTTTATTTTTTTCATTTTCAGTTGTTTTGAATTTAATCCATCAGCAGGCGCGCTACGTACACTTCAAACATTGGGTGCGCAATGAGAGATTTTCTCAAATGTATAGCTTCAAGTGCTGAATTTGATAAATATGAACTTGAAAATAATTTCGCTACAGTGATTGTGGCTATTAAACATTTTTATTTTTAAAAAACCATAAATACAACGATAATTGACACTTAAAACCAAAAAATAATAATTAAAAAAATTCAAAAAAAATTTTCAACTCTTCTATCATACTGAAGAATAAATTTTATGAAAATAGAAAAAATTTCAAATGCTTATGCCATTTGAATTTTTCGAGTAATTATTGTTTTAATATAAGTGTGAGAAAAAGTCTCGTAGCGCGCCTGCTAACGGGTTAAAATATTTTTTTATATATTTAATCTCAGAAAATTTTTTGTAATATTCGTTAAAATAAACTTTTCGATATCCGCAATGATGTATTTATAGTTTTCCATTAATTGAAAAAAAAAAACAAAAATTTTGTCTTGACATAAAATTTATCTAAAAATACCAAAGTTATTATCAGATCGTCATTGAATTAGTATGGGACCATTTCGAGCGTTCCTTAAAACAAAAAAGATTCATCTAAATCTGATACCTTTATGAAAAGTTATGCGCGTACCCAGTATATATTCACATATATATGGGGCATTCCACGCCAAATCGACTTACGTCAGACCCTTCCATTCTTTGATTTGGCTGAAAATTTTATATGTTGTATGACCCATTGAAAGAAGCTCTCTTGATTTTTTTCCAATTTTTTTGTCCATACACTTGTGATATAATTTGTTTTCAAAATTCGATATTTTTTTCTTCAAATGACTGTAACTCTCTCAAAAATCGACCAAATCGAACTTTTTTTTTTAGAAAGGTTGATTTTTCACCGTATTGTTAGAAAAAAAAATACGAAAGAATGATTAATATTTGTATTTCATATTTTTTCTCAATTTAAAGCAATTTAAAGCAAAAAACATTGGTTTTAAGATGTTTGCCCATTTTTATTTTTTTCAAAAAATTTATAAAAAAACTTTGACCAATTAAAAGATTTTAGAGACTAGTTTTATCGTGGGCGGATTTTTCCTTATATATTTTTTTTATTATTTTGAAAAGAAGCTAATTTCGAAGTTCATTAAATTAGCTTTAAATTCATCATGTTGGATACTTTTTCGCAAACGAAATGAGCGGCATCACAATGCATACAGATTTCAGTCAAGCCACCTCCATAATGTTCTTCGACATTGTCAATATAATCTACATGAAACCAAGTTCTTTCTCCATCTTGTGTTATATCAAGAGCCGCGGTAGTAGGTACGTTACGTTTTGGCGCGACTGTTTTGGCGCGAGACATCTTGGCGTGGAGACGTTTAGGCGCGGGGATGTTTTGACGAGAGGGCGTTTTAGCGCGAGGAATCGTGGGACACGTGAAAATAGTAGGGTGGGTTTGCAGCATCTCGGAATGTGGGTATGGAATCGTTGGATATGTAGAAATAGTAGGGTGGGTTTGCAGCATCTCGGGATGCGTATGTGGAATCGTTGGACATGTATAAATAGTAGGGTGGATTTGTAACATCTCGGGATGTGTGCGTAGAATTGTTGGACGTGTAGAAATAGTAGGGTGGGTTTGCAGCATCTCAGGATGTGGGTGTGGAATCGTTGGACATTTTGAAACAGTAGGGTGGATTTGTAGCATCTCGGTGTGATGGGTGGAGTCATTGGACGTATGAAAATACTAAGATGGGTTTGTATCATCTCGGGATGTGTGCATGGAATCGTCGGACGTGTGGAAATAGTAGGGTGGGTTTGTATCATTTTGGGATGGGTGCGATTCGTGGTGCTTAACCAGCTTGCGCCGGTGCCAGAACATGCCCGCGCCAAAACGTCCCTGCGCCAAAATGTCCCCGCGCCAGAACATCCCCGCGCCGAAACGTCCTCGCGCCAAAATGTCCCCGCGCCCAAACGTCCTAGTGCCTAAGAGTCTTCGCGCCGAAACGGCAACGCCAAAACATCCTCGCACCAAGACGTCCCGTCATCCCCGCGTCCAAATGTCTCGTGCCAAAATGGTCACGCCAAAACGTACTGCTCCCTGCGGTTGCGGCTCGACGCCAAGTATTAAAAAAAAACCCAGTGCGAGTCCTGCTGCACTCTTATATACTCGAATATGACGGTTTCCGGACTTTTTTTTCTATATACGACATAGAATGAAAATGTCCTGCAAGTCGTCATTTTTTCATAAATCGTATTGAGCGGAATTTTCTTTTGTATAGATAAGAGCTCGAAATATTATACACTGTTAAAAAATATATAAAATTTACAATACTTTTAAAATACAACGGTAAATGAAATTTACAAACCGGGTGTATGAAATGAAAATTATTGCACTCGTATGCCAAAATTGAAATATGAACATAAATTTTGGTTACTGATGTGGAATTTAAGATGCATAACATTGAATATTCATATGAAATCTGAAAATTTTGTGGACATGCATTGAAATAAATCATATGTTTGATTGATAATTAATACAAATGTATATGAATTCATCTACTGTCAACACTGTATTAAAATTACAGTATGATCTTCACTTTTCTTGACAGTTGACTGAAAAATAAGATACACATGAATGTTAATAATACGATACATGTTATTTCCCATCATAACTTTATCTCTTAAAAATACGGTACAAAAATGGGAATGAAAATTAATATACCCTGCAGTATAAAAAAAAAATCCGTGTATTAAAATTCATTTACCTATGTATTAATTATAAGAATCTCAATATTAAAATTAATACACAAGTGTAAGAAATTCGTAACGCTCTGTGGGCACCGTGCATCGCGCTCTGGCCACCGTGTGGCGCAGAGCATCGACTTTCTCATAGGAGGCACGTGCTTCGGACGAGGATATATACAAGTCGCTCGAATCTAAGAAAATTGTGTAAAACATGAAAATGGTGAAGACCAAACTTAACACAAGATGTTGAGATTATAATAAAAAATTTTACGGTGATAATTGCTCGACCTAATTGCCACGGCATCAAGTGGTGATAAGTCACTCTAATTAATTTCTTGAGATGTCTGCATGATTTCGACCTTCAACTTTAAAAAATGGAACACAATAGTACATGAATTAATGTATTCCCCGTAAAAACTCATAATACCTGAATTTATTTAATATTCATTCGTATATTAATATTTAAAAAGGATCACCAAATTTTATGATACATTTCTAGAAATATCGTAGACATATGTAATGCGAAAACGTTATACGGTGCCTGAAAGTTAGTAATCTTGAATCTGAAAATTCTTATGCTGGTAACATGAACTTTAATATACCTGTATAGTAATATTAGTTAATGTTTCGTGTTTTTAATATGTACAAGGTCAACATTTCTTACATGTATATGATTTATCAAATACACAAGTATATTAATTTTACTAAACAGTGCTCGTTTTATTAAAATACCGCGTCTCTCAATTTTCCTCAGCGTATCTGAATTTTCATGTATGGTATCCGCGTAAAAACTTCCTATACATGTGTATTAATTTTCATACGGAAATTTTTTACAGTGTACATTGACATAAGTTCGCTTGAAATGAAATCTGGGGACAGAATAAACCTGCTAAATGTGAAACAAATTCAAGCGCGAATGAAAAGGTAATTCTAACGCGTAATTCGTTGTATTGTATCGCCAATCAACACAAGAGTAAGAGACGTGGTCGATACATTTGTTTTGCTTTATCATTCCGAAACAAGAATACGCAAGGACATCGCACAAAAGCCACCCAAAAAGTTTCTTAGGATATCGGAGTAATTGTTTCGCATCGGTATAACAAAACGAGCCTTGTTATACCGATACCAATTTTTTTGTTTTTTCGTACGTGCCTTATCACACGATGTGAGTACCTATTATGTGTGCAATATAAAAACTTCTCAGATAACGCGCACCGTCTCGACCAGCAAAACCCAATAAAGATTTTTTCCATTTTTATCCGGGTATTCCAATATATTTTTTACATCCCTATATTAGTAAGGTTCATTATGTATTTAGTCAACATTTACCCGAGCTTTAGTTGAGTTTCAGCAGTGAATTTTACTCGACTTGTCCGTTATACTTTTTTAGTTGAAACATGAAAATATGGTCACATATTACTCGTATTAAAATTGAATAGAAATGATCAGCTGTCTTAGGGAACGCGCGGACTATCTTTGAATTCGTCCGCTTTCCACTTCACACTCGGTGAGTCTCTCTTTGTAAGAATATACAGGGTGATTCGCTAGAAGTTAGTCACTCGACGCGCACAAATATAAGCATTCGTACGTCACAACTGTGAAGCGCAAGAATTGAAGCCAATGACCTATAATATCATGATCTCAAGATGACCTTAGCGTACAAAAAAAATTTTCCTTTGACTTTTTGTCTAAAATCAATATGTATAGATGTTTTCGAGTAAATAACTTCTAGCGAATCACCCTGTATTTTCAATTTCATCCGAGAGTTTTTTTATGACGATGCTCGTATCTTTACTTCGCTGGATCAGATATCTCTTTTATCTTTCACCGATTTTTATACCCAAACCAATAAATTGTGTATTTATGTGTACGTGTGTTACTGACGCTGATTTAGTTCGTTTTCTTTTATATGTTGCAGATATCCGTGACGAGCTACGATGAGAGGCTTGCTCCTGATGTCGAATTAATAATTGCGGTCAACTCTCCGATCGTGAACACACCAACAGCGGTAACACGGGTCGGGATAGCGGGAGGGAGATGACGTACCAAAGACTACAGAGGCAGATATTACGAACGATAACACGGTCATTGCCAAGACATCCCGTGTGGAAATTCAGTTAGGATCTTGGCTAGGACTTGATTATTTTTCCCTTACTCTGTTAGGGCCCCGATATAGAAGCCCGAAAAGCTCCTTACGGGCTGGTCACACTCTGTCAACGAGGACCCAACCGAGCAAAAGGTCAGGGCCTTTAAAGGAAGCCATAATGGAGCCCTAGCAAAAAATAAATGTAAATAAAAATATTTTTTATGATTAGAATTGGATATCTGATCATAGTTCATCTTATTTCAGTATTTGCATTACTCCGGATATTAACTTGTGCGAAATGTTCTCACCTATACCGGAATTCGATCCGACCTACCTATTGATCTTTGACTCAACGCGCACGCACGCTACCCATTACACTATTATCTAGTTGAGACATTTTGGTTAAAAAATGTAACTGTTGAGTTTTATCTGGTGTTCGGGTTGGAAAGTGCAGAAAAAAAATCGCACAAGAAAAGAAAGGCGGAGATGAATCGCAAGTCACTTTTTCATACGTTGGTCACGAGAATGAAATTATCGCTCATTAGGTATTTATTGAGAATCAATTTATAAGACAGTGTCACAATTATGTACAAGATCCCTGAGTAGACAATAATGCGTTACAAAAAAAGACCCGATTGAATGAAAAGACGCGGTGAGTTCAATGCCAACGACAATATGGCGACAATGTAACAGAAAAACTTGGTTGAACCACGTTTTTCATATCCGATTGTTATCGAGCAAAGGTGACTGATTTTAATTCCGAACAAGTATTACGCGAATTACGGTTAAATTAGAAAAACTGATTCGAAGAGCCAAATGTTTCCCGTGCACGCATAAAATGAAAGATAAAACGGAAACGCTAGAGAGCGCTTCTTGCTTCAACGATGAAGAAGATAGCCGAAGTCGAACTTTCGACGACTCGCGATGATTGGTAGAAATTCCTGGGAGATTTGAAGTTGTGACCAAGGTCCGTGGATTGAATGGTTGGTAGTATTGCATTAGTAAGGTCTTCTTATACATTTCTTCTATACGCAGACTAAAAATGGCGGAATACTCATAACCAGTATACCTATAGTTCAGTGACAGTTACGAACACAAACACACTAATATACTTTTCCGTGACCAAAAATGGCCGCCTTTAAGAAGACCTTACTTAATGCAATGCTACCAATCCACGGATCTTGGTTGTGAATGCCTATTGGCTAGCGCATGAACAAGAACAACCGCGTGCTCATACAAAACAAAATATGTGCTGCCGCTCGGTGGCAGAGAGTAGAGGCGCCCAGTCGACAATGGAAGCGCGAGTATGTTGCGACGGAGACGTGCTGCCTCCCGGAGTCAAGAGTATGAGATTGCGGGACAAAACTGAACAGTAACATATGCTGCAGGTACGTCATGTAGTACATACTACACAGTATACTTAATAAAACTATAAGTGACAGAGTTATCGAAGTAAGACAGAAATAGTCATAGTAAACTTAAATTCTTATTAACAATGACAATAATATCAAGTACAAACGATAATGAATTGAATTATTAATAAAAAATACATAGAATAATATTTATTATTATATGATTAATATAACAATAAATATAATTATGGTTTATATTTTATTATTAATATGTAATAATAATAATTATTTTTAATTGTCTATAAATAACTAAACATATTCAATGTTGCAAGAATAAGCTTTATTCTTCAAAAAAAACGTTTGTTTGTGAATTGAAATGAAAAAAGGCAGATTTAGATTCTTTGTCCAATCGTAGGAATCAACATCAGTTTTGATATTTTGATATTAAATATTACAATTTATTTTAATGAGAGCTACTCTGACGAAGATGGAATAGATCCTCAAATATTTAATTCATACGCATCGTTTTTTAATAATATTGGCGACCCTGACATTTCCCGATCGGGTTCTAGTCTGGCAGTATTAGGGCGATAAACTTAAGGCTACCTTGACAATGCCAATCCGGGCCCTCAAACAGTTTCCTCACTGAAGCCTTTTCTTGAGTACGCAATCAACACTGTTATTCCGCTTCTAGGGCCTTGTTTGGCTGTGGTGTGGAAGTCCCTACTAGGGAATCCACATTTCAACCCTTACGGGTCCCAAATTCATTTCGGGCTGCCCTAATAATTTTCCACACGGGATCGAGCGTCTGCGATGTCACGCGTGAGTTCGACAGTTAAATGACAACCAACGGTGTCTTCATCGATAAGTCGAGCGTAGTGGTGGAGAGATATGATGGTGGTGATTCTGTCATCTAATCAAACGTTGCAATCATTCTTTTTAGTCGCAAGAATCTATACGTAAGAATCTAATCGCGACGGGAGTCAAAGAGGGTGGACTATCGCGAATTTTAGACATTAACACTTTTTCAGCTGAAAATTCGAGAAATATGGAGAGTGCCGTGGCACAGTTCCAGTCACAATGTTCCATGCTGGAGAATCATAGCGTCGCGGAATTGTTGACATGAGGAGCAGCAGTGGCAGCAGAAAAAATAGCAGCACTCGTAGGAGCAGTGATAGCCGTAGCAGTGAGGTCGAAAATGAATGGGCAGTGACACATGGAGAGAAATGCTTGCTTCAGGACAGCGTGTGCCACGCTACTGCAGCAAATTTTGTATGTTAATATAGTGACGACAAATTTATTTGCTGCTGTAGTGAAAATTCTATGCTGACATATGATTTGCTACAGGAGCAAAGAACTTTTGCTCTCGCAGCGTTCACGCGAAAGTCCCTCTAACAACAACAATACATTATGGTAACATGCCACATGCTACGGATATCATAGACTAAACGCAACGGGTACGCATAAGCAAATAATCTTTGCTGGATGAGCAAACAATATTTACCACTCAAAATTCTTTTTCTATATTGACTAAAACATATTTGCGAGTAAAAGTGGTTCATTGTATACAAAAACAAATAAAAAAATTTGATTTCACTTGAAAATTATCCAATTATTCATCTTTTTTCATAGTTGATGGATGGGTAACGGATTCGGTTGAATAAATTTTCTTACCTGGACCGAGATTCGAACCTAAGACCTATACTTTCTACTGTCAAACTACCTATGCACCCTATCCATTACGCTACTATCGATCGCTTGTAAAATATCCGTTCCGCCTACTTATATCAATCATTGATTGAACATGTATTTGTTGGTTATCGAGTTGAATATTTCCAAAAATAATATGTTTTTGTCCTTGAAATTTATGAAAATTCGAAAAAAGATTTAATTAAACTTTTTGGTAATATATGGGGCATTCCACGCCAACTCGGCCACTTTTGAAATTCGTATTTTTTTTGTTCTGATTTTTTTTTCTCTAATAGAGCTCATTGAAAGGAACTCGTCTGATTTTTTTCAAATTTTTATCTGAACACGTTCATAAGAAACGAATTTTTGAAAAATTTTCCGATTTTTTTTTTCAAATATGAATAACTCTCTCAAAAATACAGTAAACCGAATGGATGAGGGGTCAAAATTTTAGTTTTAAAACGTACTTTCGTTTAAAAATATGTAGAAAATTATCAAAACATTACATGAATCAATTTTTACAATTCGAAGCATGAAATGTTTTTTCCCACATAGTTAGCCCCCTTCGACTTTGCTGCTAATTTTTTATAAAAAACTATTATTTTTTCAAGAAATTTTAAGCCTAGTGTAATCATGGGAAAATCTTCCGTTGTACATTTTTATAATTAAAATAGAGATTTGTTTACAATCAATTATCTATAACTCCCTGAAAAATCTAACAAAGTGAATCGTCTAGGGGGTTAAAATTTTTGTTCTGAAATGTACCTTTGTTTAAAAATATGTGAAAAATTATTCAAAATTTACATCACCTAGTTTTTCCAATTCTAAGATAAAATAACCTTTTTGCATAGCATTTATACCAATTAATTTTTTTCTTTAATGTTTGTACGGAAGCATAATTCGTTTAATGAATTGTAAACTAAGAAGGGTTGGTCGGCCACTCATCATCACCAATTTCGTCCGGATTCACAGTATATGTAGAGCTGGATTAGAAATGAAAGTGACGCAAGTGGGAGCTCCAGATGGCCAAGCGTTTAGGAAATAAAATTTTTGTCACGGATTGGTCAATACATAAGTCTTTTATGTTAACGTAATTTTCAAGCAGTGGTTGGCGCAACGGCAAGAGTTCGGATTCATAATGCGAGGGTCATGGGTTTGAGTCCCCGTGCGGAAACTTTGTTTTTTTCTTTGGCTTCTTTTCAATTTTTACGATACTTATGCCACAAATCAACCGAAATAATGCATAATGAAGAATTTATTATTATTCAAATTGCAAGTAAAATACATGAGAAAGTAGTGGAAGTTTTATCCGAGTATACGTTTGTGTACGATGATGAGTTGATTTGGTCCGAAGAATTCGACGAAGGAGGTGAATATGAAGAAGTAGAGGGTATCATTTCGTCAAATGATGACTACGAACCAGATGAAAAAAATGAAAGAAGATCCAGATTTCGTTCCACTCGATTGCAAAATAATGGCGGTTAATCTTGCAAAAGCACATCCAAAGTGGAATTTGAAGAGTCTACAAACGAAAGGAGCATCTCGCTTGAAGCATATGCGAGATTTGAAAATTTGGGAAGAATATATTAAAAAACGTGGAATCCGAAAGGATAAATACAACACAATTGATACCTGGACATATGATCGCTTCATAGAAGCACGAAGTTGTAGCCAACAAGTCACCACAAAAGACTTACAACAATGGGCACTTGCTGCTGCGAGTCTATTTCCAAATTTGGAATTCAAAACCTCGGAAACGTGGGTCAAAGAGTTTAAACGAAGGCATAAGATTCGTCAGAGAAAAATTACAAAATTTGTATCGGAAAGAGACATTGCCAATATTGAGGAAACCCTTGCTGCGGCAAAGAACTTTCGAGTTCGGGCTCTCATCCCCAATTACGACAAGGATTTTGTTATCAACATCGATCAAACAGGTAAGTCAAGAATTCTCATTCGTCTACGTCAATCGAAATACTCTTTTTAATGTCACGTATAATAAAATATTTACATTCGTATATTCTCTTTCCAGGTTGCCAATACCAGTAACGATTTATAATCGAACCCTGAACCACCGAAGGTCAAAAGTAGTTTTCGTGAAACGAAAGGATATGAACAAAGTAATCCACTCGTATACGGCGCAATATACTATGAACCTTTCTGGAAAACTGTTGCGAACAGTACATATGCCTACAAGAGAGTACTGGCTCTTTTGGACCGCGGGTTAAAAAATTGGTGGATGAGTACGCGGCAAAATATAGGAATGTTGTCATTACTTTTTCAAAATCTGGTAAACTTATAGCAGCCTTGTACAAAAATTTTTTAACTGATGTGATGAAGCCCTACGTGCAGGAGAACAAAATTTCTTCTGTTTATTCCCTAGAAAAAAATTACAATCGGCTCAACATAGGCCAAGTGTGGCCTAGTGTTGGCCAATGTTGAGCCGATTGTAAATTTTTTGTAGGGTTGACTCGTGAGGAGGACAAACAAATCCACAATTATACGACGAAGTTTTCCAAGTTGAAGAAGGATTGCCAACGTGCAATATCAAAATGATTCCCCCCAAATGCACTCCGCTAGTGCAACCTGCGATGTGTATTTTTATCGTCAGATAAAGAACTTGATCAGAAAGATTCAAAACTGCTCTTATCTCATCGATAGAGAAAAAGAAATCACATCTCGAGAAAACTGTATCAAAATACATTCCATCGTACATCACCAGTTATCCTCGCCAATATTCGGCAACATGATGCGTTACGCGTGGTTCGCTGCCAAACTGTGCGACGAGAGAGAATTTTTTATGAATGTAAATAAAGTTTGTTTTTCTATGGATACTTTAAAACAACTATGTAACTGTAAAAATGCGGCGTTTATAACGTGTGCACGGTGCCGACATAATTACTGCTTCCCCTGTTTTTACGATGAATATCACCCCAGCACATGCAATTCATCAACTATACAATAATAAAAGTATCTAATTTTATATACGAAGTCATCGTGTGCGCTTTAATTACAATTCCTTCTGGGAAAGTTATTCATAATCCCAAATTTTCCATGATTATGCTCCTGTTAAAATAATGACGCCCCATACCTTTTGTGAAAATATAAATAAATACAATACATTATGCATTATTTCGTTTCATTTGTGGTGTAAGTATCGTAAAAATTGAAAAGAAGCCAAAGAAGAAAAAAGTTTCCGCACGAGGCTCGAACCCGCGACCCTCGCATTACGAATCCGAACTCTTACCGCTATGCCAACCACTGCTTGGAAATTATGTTAATAAAAAAGACTTATGTATTGACAAAAATTTTATTTCCTATAGTGTGAATCCAGACGAAATCGGTGATGACGAGTAGTCGACCTCCTCAAGTTAGAGTCGATATCGTGCGAAGGTTATGGGCTCCACGTGCAACTGTGATGAATCTCGATTCGTTACTCGTTATCACCGCGTGAGGCAGCATTGCGCAATTCTTTACTATAGGAAAAGATCCCAACGTTATCATCGATATTTGAATATATAGAAAAACTATGAGAGATTCGAAAGAACGTGTCGACTTTATCGTTATAAGGAAACGTTAATAACTATTTAACGTTAATCATTATTATGTGTATATGAATATATATACACTAGGCACAACAATTAAAGGATATTAAAAAAATTCCAAATTTTTAGGTGATTTTCAACGGGCTGTAACTCGGAGGAAAATGATCGCACAGAAAATTTAAAAAAAGCAAATTGTAGCTTCAAGTGTCTAGTTTCAGGACCTATACTCGAATTTTTTTTAGCTCAAGCGGTTCATGAGTAATTCCAAGAAAACGATCGAAAAAAAAATTTGCCAAATTTTTTCCCTCTTTCAAGAAATTGAAAGAGGGAAAAATCTCTTCTAAGAAATTTTATTCCCTTCTTTTTTATTCCGAAATTTTATTCCGCTCTTCTAAGAAATTTTATTCCCTTTAATTTGACCTGCTTACGAGCTCTGTGCGATCATTTCTCGCAGAGTTATCGTCGATCAAAGCAAAAAAGTCATTTTTGATTTTGGTTATTGATTACTCGGGGAATAATGATCGTACAGAAAATAAAAGGAGGGTTTTGTAAACTGTAAATGATTCTCTATAAAACGCTATCAAACGTTATCCATGAAAAAAAAATTTCAAAGTGATAATGTTAACTGAAAGAAGGTAAAAAATGGAAAATTAAAGGATATTTGGATAATTTTGTATAACTTTGGCTATAATGGATAAACGAAGGATATCTTCGGTAATTTTTCAACCTCAAAGTGTTCTGAAAAAACTGAAAATTTCCGCTGAATGAACCGCTTGAGCTAAAAAATTTTTAGCATAGGTCCTGAAACTAGACACTTGAAGCTATAATTTGCTTTTTTTAAATTTTCTGTGCGATCATTTTCCTCCGAGTTACAGCCCGTTGAAAATCACCTAAAAATTTGGAATTTTTTTAATATCCTTTAATTGTTGTGCCTAGTGTATATCTACAGAGAAACAGAAAGCGGACATTTTCACGAAGGCATTGCCAAGAGAGCGTTTTAATAATCTCTGCAATAGCACGGTGGAAGTGTTGTGTAGAATATCCTAGAATATTCTACTCAACAATTTCGTAGTTTGGGGTAATTGCGAACAGCTTCCGTGGGGCAATTGCGAATGTGCAGATTTACCCCAAATTAATTGATAACTTTTATTTCAGATGTCACATAAATATATACGGAAAAAATACCAATGTATGAATCAAAAAAGCAATTGACGGTGTAAAAAATAAAAATGTGTCAATGAGACAAGCAGCAAAAACCTACTCAATTCCAAAAACCACTATTTTTTGATATTTTACGAAAAATGATCACACGGGATTAAAGAAAGATCGACGTTCTATTTTCACCATTATTAAAACATCAATTATTTAATTTGGATATGTCTGTGACATGCGTGGCAAGTCATAATTCAAGTTGTTCGTGATTACCCCAACTTTGTTTGGCTTTACTCCAAAGACTGGTCGGAATTACCCCAGAGAATCAGGGTAAATCCGAATTCACAAGGTTTTGTTTTTTGTTAAATATTTAACGATTGTTTTTTATATTTTATAGAAAATTGTATCGGTTGTCATAGACAAGACATCAAAGATTTTATTCTTTGACCTAGACTTATGGTGCATTTCACATTTGGTGCAATGCACCATAAGTCGAGGTGATTGCGGCAACTTACGCGCGATGTAATTCATTTCTTTTGCACATATCGCATACGTTATTTTTTGCAATGTCTGCCTCGAAAGTGCAATTTGAGATTGAACTACATCCGGGTAAAATTTCATTGCGTATCATACGTATGACATTTAAGTTCACGTTTCGTTTCGCATGAATTTCGCTGTATTCAAGTTTGTCATATGGGTCCAAAATCGGTGAACAACTATGTGAAATCGACTATGTGAAAAGACGTTTTTTGTGATATCTGCCCCGAAAGTTTGATTTTCGATTAATGTATAGCATGTGCAAAGTGGCTTATTTCTCAAGGATTCGTCTTTTGACTTAGACCGGACTTTTCCGCATTAAGACGGTAAAATAAAACAAAAGATGCTCACTTTACCGCACGGGTTAACGAACGAATAACTACTATTGCTTTTTCACCACACCTCCACGAAAAGTTCGATTTTCCGCTTTGCGTAAGTCGAATTTTCCACGAAGACGAGGTAAAAAATAGTATACGCACATACGGGAGGGAAAGAGGCCATCCCAAACCGCGTGCTTGCCATTCAACACGCGGTTTGACATAGCCTACTTTTCCTCCCTAGTGGCGTAATATACTATTTCATAAATCAATGCGGTCAAGCGAGTTATAAATACAGTCTTTTTTGCACTAGTGCGAAAAAGTTTTACATTTCCGCATTAATGCGAGAAAGTAAGGATCGTTGAGAAATCAGCCACTTTCCGCATGCATTAATCGAAAATCGTACTTTCGAGGCAGGCATTGCAAAAAATAGCTTTTATACAGTGCCGGAAAAAATTTAGGTTCACCAATGTGTTAAAACGAATGCGCAAATTTCAAACATTCACGCGTTTATAATGACTTCCGTCTAGAGGTCATAGGGCTGCGTTCTGAAACAGCACTCGTGTGCACACGGACTCACACTAGCCGTTCCGAAATCCTCGTGTGTGCCTGGTGTGCCCTCAAGTGAGTCGTTCGGAAACACGCAGGAGTACACACTGATGTGTCACCAAACCACCCGGTGAAATAGTACGGGAAGTCGGTGTGATTCTGGGTATTCCATGTAATGTGTTTCCGAACGCCGGTTTCAGTAATCTTTTCGCTTTGTTCTCCGGTGTGCTCGTTGTGCTTTTGTGTTGCCGTCGTTTTGTGGAGAAGACGCCGGTGTCCTCGGTGATCGAACTTTTTCAAAATAATGGCAGAAACGATACTGATAAAAGGACATCACGAAGTCGTCGTAAATGGAAATATTCCAGTCATCGACACCGATGGAAATTTGATTGTCAGAGATGTACAAGGTTAGTTAATTCATCATAGAAATTGTAGAGTTTATTTCACGTTATTCGCTCGGATAAATTTTCATGAATTAAAGTTCGCATTCATTTACAGATAATAAGATCCTTACACTGCCTTTATGTGAAGACGTAATGGCATTCTTCAATCTCGCGTTCACGGAAAAACTCGACGTTATCATTGACCCAGTTGAATGCGATGCAAAATTGATGGCTACATTAACAGGTAAGCTTGTTTTAATTCTTCAATATTTCTTCATATGAAATTCATATTTTGGTAGATTAATCAAATTTTATTTTTTCAACTTTTAGTCTCATCGGAAGCTTTATTGATAGATGACGCAACAAAAAGCGATATAAAATCGGTGACAGCATCAACAGGTAAACTTGTTCTGATTCTTCAATATACTTTTTCACTTGAAATACATGTTTCAGTGGATTAATAAAATTTCATGTTTGTAACTTTTAGTCTCATCGGGTGCTTCATGGAAAGATGAAAACGAAGTGAGATGTCTTATTCATCTATGGCACGAACACAACAACTCCTTCAAAAATAAGAAAAATCGGGAGGTATGGGCTTCAGTTGCCCAAAAATTATCTGAAACCAAACCTGAATGGAGAAAAAAACAGCAATTCAATGTAAGAATAAAATAAAAGACATAAAAAGAAAATATACCGAAACAAAAGACCACAATAATAAATCTGGAAACGATCCGAAGTCGCGTAAATTTTACGAAGAACTAGATGAGATTTGAAGTGAAAAGCCGACCATAACGCCTGTTGCTCTTGCATCGAACTACCAAAACAGAAAATTCTCAGATTTTCAAGAGAGTAATGACGGATCAGAATCTTCTACCACATCTAATCAAGAAAATAAGCCACCAAAAAAAAATAGAATAGATCAGCAATTAAAAGATTGGTCTGCTGCTCTTCTTGAAGATGCCCAAACGAGAGAGAGAGCCAGGGAACAACGCCATCAAGAGATACTCGCCGAGGCTTCAAGTGAAACACACGGGGAAATGATGTCAAAATTAATAGATAAATTGTAAAGACTTGGCAGTTTGAAGCGCGTTATACGGAGTCCTCGACGATTTAAGCCAATCTCATTTTTTCCAAAAATCATCCAAAGATTTATTTTCAAAGAGATTTACTTCCGAGTTCAATATTTTTTATTTAATTACTTAACTACAATTTTTTCACGTATTTACAAGGTCTAACCAGGACCAAAGCTGTAATATAGTAATAACATAGCTTAAGAATATTTGTATCCAAACTATTCCTGCAAACCTTAACGTTGCATTACTCAAAGTTTGAGAAAAATTGTTTTTAACAGATTTATACTGTAACGTGACATTTTTGGCCACGTCACCCGCACGGATTGATCGACCAGTGGACCGGAGGTCCGGTCCATTGTGACGCCGCTCTGCGACTCGCCGTGGGGAACGCTACGAGGATTTCTGTCATAATTATAATTTTAGTTTTAAGTTACCTGGATCCGTCCTTCGGGAATCTCATTACCTGCGTTAATCGCTAAAATTTGTGCTCGCGAGAGAGCGTGAGAGAAAGGAAGTCACGTCATTATCGAGTACCGTATTGCATCGCCCTCGAGTGTCGTTCCGGTCACCGTCCTCGCGCCTCAGCTCTCTTTGATTTCAGCGGTTCCTTTGCAACGATCTCACTCCTCCAGGCGTTGTTCTCGGTCACCAGAGTCCAACCAGCGAACGGTCGAAAGACCGCGCCGGATATCGGCCATTATTGAACGCCGCCCGTGGCTTTCTCACCGTAGCAATCGAGAGTTGCCCCGTTCGCCTCCACGCCTGCAGGAGCTACAGCCCGTGTGCAACGGCGCCTCGTCGGGTGGGGCCTGGGATTCCCTGGGGTGGAGGTGCTGTTTCGCCTGGTGGTATAGTGGACCCACCGTGACGCGCAGGGACGCCTCGCGTCGCGAGGGAGGTCTCCCCTCCACCTTTCAGTCGGACATCGGCCGGGTCCCCAAGAGGAAAAGCTCCTGCAGCGTGGAAAGCTCGCTGGAGGTGGGATCAGAGCGAGGACATCGTTCGAAATTCCCGCGTATTAATTTCAACGCGCCGCCGAGAATTTCGGCTAATTCGCAACAGAGGCGCGAGAGCGAGGTCCGGCGGTCCTCGAGTGGTGGGGAGAAACAACGAGAGCGCGGAGCCTTACCGAGGCGTTAGAACAATCATTCTTCGTAACTGTGTCCCACCGGCGAGTTGCTGTCTCACCGAGCTCCTGAGCCCTCAATTACCACGTGTGGAGAGATTTCGCCTCGGTAAGCCCGTTCCTCTACTTTCTCCGATTCGTCGGGTTATTGGGGTTTTTACGTATTAATTTTTAGAGTTTTGCCATTTATTGTTGGCGTGGAAGAATGAGGATGATATTCGAGCGGGAATGCGGTTCTTTTGTCTTCATTCTCTCCTAATTATTAAGTTTTTTTGGAGTACCCAATTTTCCGTCGAATCCCCCTTGGTGACTTGCGATATTCTTTTATTTTCGTTACGCAATTTTATCGACTACGATAAAGAATAATGAGTAATTTTATAGTGTAATATTGGCCAGTCTAGGCTATTATATGTCGTCGCAATTTTGTGTTACGCGTTCAAGGCAGGCCGCGAGCGCGTCGCGCCGGTTTGTCTTCGTGCTATCTCTCTCTCGCGCGGCCTCGAGTACGTTAAGCATTGTTGTCATTCTTATTTGTCTCGGATCCCTTCAGTATTTTGTTCTCGAGTTATTTCACCCAATTTTCGCATTTCTTTTATCTCGAAATATTATTTCATATATGTCGTTCCGTGTAAAATCGCCTGTACTACCTGCCTCCGAGCCTGGACTACCTAAATTCCGATTAAATTACTTGAGTTAGTGTCGTGCACACTAACTCTATTATGGTTTCGTTTGTTCAACTCATTTTGGCGTAGGTTGTCTTTATTACCTGCTTTAGGGCATTAGCTACCTGACTCCCGGTCGAACTACCTGAGTTCGTGTCGTGCACACTAACTCCGTTATTATTTAGGTTGTTCAATTAATTTTGTGATAAGTTACCTTTACTACCTGCTCTCGAGCATTAGCTACCTGACTCTCGGTCGAACTACCTGAGTTAGTGTCGTGCACATTAACTCCGTTATTATTTAGGTTGTTTAATTAATTTTGTGATGAGTTACCATTACTACCTGCTCTCGAGCATTAGCTACCTGACTCTCGGTCGAACTACCTGAGTTAGTGTCGTGCACACTAACTCCGTTATTATTTAGGTTGTTTAATTAATTTTGTGATAAGTTACCTTTACTACCTGCTCTCGAGCATTAGCTACCTGACTCTCGGTCGAACTACCTGAGTTAGTGTCGTGCACACTAACCCCGTTATTATTTAGGTGGTTTAATTAATTTTGTGATAAGTTACCTTTACTACCTGCTCTCGAGCCTTAGCTAAGTGAAACTCGGACGAACTACCTGAGTTAGTGTCGCGCACACTAACTCCGTTATTATTTAGGTTGTTTAATTAATTTCGTGATAAGTTACCTTTGCTACCGGCTTTCGAGCATTAGCTACCTGACTCTCGGTCGAACTACCTGGGTTAGTGTCGCGCACACCAACTTCATCATCGCTGAATACTCTCGGGATTATTTTTCGGATAGATTGCTTACTACTACCCATCTTCGTGTTTCCATTACCGTTTCTTTTAGTTTGCGTTATTATTGAGTTAAGTTTAGTGTTTTCATGTTCAGTCGCCTCCACTACCTGCCTTTGGGCTTCAACTACCTGCGCTTTGCTAATCGTCGAGTTTACCTGAATAAATAGTTGCTTAAACTAAAGTTATTAGTCTTTGTCTGTTTTCTTTCGTTAGTCCCGATTCCTTACTCTCGCCCCGAACCAGCCCCTCTACCCCTAAGTATCTCAGTCGAGCTGAGTAGTCGGACCACCCTGAATCCTCATAACCCCTGGGGTTATCTCGTCCGCCGCATCCGCGCCGGAGTGGACAAACAGAAAGTCGGTTTCACCGGCGGTACGTTCGTACCTCCGGTGCCCAGTCCGCTCCAGCCGGGTCACGATGGTCCGGGGAGGAATTGCGGAGGAGTTCAGAAGGGACAGATGGACCCGAGACGGGAAAATCATGTTACAATACGTAGTTTAAGTGTTTTTTTCATTTCTTTTTGAGCTCTAAGATTCGAGAAAGAAGATTTGTTCTAGCGTATAAGTATTATCTTTTAAATCTCTACGATTTTTGAGAATTTGTTGTTGCATTATATCGAAAGTTTGAGAAATGTTAATGCTTCGTGTATCTTTTATAAAAAAAGATGATATGTAATGAACTCTCCCCAAGGGCGTTAACCCATTAACGCCGAAGAATCGTGTTTTTTTTTCTCATTTTCAAGCTAGATTCTTATCATCGAAAAAAAATCATTTTCAAATAAAAAATATGTTCCCTTGTACTTTCGAGTGTCCCCTTTCCGAATCCGGAGTCAAAATTGAGTTTCGTCCATTAGAAAAAAAAAATATGGCCGTTTTTAAACAAAAAAAACCGAAAAAATCGAAGACATTTTTTTTTCAATATTTTTTTTCTCATTGAAGACGCGCGAGGACCCCCCCTTTTCTTCAACCATGAGTGCACAAAATAGTTGTAGTTTAAGAATATATTTTTTTAATTTGTCGACATTGACATTTTCACCCCCAAAATGGCGCTTTTCATCCCTTCAGCAGGAAGACAATTTTCACTCTCGGTGCCAGACAAAAAAAATATTCAAATCTTAACGAAAATTGGTATCCCGGGGTTTTCAAGGTCGCTGATTACGATTCCGCCCTCAAAATTCGAAAATTCAGAATGGCGGATCCAATATGGCGGACCCAAATTCAAAAACTTACTTGAATCGGATGAAATGTGGCACTCGGGGGTTTTCGAGGTCGCTGATTACAAATCTGCCCTCAAAATTCGAAAATTCAAAATGGCGGATCCAATATGGCGGACCCGAATTCAAAAACTTACTTGAATCGGATGAAATGTGGCACTCGGGGGTTTACGAGGTCGCTGATTACAAATCTGCCCTCAAAATTCGAAAATTCAAAGTGGCGGATCCAATATGGCAGACCTAAATTCAAAAACTGTATGAATCGGATGAAATGTGGCACTCGGGGGTTTTCGAGGTCCTTGATAACGAATCTGGCATCATCATTTCAAAATTCAAAATGGCGGATGCAATATGGCGGACACCTTCCCGTTAACACCCAGTTATTATCTAACGTTTATTGAAGAATTGACAACTTTATATATTGACAAATTGACAAATTTATAGAAATTCATCACTCCGCATTACTCAACGGATAAACTTATAATTCCTTATTCTACTTAAGAGTATTACCCAGAGAATTACTTAAGAGCATTACCCAGAGAAAACGACATGGACGTGGTAGAAATCCTTTCTCCTTTGGGGTGCTTGATTTGAGTGAGTCCCCTTGCCTCTCACTTTTTGGGGTGCTTGATTTGAGTGAGTCCCCTTGCCTCTCACTTTTTGGGGTGCTTGATTCGAGTGAGTCCCCTTGCCTCTCACTTTTTGGGGTGCTTGATTCGAGTGAGTCCCCTTGCCTCTCACTTTTTGGGGTGCTTGATTCGAGTGAGTCCCCTTGCCTCTCACTGTTTGGGGTGCTTGATTCGAGTGAGTCCCCTTGCCTCTCACTTTTTGGGGTGCTTGATTCGAGTGAGTCCCCTTGCCTCTCACTTTTTGGGGTGCTTGATTCGAGTGAGTCCCCTTGCCTCTCACTTTTTGGGGTGCTTGATTCGAGTGAGTCCCCTTGCCTCTCACTTTTTGGGGTGCTTGATTCGAGTGAGTCCCCTTGCCTCTCACTTTTTGGGGTGCTTGATTCGAGTGAGTCCCCTTACCTCTCACTTTTTGGGGTGCTTGGTTGTAAATGCGCCCTTTGCTTATCCCCGAAGCCTGATTACGTGTTTCGCTTTCATACAAGCACTACAGAAGTAAGCATTACAGTCCTTACAGTACGTATATGTTCTTATTGGACAGATTGAACAACGAGCTTGTTTGCTGTGACGGAAAGTATCGTGTGCTTTGTTCCGTTTTAGTTTTCCCCTCTCTAAGTAATATTTAGCAATCGAAATTGCGAATTGCTTTGAACCAATTTTTTTTGTTTTATCTCCAGTTGCGTTGAAAATCACGACTGAGTTCACAATGGCGGCCTGTATAAATATAATAAAGACGACCCATGTCCATTTTTTTGAACGGATACTTGGAAGCAAGTTGTTGCAATGTCCATCGTGAACGTCTACTCCGCCCATGAATTTATTGTAGAGATGAAATGCTTGTGGAAACGGAATCTCAATTTTTGAATGTGCACTCGAGCTAAATCTCTTAGACGGTAATAGAGGAGTCACCCCTGCAGCGGTAGAAGCGATCGAAACTGGTTTCGAGTCTACGATAGTTATGTAGTTTATTCCGCTGTTTTGATCATGCTTTACAACATACGTACCTCGTGGAGACTTTTTGTCGATTACATTTTTTTCTTTGACTCGATTTTCTCTTATAGTTCCTGTACATTGTAAACCTAACTTTTTCAAATGTACTAGGAGATCGAAATTCGTAAAACAATTATCGCAGTAAAGATGGAACTGAGATATCTTCTTAGGAGGGATAGATTTGAGAAATGGATCCAATAATTGCATCACTACACGAGAACCTAGAGCACATTTACCCAATTTATCTCCAATTGATGAATTTTTTCCACAATATAAATCGAGATTCAACAGGTATCCATCGGCGGTGCAAAGACCCCAAAATTTTAGTCCGAATCGTATGGGTTTTTCCCGGATAAACTGTTTTAGCGATGTTCTTGCATATGATTTGGCCATCATTTCGTCAACAGATAACGCAGTCTTCCACAAGCCAAACTGACGAATATTTCTCTGAAATAATTGTAGTAATTTACGAACGCGCCATGCCTTATCACTGGGATCATTGTCTTTAGGCATCGAATACTTTAATTCTGATTTGATTTTCTCAAATGTATCGCGTTGCATTGCAGAAGAAACCACCTCACATAATAAGAAGGGATCAGATGACCAATAGTCTCTTTGAGATTTTCTTTTATTGAACGAGCTTACAATGATGATGCCAATGAAAGTATTCAAATCATCCAACTACAATTCAAACCCATTCTCTTTACATGAGTCAATAATGTATGTTTTCATTTCCATGCAGAAAAACTTTTCAAACAGTTGTATCGGCTCACTTTTTTGAATACTTTTTTTTACACCGTCAGTTAGTAATAATTTGTCTTCAGTCTCATTCGGGTAGCTCTTTTCACCAACCATCCACTTATATTGGTGATCTCCTTCCAATTTACATTGATTATCTGTGTAATTTTCCGATGCTTGTTTATAAGTGATACTCGAAAGGTGATCGTTTGATTCAAAATCAGAATTGGAATCACTAGAACAACCAGAATTGTCTGGATTCGGAATCGCGACGAGCTCGTCACAATTATCGTCAGAAGTATCCATTTCAAACTCTACATGAGAAGGAATAGATTGCCTTGGTCGTTTTCGAGACATAATGGTAATATTGTCAATATGCTCACGCTGCCGATGAGATAAAAATTATCGAAGAAGTGAATTCACTCAGGAGCAATAAAGATGATAAAACAATATTTTATGAATAAATTTTGTTGAGGTACTGAGCTGAAATTTAGGTATATAAGTGAGTTCGATTTAGTCTCAAGACAAGTTCTACGAAAATAGAAACCAAATTATTCAGATAAGGAATATTGGCAGACCTAAAATGAACACAAAAATTCTGAGCTAATATTTTTTACAGAAAATAAAATATCATTAGCAATGTGAACGATCCGCACTCCACAAACGTGAAAAATTGAAAAAAGATGTGATAGGCATATACAAAACTTATTTGCAGACAGAAATATTCATGGATAATAAATATATTTGTATCAGGGATAATATTCAATGATGACCCGTATAAACAAAAACAAGATGAAATGTAAGAAAATCGGAGATTTCTCAGCCTCTGCAACGTCAATTTTTATTCGACACATGAAAAATATAATATATGATCATAAAATGTGAATCAATTGAATGATTATTATTTACATTTATATAAAGTTGTCAATTCTTCAATAAATGTTAGATAATAACTGGGCGTTAATGGGAAGGTGTCCGCCATATTGCATCCGCAATTTTGAATTTTGAAATGATGATGCCAGATTCGTTATCAAGGACCTCGAAAACCCCCGAGTGCCACATTTCATCCGATTCAAGTAAGTTTTTGAATTCGGGTCCGCCATATTGGATCCGCCATTTTGAATTTTCGAATTTTGAGGGCAGATTTGTAATCAGCGACCTCGAAAACCCCCGAGTGCCACATTTCATCCGATTCAAGTAAGTTTTTGAATTTGGGTCCGCCATATTGGATCCGCCATTCTGAATTTTCGAATTTTGAGGGCGGAATCGTAATCAGCGACCTTGAAAACCCAGGGATACCAATTTTCGTTAAGATTTGAATATTTTTTTTGTCGGGCACCGAGAGTGAAAATTGTCTTCCTGCTGAAGGGATGAAAAACGCCATTTTGGGGGTGAAAATGTCAATGTCGACAAATTAAAAAAATATATTCTTAAACTACAACTATTTTGTGCACTCATGGTTGAAGAAAAAGGGGGGGTCCTCGCGCGTCTTCAATGAGAAAAAAAATATTGAAAAAAAATGTCTTCGATTTTTTCGGTTTTTTTTGTTTAAAAACGGCCATATTTTTTTTCTAATGGACAAAACTCAATTTTGACTCCGGATTCGGAAAGGGGACACTCGAAAGTACAAGGGAACATATTTTTTATTTGCAAATGATTTTTTTTCGATGATAAGAATCTAGCTTGAAAATGAGAAAAAAAACACGATTCTTCGGCGTTAATGGGTTAAATAAGGTTCTGTGCATTGGCAAAACCTTTTCATGCTAATTACAGTATGTGGATCAACTGTCGACTTGTTTACGCTATAAATTTATAAAAAATATTAATAACACAGGCTACCCTGTAATGAGTTGCATTTTATTTTATACATCAGGGGGTTGCTGTTCGCAATCCTATTCAGTTACCCATACGACATTTTACTGGAATTGAATTAAATTAATGTATCATTATTAAAATTTTTTATAAACTTATTTTGCTAGTTTTGATTAATTACGTTTTATACATTTTCGATTTTCTGATTATGGTGCAATGTGTGCCACATGAGCTGCTAAATAATTTCGGCGAGCCAATCCTGTTTCATCGTCAGGTGCATGGTTGAAGTTGATTTCATTCCGATCGTTATTATTTCCGACACCCTGTTCTATACCATCGCGTATAAAATCATTGATATCGTCATCGCAACTAACAAGGCAAATGTTATGTAGTATGCAACATGCTAAGATAACATTAGGTATGAGATCCGCACAGCTCATATGAAGATATTCTAATCGCCGGAATCTTCCTTTCAAGAGAGCGAAAGCCCTTTCGATAACTTGCCTCATTTTTGACAAATGTATGTTAAAATTTTTTTGTGCCTATATAAACAAAAGAGAAGATAGAGTTAAAATTGCATTCAGTTTACACAGCAAAGAATTTTGTGATAATGGAAAAATATTAATTAAAACCAAAATTTCAGTACTGAAAATTTGTAATAAGAACAAAAAGATGCAATTTTTCAAGAGCTTATTGAACATACCTCTGTCAAATTGCCTCTGTTCACATATGGCGCCATACACCATTGCAACACTGGATAAGCTTTATCACCTATGATAAACTGATTCCCAGGAAAGAATGCATTGTGATTTATTGTCACTCCGTGCCAGAGGTCAGAATTTCGAAAAGTTCTTGCATCATGGACAGATCCAGCAAACCCAACAAAACAACCAATGAATACCAGATTTGCATCGCACACAGCCTGCAGTGTAAGTGCATATTCCTTCTTCCTCGTTCTGTAGACAATGGGATCAACCTATGTACATAAAATATAACATTCAGATAGGTAGGAACATTCTTTCTACATACCTTTAGTTAGTACTCCTAACCTTAGACCCCTACAAAGTATTTTTTCAAACGTGAACCTTACAACTGGGTCGAAGCCAACCCCAGTCTTCTCTTCAGCATAAAATGCTTCGATTTTGCGATAAAAGATATAATTAAACACTGTTCTCTTCGTTTATTGATAACGAACAGAATAGTGTAAGATAAAGTCGCATTTGGCGAACGTTCAATGATAAAAACTCTTAAACGAAAAAACCGTTTTGAAAAAATGCAATAAATAAGGTTTTTACTAGAAAAACTGGGGTCGTTTTCGACCCTGTTGTAGGGATCTAGGGTTAAAAATGAGTCGACTTACTTTGGGTGCAGGAATTAGAATATAACTCCCATCGATCGCGCCAATTATCCCAGGAAGTGGGCCAGCATCTGAGAAGCGACTCTCGACTTCTTCGCTGTAATGAATTAATTCATTACGTTGGTAATGAATTAATATTCATTACCAACAGGCCATTTAATAAAACTATCAGCCAAATCATTCAAAACTGTCACGACCCTCCTCATGGAAGCATATAAAACTGATTTGCTGATGTCAAACCGGTCCGATACAGACCTGCAACAAACGATCCAAAAGTTATTGTTGTCTAAGCTTTTTACAATACAAAACCGGAAATTTTAAAGATTTAAACATACCTGAATGAATCTGGTGTTACTAGCAGCCAAAGGACTGCGAGTAACTGGATCCGCACATCCGTAGTAAATCGTCCACTTTCAGCCGTTCTTATCAAATGAGGTGCTAATATTCCCTCTGAATTCTCAAACGTCGTTCTGGTCAATCGAAAATGCTCTTTGAACTGTTGTCCTGAATAATCACGGACTATTGTATAGCAACATATCCTTTAATTCTCGTGACTCTGTTTAATTCACCCCTCACACAGATCCGGCCTTCCAAGGCCTTTGTTTCCTGATTCCAGCGATCAAGTTCTTCATCACTAATGTCTTCATTCAAGAGTTTCTCAATATTTGATCTGAATAGATTCTGTCTAGCCGCTACAGCGATCCCAACAATAATCTTATTTCGGCGCGTTACTTCGACCGCTTCGGTAACTTCCATCATAATTTTGTCATAAAAAACATAACCTCCTCGTATCACCTTACCCGTCTCACCAAACCTCAAAAACGTCGTTCGGAAACACATCACACCCGAGGGCACACTACATCCCCACTTCTTTTCCACCGAAACCACGAAGACCGTGGGTCAGAGTCAGTCTTGCACGAAGTAGTCGAAGTGGCCGGACGCGGTGCACTCTCGTAATCGGAGCGAATCAGACGAATGTGTGTGTGTGTATCAGCCTTAAGCGTATTCTCGTTGCCCCTATGGTTTTCATTAATTCTTTAATTTTTTCTGTATCAATAAAGTTTACTATTGTTCTTGTGTACTTCGTCTCACTTTGTTTGAGGAACCCGATTACCCAATTAGCAAGTTTAACAGATGGAATTTTCCTCCCGAACAAAAAGTTGAATATTTTGGTCGAAAAATAGTATTTTATGTAGCAAGTGCGAAAAACGACGAATTACACCGCGCGTGAAATTGCCACATGAGCCGAAGGCTTATGATGCATATTCGCGCAAGTACGAGGGTGATGCATGCATATTCGTACTTTATCAATAAATTGAAACAAAAGGCGAATCGTTGAGAAACAAGTAACTTTCCGCACGTTATATATTAATCGAAAATCAAACTTTTAAAGCAGGTATCACAAAAATCATAAACTAGTTTAGCAAATGGCCTTTCGAAGTGGACAAATCCAGCTCTGTTTTGGATTTTTTTCTTTGTAGTTCATTTTTTTTATTTTTTTTTCTTGCACCCGGTACGCAATTTTGAAAATGGATGTTTTTTTGCCATTTTTTCACTCCGTAAAAATTGGTGTTTTGAAAAATGGTAAAATAACTTTTTAGGTAAAAAATATCAAGAAAAATATCTGAAGCTTTAGTTTCTCTTTTGGGAAAAAAGGGAAACTAAAGCTTTGCCTCGTCCGCGGCACGGCTCGTCCCGGACACGGTGTAGCATGAATCAACCTTTATAAAAACGAACTATTATAACGAATGAGAGATTAACCGTTAAAGTTAGTCTATTCTCCCCCAATTGCGACTGCACGATATCTTTTTTTCGTTTATCACATTAGTCCTATGTGGTATCTAATACATTATAATGACTGTCGGCTTGCTTTTCGTCTTTGAAAGACAACATCCCGTTGTAGCAATGCAACTCACTTTTGTGGCAATATTGCATTCCGTAATATCGATGATGTTTACTAAACGTAAACTTTTTGGGGTCAAGCTCGATCCCATTTCCTTCTGTTATCACACCTTCTGATATCATCGCTTCCGCGTTGTTCCA
Source organism: Rhimphoctona megacephalus (assembly GCA_963989365.1). NCBI lineage: Eukaryota > Metazoa > Arthropoda > Insecta > Hymenoptera > Ichneumonidae > Rhimphoctona > Rhimphoctona megacephalus. The sequence goes on along the minus strand of OZ022416.1, from coordinate 7,643,950 downwards.
ATCATCTTTGCCCCATAGAAATGTCCAGGGGCAGGAACAATTCCCCGCCATCGGGATACCGTATTTATTGTAATCGTAATATTCAGCAAACCAGCAAGAGTAATAGGGCCAAAAACCAATGCAGCGTCCACCGATGATCTGATTTTTCATGCTCATGAATAGTTGAGAATTCGAATCAAAGCCAATATTTCCAGGTAACGTAACGTACGCAAGAGTATCGTTGTGAAAGGGTAGTGTGACTTTTAGATTTATATAACGCCGGTCAGTCTCTTTATCGGTCAGATTAAACACATTATCGATGATTCGTATTCGTTTGTAGCGTCCGCTCGGCAGTGCCGCGTCCAACGGTCTTAGAATAGACGATTTGATTTGAGAATTATCTGGATCCAATAGATTTACCCGTACAGGCAAACCAAAATTTTCAAAGTAGCATGTGTTGTGTTTTTCGTTGTACTTAGCTCCGGGAATTTCAACTGCAGTATTTGTAAGAGCGTTTTTACAAGGATCCAGTAGTTTGTTCAATGCTGTATTATTGCGTATCGTTGCATTAAACACAGCAATGTCGATGAGATGATTCGAGTTCCATTGCACGAGATGAGCCCAACCGTCAGGGAACTTCTCGTTCGCCTCAAACACGAGCATGGGTCTGCATATGGACCCACCGTCAGCATAACGCGATGAGATCTCATGCGCGCTACAGATACAATTTATTTGGTTTAGTGGTTTATTGATATCGTCGATCTTACCGTTGCAGATTCGCACACTGGTGCATGCGCCGAGAACGTCGTCATTGCCTATGTAGCCGGGATTTTTGCAAGAACACACGAGGCTATATTCGGTAGAGTCAGTGTTGACGGCTATCAGAATGAAATCTCCGTGAAATGGATTACAATGGTCGGCCAGATTTGTTATCACCAAAGCATAACCCTCTTTCTCATTGGCATTTTTTGGTATCATTTTCTTGACACCGTTCGTATGATACTCGGTGTCCTTGTCGAAATGCTTACATTGCACAGCGAATTCTTTGCAGCCGAAAAGCGTGGTACTATCTTCAGTGCTGCACTTACGGAGACTCTCGACATTACAATCGTGCTCATTCTCGATGTTCACCGTCATGGGAAAAGGATCCCACTGGACCCCTTCTACCCGAAAACGCGGTATTATCGGCTCAGCAAACTCGATCCGATGCATTTTCTGCTCGGCTAACCAAACCGTAACGATTGCCAAGACCAAAGCCAAAATTACAGTCACGCATATCATCCATATGTCAGAATTCATAGTTATGTAGTGTGTGCCCTCCTATTTTAACGTGAGTGCAATTATGAATACCAGCAAAGTACCGGGAGAGATGAGTAATCACCGGCCATCCGCGTCGAAAACGCTGGTCGACTATCAAACACCATAACATATTCTATGATTCTTTATTTTAAGAAGCTCCGATGATTTCAGAGTAAATGTAATAGCGTAGGAATGCGTGTTTCTCGAACGAGACGGAAACGGAAAGTGAATATCAGTATGGTTGCTACGTCTCAGACTTACATAGAAGCGCAGTCCATAAGACTTTTATGTGTCGATTTCCACTGGGGTCTACTCCACGGTCTTACATACAGGTATGGAAACTCCTCCGGATCGGAGGGGTCGCTTAACGATGAAAACTTTTTACTACAGTGGCCGCTAGGGGCGCAGATATATTTAAAGAGATGGTGGCGAGGCGCGGTGTGACGGCAGACGGAGGTATTGAACAAAGACAGCACTAATTGCCACAATACTTCGCATCTGCCTGTCTCCGTTACACCTAACCGCAATATCTCTATGATCCAAGTTCTTTTTTGATCCCCAAACCATACACTGGTGCGAATTTGCACCAGCAAAATTTTCAAAACGCCGACATTCGACGGGAAACTTGTTTGAGGACATACCCCTTTTTCGACAAATATGTGTGACTCCTCTAGTGTCTAACCCCGTCGAGAGAAAGTTCATTGTTTCCATACCCGCCTCGAAAGCAGCATCAAAAAATCTAGTTGGTGCAAATTCGCATCAGTGTACGCTTTAAAATCAAAGATCGTGGTCTGTGAAAATTTAAAAAAAACAATGTGTTTCGCAGTCAAGGACCATTTTTGTATTCAAAGTTAGTGAATACATCATTATTTACATGATTTACTAAAAAAAAAAATGATGTCATTTGATGTAGAGACAATAAAAAACTCTTTCGCATTTTACGCTGTACGAGCGATAAAGTAGTCAATATCGATGACTTTTTATACACGGAAAAAAAAATCGTCGATTCAATAGCATTTGATGTTATTGGAAGATTTCTTTGATTCAACCGCAGTGTTCTCAGTCAAAATACATGTGCGGTTTAATAAAAAACTAACGAATTGGTTTAATACTTCATAATATTGTTATGATTATATAATACCATTGACACTTTGTAATGAGATATGTGGTTGAAGCAACGATTTTTTCCCTACGTGTACATTCTTGTTTGTGATTTTATTAAAAAATTTAATTTCATATTTGTAAATGCTTCATAATGAGTTCTGAAAAACCTCATATGCGACAATCATCGGTCAGTAGTCTATAGTGAATGCGAGCGTTTTCTGAAATTATATAATTTGTATTCCAGCCATCATTAACTATTTTTGGATTTTCAATGAAAAATAGAAGTTTGTGTGAGTAAAATATTTTTTTTTCTTCCCTGTATAGTATAAAATGTAAAATTTCATTATCAAAATTAGTGCATGTGTGAGGTCATGGAAAAAATACTTAATTCAATAAAATTACTTTTGCGTATTTTTTTCCTCCAAAAACCACTTTTCAGCTAAAAAAGCGCGTAGGTTTTATTACATTTTGATTACACTTAAAAAATCTACGATTTTTTTTATATAAAGTGAAATATTTGAAATCACTTTTTTTATTTCAATTTTTCTCGCAAGGTAAGTTTCTTTTTATGATAGAAAAGATTCCACCATTAAAATAATTATATCAATTACTTTAACAAAGGAAACAATGAATATAATAGTCAAGATGGAATTTCTCCGAAAACAGACTTTTCTTAAGGGTAAACCATGTTCGACCTTATTTGTTTTTTCGTCATTAGTATTCAATTATCGTTTGTCATTACTAAAATTATACGTTTTAACCAATATGATACAACAAATTGGCGTGCTCAAAACAGTTCAAAATATTTCTAGCGGTTCAATGTTTGCAAGTTTATCGGAAGCTGTGTAGTTACGCTAGAAAAGCAAATAGAATGTGAAAGTCTCAGGTTCAGCTCCCGTTCACCGTACTTTTTTTTGCAATTTCATTTACGATTGTCACGTCCCGTTTCACAATAATTCATTTTTTTTGTTGTGATTTTTATCGGCACATATTGTAACGGTACGATTGTGCTAGAGCACGCCGTTACGCGTAGATTCGAGCTTCTTAAAAGATAAAGGAGCGGGCATGAAAGAAGAACAAGAGTGTGATGAAATTTTGGTGCAAAAACAAACAAAATTTTTATTCAATCAAATATTGTGTTGTATGTGTGTATTGTATAAAACATAGAATTGTCTTTGTTCAAATTTTTCTTTACTTCCGGTATTTTTCTCAAAATGCTAATTTCAAATCGCACGCAATAATTTTGGATTCGCAATTAATTCGATTACATAACTTAACAATCTTCGCCATGAATTTAAATATAACAACTAATTTTATAGATTTAACAATCTCGCAATTTTAATGAATCAAATTTTGAAATTCGCAGTTTGTTTCACAATTAATAACTGATTCTGCAACTACTCTTTTTCCTCGCAGATGACTTATTAAACCAAACTTTTATTTCGTAAATAATTTCGCATCCGAATTTTGGATTCGCAAACTAATTTTTAAATTCCCAATAGTTTCGCAAACTAATTTTTAAATTCCAAATGGTTTCGCAACTTATTTTTAAATTCCATTGGTTTCGCAGACTAATTTTGAGTTTCGCAAACTAATTTTTAGATTCCCAATGGCTTCGCAAACTAGTCTTTTTAATTCCCAATCATTTCGCAAACTAATTTTTAATTTCGCAAACTAACTTTAAATTCCCGATAATTTCGCAAACTAATTCTTAGATTCCCAATGGTTTCGCAAACTAATTTTCAGTTTCGCAAACTAATTTTAAATTCCCGATAATTTCGCAAACTAATTTTTATTTCACAATTTAAATTTTAAACTCTTTAATAATTGGGCTGTTGTGAATTTGTAATCAATCAGCCGTAATGCATATTTTCCTTTTTTAAAAACTTTAACTTTTAAATTATTATATTTTCTTTTTCAATTTATTTAAACAACTTTTAAAACCTACTCAGACAACTTACTTAAGGTGGAACATCCAGAATCTTAGGGCCGAACGTCCCCGAACTGCCCCAGCCCTCCAGACGCGATAAGGTAGGAACTTAAGGTTACGGGAAATCTATCAGGGATCTTGAGACCACACGGAATCGCATGGCCCCGGCCCCCCCGAGCTAGATCGGGTACTCACAGGAAGAATCTGGTTTCCACACGGAGCCGCATGGAACCCGCCCTCTTCACAGTGGTGGAATTATTCTTTTAGTTGGTCGTCTGAGAGTATCTCTCTAAGACTGATTGATTATGAGTTGAACAGGCCTGGCGTGATGAGGACCAGTACCTGTGAATTGCGTAAGTGAGCCTGGCGTGATAAGGACCAGTACTCACGAGTAGTGAAAGCGAGTCTAGCGTGATGAGGACTAGACTGCCTTTAGCCCTCTGTACTTGCCCTTCTTATACTCATCGAAACAATAGAAAATAATGATAATGATTTGGCGGGATTGCGCCCTTTTTCCTGATTCGCTCTTGAGCCTAATTATTTTCACGAATTCCATCGATTGGTTTTCGTTCGCTCGACGTTACTTATTATTGGTTGCCTTATTATTGATGTTTGGCGGTCGCGAATGGTAATCGATTATTTTTCTGATTTGCTATTCATGAAAATTCTTTGATTGGTTGAATAGATCGTATTTAGTAATGCGCAAGTGTGAAAATTCGTTATGGCCAATAATAAATGAGTATTTTTCTGATTCGCTGCTTGCGGTATGAGTTGATTGGCCACTTTACGCAATTGGCTGCTGTGACTCTGGCACGCGATCGCATTTGAATTTGAAATAAAAACACTTAAATTTAGAATGTAAAATTTTCTTGCTTTTTTGAATGATTTTAACCTGAGATTTTCACCATTCGCTTTGTACAATGATTTTTCATGAGATCTTTTCCATATTTTATAGAGAAAGCAAAGTTTTTATAATAAATTTCAACAAAATTGATTCATATATGATCTATACGGCTTTCGGTCGATAGACGCGCCCGGACGCTGGCGCCGCGATTGATCGATAATTGAAGTCGCGCGTTGCTGTGTGGGTAAGGCGGTGTTTCGCTATCGACGGGTGGTACGGTTCGTCTCAATATATGTGTAAATCCACATATATGTGATAGTAAATACGTGAAACGGCATGTGACGAGCTTCCGCTCCCTGGGAATCACATTTATTATTTATCATACATTATTATATATTTCTCGGGAATATTTCAATTTATTTAGCTTATTCATTAATTTTGTCTAAATGCCCTTGTCGCGAGGCTAGTCTCTGCACGGCCCAAATAATCGCCGTTGCGAGCCGGATGTATCATGTCGAATTCCGCTGATCACGCATCGCGCGACCCGAGGAATTCGACGATGGAAAAATCTCTGGACGGTCGTGTGATCGTCGTCGCGAGCCGGATGTATCGTGTCGAATTCCGCTGATCGCTCATCGCACGATCCGAGGAATTCTACGATGGAAAGATCCCAGGATTGTCCCAATAACGCCGAGCAAGCATAAAACTCCGTATTAAAGCCATCCTCGCGGCGGTGTAATAGGACCCGGTTGATCACCAGGCCTACCCGCATAGAGACATAAGTTTTTAATCCGACAACCTAAATTCACGCTTTGTTCGTTGTGCACCACTTCGTGTCAAGAACGTTTTCTAATCATTTTATTATAATTATATTTTATCAATATTATACTCAATATTATATCTCATTTAACCAATTTACTTTATTTTTGAAATCGTGCGTGAAATCCCATAAGCGATCGAAACGTGTGTGCAGGAGCGATAACGCGGGGGTGATTGTCTCCGCGTCGTATACGATAGAGTTTACAACGAAAGAAATTGCAAGTTCGATATATATATACACTACCGCCGAAAAGTTTCCGGACAAAAGTTCAAAAAAGTCTCGGCGCTGTTGTTGATGCCATTTTGTCAGTATTATACATAAACGAATTTAATAAACGGCATTTTGAAGGGGAGGAATTCAGCTTCATTTTGCTTTTTTAAAAAATTTCCACGATTTTTTTTACGACCAGCACGTCATTTCGAAAACGACCGTTTTTCGTCTTTTTTTTCTTTTACAGTTGGACCGAGTTTTCAGAAAAAATTTTTTTCTTCCATTTCCTTAACCGGATCCTTAAAGAGGGAAGCTTAAGCTTCAGTTTTGTTTTTTTTTAAGTTTGGTGCGATTTTTTTTCGCCAAGTTTTTGGCGAAAAAGACAAAATTTCGAAATTGCTGCGTAACACAAGAACTATTAGGTTTGAAAGGAAATCTCAAGGGAGTAAAAAGTTGCGCCCGTGATTACTGAGTTCATTAAAATTTTTTCAAATTTTCTTTCCGAAATTTTTTGTTCATCAGTTTTCAGTTGTCACGTTCCGAGATAGCATATCGCGTAAACAATATCTACTAATAAATAGGAATCATTTGGGTTTAAATAATATTTAGACTTAGTTAATTCTGAAAGAGATTTGCTCCGACTTGCTGTCTTTGTAACCAAATTGCTGAGCTGTTGTCGCGACCGTATCCGGTATAGTGTTCTACACCGAGCATACGCTCGCGAGGCATACATTTGTACTTTTATTCTGAGGATCCCGGGCTTGAAAATGCTGAGCGGACGTGAGAACGCTTCTTATGACATTTTCTTGGATTCGCGGGCGAAGATCACCCCCCCCCCCCCCCGTTCCTTGCTCGATGAGCGAGCTTATCGAGAAAGGAGTTGGGGGGTGGGCAGTCTTTTACGAGTTCCAAAAGCATCTCGAAGAGCAACTCCTCGAGCAGTTCTTGCATAGCGACCTCAAAATCTTTTATTGAATCCACGATCTTATAAAAACGTACCATTCGGACGAATAGATCGAAAGGCGCCTTAAAAGTGTGTCACGTCGCGAATTCAATCTGTTCCCGCTGCTATTAATTTTAAATAATCAAGTTTAACGTCCTGCCACGAACTCTTTCGCGTCGTGTAGAATTAAGAGTGAATCCGATTGACCTTAAGTGTGTGTGTGTCAGTGTGCAAGCAGAGAAAATCAATTGTAAGCGTGTGATCGTATGTATTGGGTGTGAGCGTGTGAGAACTGTGTGAGGGTTACAGCCGACGACGCGTCAAGGACTGTAACCAAATTTGTAAGTACTTTTGTATCTTTTTATGCGGCCGAACACGCGAGGTTCCCTACAAGTCAACCTCCCGTTTCCGGTTACAATTGTGGGAAAGACGCCACACGTGGTTTAAAATAAATTCCTACAAACATTTATTTTATCCTAATATTCTGAGTTGCTACTCATTCACTAATCTATCCTGACAAACCACCCTCCTTGAATCGCCCTGTAGAGGACGAGACTAGAACGTACCCACAATAAAAATAATAATAAACTACTCGCGCTTCTCGCGAGTAGGTTAACTTTGGCGTTCGCACCGCTCCGAACGTAACACAGTCGAAGCTCAGGTATATTGATTGCCGTAACTTGAAAATGATGGGGCTTGTGATAAAACGTCAAGAAAGAATATAGTTATATTTCTTAATTTCGAACTCATTAAAAAAAATTTCAGATTTCTTTTCTAATTTTTTTTTTTCGAACTAGACTCCTATTCCGAAGATTCCTTTTAGATTTTAAAAACATACGCTTTCCTATTTTACAGAATAAAGGGAAAATAGAAAGCCGCAAGTAATAAAGTAATCTCCTTAATTTCCCGATCTTAACCGGGCAGAACTAATGTGGAATTAACTGGATGGCGTGAATAAGAAGATTGAATCTCACTTCTACAGAACACCTCTGGGAGAATCTCCGAATATCATGGAGAGAAATAGCAAATTGTTTTTTCGACAAAATTTCTGAAATTTTACAAGGTTATTCAATTTTTGGAGATATTAAATAAAACTAGATTTTTGTTAGACTATTGAAGTCTACTCAAAATATTAAAGGTGTGTAGTTTCATTTTAAATACATGAGAATTCTTTTAAACAGTTGTTGAGACCATTTTCAATTTATCAGAAAAAAATTTCGAAAAAAAATCTACAGAAATTCCAATGCACTCAAAATTGAAAAATGCAACTTTTTTCCCTTTAGATATTTTATCACAACCCTATAATTTTCGAAATACACGAATCAATTCATCAGAGTTTGAACCAAAAATAGTTGGGAAAAAAAATTTGAAAAAAAGTCTTAAAAAAATTGTAATGGATTCAACATTATGAAATAAAACTTTTTTCTTTCTTGACGTTTTATCACAATCCCCATCGTTTCTAAGTTACGACAATCAATATACCTGAGGTTCAACTGAAAATTGATGAAAAAAAAAATTTCGGAAAAAAGTCTGAAAAAATCCTGTGAACTCAACAATCACAGGCGCAACTTTTTACTTCCTTGAGATTTCCTTTTGAACCTAATAGTTCTCGTGCTATGCGGCAATTTCCAAATTTTGTCTTTTTTTCGCCAAAAACGGAATAACTTTGTGAAAAAAAATCGCACCGAACTTTAAAAAAAATAAAACTGAAGCTTAAGCTTCCCTCTTTAAAGATCCGGTTAAGGAAATGGAAGAAATTTTTTTTTCTGAAAACCCGGTTCAACTGTAAAAGAAAAAAAAATAGACGAAAAATGGACGTTTTCGACATGACGTGCTGGTCATAAAAAAAATCGTGGAAATTTTTTAATAAAAGCAAAATGAAACTGAATTCCTCCCCTTCAAAATGCCGTTTATTAAATTCGTTTATTTATATTACTGACCAAATGACATCAAAAACAGCGCCGAGACTTTTTTGAACTTTTGTCCAGAAACTTTTTGGCGGTAGTGTATATTATAACTATTGTTTCCTAAAAATTTCATACTATTAAAATAAACTAACCATTGTAATCATTCAACTTCGTTTGTACAATTTGGACCTACCAGATTCATTCCCACTATTTTCAAAGAATACCGGGGCCCGTACGGGACCGCACAGGCACCCTTCCCTGAAGCCTAGCTTTCCACGTTACCTCTTTTATTTTCTTTCCCGAACTATTGTTCTTTAAATTTTATTATTTGAATTATTTATCTTGTATTCAGTTATACCCTCTGTACAACCTGGTGGCAGCAAAACTATCCGGTTTTATATTATTTTATTTGTTATTTTGTTATTATCGTTGTTTTCCGTTTATTTCCCCAAGTTACAAAAAGTCCCTTCAGGTCGTAACAAATTTGGTGGCAACGGTGGGATGCGCTCTCTGTACTACGTATTCTCTGAGACTGATGGAAGAATTGGTCGGTCTCAAAATTCAAAATTTAATTAAAATTATTAAATTCTCCCCTATATACGTGGTTCCGGTTTGATTGTCGATTTTTTATTTCGATTCAGTTCAGTTTTAAAAAATTGAAAAAAAAAGAAATGGTTGATCCGGGTAATGAACTTGCCGGTGGCAGTAATGCGTCGGGAGTTGGTGCCGGTAACGAAACGTTGAACGTTACACAGAATATATCTGCCGCGGATTTATCGGTTGTTCTTAGCGATATAAATTTAACCAATAGACTAATAACGATTCCCGAGTTCGACGGTACGTTTCCTCCTCTAGAAGATTACCTGCAAAACATTCAAAATGCCGCTACCTTCGTACCTCCCGCTCAAATACCAGAATTTATTACCGGTGTATTGAGTCAATTCCATGGAGAAACGCTTGCATGTGTCCAGGGCTTAACTATTCGTACGGTCCGGGAATTAACAACAACTTTGCGCGACGGTTTAACGCATCGTAGAAAATTAAACTCTTATTTGGGTAGATTTTACGGTTTACGGTTAAATCAAGGTGAGACTCCACGTAGCCTATACCTTCGAATTCAACTATTGATGAGCATAGCACGAAGTGGGTGAAGAGAAGAACTCGGTTGCGAGGCTAATAGCGACATGGCTGTAGATCCGATCGCGACGTTAGGCCTCGAATCATTCCATTAAGCGTTACCTTCGCGATTAAATGAACTAGTATATATCGCGAAACCTAAAACTATCAGGGAAGCGCTTGAAATCGCGGAGGATTCGTCCGGGGATACGTTCACCGGAACGGTAGAGACGAAAAGCGGGGAAAGATCGCGAAGTTTCGTGAATGACGCTCTCACGTTAGTAGCGAGACCGGACGTAAAACGAAGGGAATCGCGTTCACCTTCCCCTGCCCCTCGTTCTGAAAATAGAGAGAGGTCCGAAAGAGAACCTCCGCCGCATTCTGTTAATCCGCGTTACGATAGTCCTGGGAGATCGGAAAATCCGAGACCCCCGGCCATATTAAAGAAACGTGATGATTCGCCTGCGCGAGCTCCTCGCTCGAGATCGCCCGAGGGTCGAGGTGGTTGCGAGTGACGTTATTGCTGTTTGCGAGGTTCGGGATGCGGTTGTTGTCCGTGGAACCAAAGGACCCCGATGCAGTATCGAAAGGGGGGTGGGTGTAATCACCGGTATTGTTGTGTATATACGGGTGGTTGCAGTTGCTACCCCTGGTCCGTCGGTCAGCGTAACCCGCGAGACGATTGCTCGGAGTCATCCGCCGGCGCTAAAAATCGTAGCCTCCAATCACAGAGTCCCCAGTCTTTAAGGCGAGAAACCAGTTTAGGAGGCCGAAATTTTGGTGTTTTTCGTGAATTTTTTTAACAGGGAAGGAATAATCAGAACTTATTTAAACTTGGAGGATATTTTATTTATGTTTTGAAGTACACTTTGTAATTTTTTCAAGTCATTTCCGCCGGAAACAGTGGAGTTAGAAGCTGTTGTCCATGGACGATCGCCATCCGAGTTTTTTGCTGGTGGGCATTCCTGAAGTCACAATTTTTATCTGTAAACATTACAATTTTTTTTTTCGTTAACAACATATTTCCTAAGAATATGAACTTAATTGTGATCAAAAAGTTGAAAATCGCATGTTTTTGAGGTGTTTGAACACAATGTCAGGTTTTTATATCATGTTTTTCACCTTTTTTGCATTAAAAAAAATATTTTTAATAATAATATCATCCCAGAGTTAGGTTCATATAGATTGTAATTGAATAAAGAATATTCACACAAATTTTCAGAACGATTGGTCAATAACTTTTTGAGCTAGAATGCTCACCAGTTGAAAAAAAGTCGTTTCGAGAAAAACGCGTTTGAAAAAAAATGTAGCGAGAACGAGAAATTCAAGGCAATAATTAATTATATTAACTGCTCACCGGTTAATCAGCTATTTCGGCACCATATAGCAACTCCTCTTCTTCTTCAAACGCATCATTTCGGGCTTGCATCTCCTCTTGACGAGCTTTCCGAGCTTCCTTGGTCTCCAACGAGCTGCGCCTATTATGTCTTTTTACGCGCTGCTCATCCATGTTCTCGGCAAAATTGAAGCTCTGCGAGCCAACTACGAGTTTTAATTCGTTCATCAGCAATAGAAGGGCTGCATTTCCTGCATTAAATAACGCAGTAGCCAAGAATGCTGCAACCTCGTCTATTTTCAGGCCAGCATGTAGGTGCTTTGGAGCCAATCGCCAAACGGTCGAATTGAAACTTTCATTAGCGTTCTGCGTATGACCGCCTAAACATCTCGCCAGTAAATCGTCTCTCGATAAATCTTTGTACAGTGCAATCTCGATTTTCTACCGCTTGGGGAGAGGACTGGTAAAAAACCGAGGTTCAACTGAGAGGTGTGACTTAAGGTAGATCGGTGACGGCTACGTGATCTTTGCAGTACCTATTATAGACCAAAGTTTGCAAATGCAAAATTGACTTTGAAATTATAATTTTATTATTTTCGAAATATAAACAGCGAAGAATGGATATTTTTATACGATTTTATTGTTCAAAAAATGTTTACTAATTGAAATTTGACAAGCGTAGTGGATTGTAAAACGTATCATAGCCGTTACTGTCATCTGCCGAAACTATCAGTTTTGTTTATAACCTATATAGAGTATTTACACAAAGGAATTACGCAACGACAGAGAATTTGCCAGTTTACCTATTATCGTTAATTCTATCGATATTTATCAAATACGGTAAAAACATTCAAGAACAAGAAAGAAAAACACAGTCAAATTGGCAAACTGTCACGTCTGAAGGCATGTTCTAGCAGACGCTGAATACAGAGTTGCTAAGCGCTCTCGCGCTCTTTCCCGTGTCATTCTTGTGGAAATCTCAATCATTTTACAACGAATAATTTTTTATTTTTCAGTCGATTTTTAACGGTAACGTCCAAAAACCCAAGCTCTTTTATATTCAGGAATATTCGCGGAATACAGTGATCAATTTTTTATTACGAAATCTTGGAAGTACCAAATGTAAAAATTCAATAAGTCTTGACGTGCATACGATTTTTCTATGCTCGTAGGGATAAATGTCTGGACAGTCGATTTTTACGAATTAATTACTACCAAACGAGATGGTAAATAGCGTTCAAGTTGCAAATATCAATTCATCTCGTATTTATGTGTAACTATAAAAATTGTCAGTCCTTCATCTTGGATGGCTCAAATTCACCGATCTACCTTAAATGTTCTGGGGAGGTGCGAAATGGTGCGAGTATGCGCATACCTATTTTTATCCTTAGAGTTTGAGGTTATATTGCCGCAGCGCCTGCGCGCCAGCGTGTCAGACGAGTGTGGTAGGGATAGCAATGCCCACAGCCACTATTCCCCTTGGCGAGACAAAATAGATTGGGGCAATAGAGCGGATGTCTCTAGACTATATCCATAGCCAAACTGCTTTGAGTGTACACCACAAATTTATAATCCAGCAGCTCGAATATACGACACATCATTTTCACAAAATCGTAATCTTTAATGAGAGTGCTATTCGCGACCGAAGTCATATAGCGAGAGTCGAGTAGAGATTCCGAAAACTCACGATTCACGATTCAAGCGTTGTAGCGTGCTTGGACATGCGTATTGATTTCTTTCACTGGCACAATGCGTTACTGAACACCCTTCACATAGGCCAACGGCGGTCGTCATTTTTGCATCTTATTCAAACCTCGATATGACTATAATTTCGTTCTTCCGGAACAAACAAACGTGCTAAGGTTCGTTTACGCTACGGACGCTTCCAAAATTGCTACTTATTGCACTCATGAGGGTTACGAGCAACAGTCGCTGGTATACGATGCTGAATTAGTGAGCAGCGTCGGATAATTTTGTATGTGGCGCATGCCCATCAAAGACTATCGAACGGTACATTGCAATCATCTATTGACGACGATGGAACAGGGACCGGAGTGCTTCGTTTTGGTCGTCACATTAATACTGCAACATAAAATAGTGTATTTTACAAATTTACCGTTTGGATTTCTGAGCTTTCTTGAAAGTGACATCACTCCCTGCTACCGAACGTTCGAGCTGGGCGGATACTCCCTTGTGTATCAATCTCGCAAACTGTATCAAGATATCCGCACTCGTCGCGATAATATATCATTTTATACAGCGTTCGGAAAGTGGAACTGCCGGAGAACAAAAGGTACAGCAGCATAAGAAAGATTTGATTGTCGGCGGTCTGACTATAGCTAGTGCAGTGCTCGTGGGGCTAACATCCATAAGTACATTATGGCAGTTTTTAATAGTAGCAAAGATGACTCGAATCTGCGTGATCACGTCGTAAAAGCGCTACCAGCGAAAAATCTGAGTCACGAATGGGAGAGCAGTATAACAATCGCTATTGACAAAACACAGTATGAATCTAAACGCAACAGCAAGTACAGTAAAAGACTCGAAGATGTGATATTCATTTTTACGAACGGCACTCGATTGAGCTCACGTACGATGCAAAGAAAAACGACTTTGCAGAAAAAACGTGTTCTTGGATTTTTCGAAAATCATATTTATCCCATCGTTCGAACTCAAGCTACAGAAGAGACGGTAGCGATCGACAAGTTAAACATAGAAAAAACGATACATCGCATCTTAGCGTTCCGAGACGATTCATGCCGCGTATCATATAATAAAATTGAGACCGAGGACGGGACTAAGTATACTCTAGCTTGTGAGATTGAATATGCGCCAAACGCTAACTATGCAAATATCGTCGAGCACGAGCGACATTTAATGAATCTCGTCAACGAGCACGAAACCACAATTTCCTGCGAAAAACTTACACTGGAACAGACGTTTTCGTGCATAGTGCCAAAAGTCCAAATGTGGAATTGTTTCAATCCCGCGGGGGAATATCTGTGGGCCTACAAGTGGAACGGCGTGAAGGCAAAATTTCTGTGCGTCGAGAGTTATGCTTACGTGTGGCCAGACGCAGGACAAATTACGATGGAACGCTGCAGCGGTGATGTTTCCGCCATACAGCGTATATGTATGCAAGTTGAACTCATGGAGCGAGATATTGTAATTGTGGAAATTATTGCTGCATCGTTTTACGGTGACATTTATATGACGGAACCACTGACCAATGTGGCGTTATTAAAGTTACTTACTGAACAACTTAATGGTGATGTGACGGTGGGCACGCGACGGCTGCGAATTCAAACATTCCACAACAGCAAATTACCGCGCACCTTCAACAAACAACTCTACGACGGCTTCATAATTGTACAAAACGATTTGATACTGAAGTGGAAGGCTCCCACCATAGATGTTAAATGCATCGGTCCCTACGAGTACACTGTGGCTGATCAGAGAATTATACGGTTGCGAGAGGTAGGTGTCGTCGGTGCTATTTATGAGCTGTCGTCCAACTTCAAAATTCTGCGACAACGAACCGATCGTCTGGCACCGAGCACCGCACACGAACTGGAAGTGTTTCTCGAATCCGCCACTTTGTTAAACTCGAAATAAAGCTACAAATTGTATTGTAACGCGGGTGGAATATTTATTCTCATTATCACCCCAATATTTTCCTTTACTCATCGCTTCCCCATATCTTTTATTGTTCCTGATAACTCCTTGGCCAATGTTTCAAAAATCACGTAGGCCATCTTTCCCACACATTTTTCTTATTCTGATCCAGCACAGCTATCTTTCCTAGAAATCCTAGCAACAGCCATTGCTCCTGATAAATCATAGGCCTACGTCCCAAAAGTCACGTAGGCGCCAGCCTTCCAATACCCACTATTCTCCCTTCTCCAATCCTATATAAGACCCACGCGCAACAACCCCGGTATTCAGTAGTCATCGAAAAGTGTACCGTGTAATATATTAATAAATGTTTCTATCTCCAAAAATCGTGTAAACCATGTTGTCTTGTCCTACTACTGCGTTCTGGAGCGAGTCAGCCGTTCCATCTAATAAATTGAAAGATTCCGTCATCACAGCATACTTTTGTATTTCACTGAACATCTTCAAACGTTCTCCACATCAGGACTTATATGTACTTCATATGTGTTGAATTCCCACGTGATTGGCGTTAGTAACGATATTAATATATTTCTCGTTGAGAAATTTGGCGTGCCAACGAGCGCAGTGTATTCGATCGAGACTCGATCATCCTCCTTTTAGCGCGTCGTGGCCGAAACATTGATACTATGGATTAACAAAACAAGAAAACTAGACAGTGCCAACTTTCAAAAAATTATATTAACGAGACAAAATTTCGCATAGGAATGGAAAAAAAACAATAACATTCACAGAGTTGGGTCAGTTTTTTTTTTTCATTTTCATGCACAATGATGTCCGTTTCGAAGCACGATTGCGGCCGTTGCACTCAATTCGCTCGAAGAAATTTGATTATACACTCTACAGACTCCTTAGCCTCGGGCAAGTTCAACAACAGCGCGAATTCGTGAGGTAGTTGAGGATTATGATAAATCTTGTGCTCGCTCGGCTCTCGACTTATAAAATTAAGAGTTTGCGCGTACAGAAATTCGGAAGACGCACCGATTATCAGTGCAGGCACATTCAATCCGTAGCACGTGTATAGTTTAGCAGACGGTGTGCCACGCATGATATAATATTTGAAAAGTTTGTTAAGGAGAGAGCTTTTAAATTCCGTATTATACAGACCGCATATACCAATTATCGCTTTAAATCGTATGCCAATGATGGATACGCCCATTTTTTTAGCGGTAATCTTTGACACCTCTTTGTGCATAAACGAACCCATCAAAAGTGCCCCGCCTGACATAGCTCCCGCATAATACTCCTTGTAGGTATTGAATTGGCTCAATACTGCGTTGGTTGCGAGCATCGCATCATGCACAGTGTGTGAAAAACGGACCGGATAGTCAAACACGAGAATGTCAAACTCGACGAGTGCGTCATTCAGTCCGTTGAGCAAGCCGTACGATGTTTTACGATTCGTATAGAGAAATGCACCACCGCTAAACCAAACTAAGAGTTTCCTGTTGTGTGGTCTCGTGTACAGCGTGTATGAATTACTCACTCGAACGTTTGTCGGCAAATTATATTCAGAAGTTATACTGAGGCGCTGAAGCAAAGGTTTCAGCGGTGCAGGCACAACGATAAATATCGCGAACAGAACAACAAACAGAAGCGAGAGAATCGTTTTGATAAGAAACAACAAGGACATGATTGTGATGGAGCACCTCAAACCACCAATACCACTCCTTTTCTCATTACTCACGATTAAGTTCAGTCAGTCGAATAAAGAACGAGCGAAATCCAAACTTTCCAATGAATACAGCTGCTATTTTAAAGACAAACATAGTTTCAGGATCGTTGGGAAGTATCTGTATCGATAAATTGAAACGAATCCACAAAAAAAACTCGTTGCGCACTGTAAAATGCTGCGTGTCTAGCCGTTATGGGAACAAATCGTACTATTGTAAATTGTAAATATTACACAGCATAACTTTGACGTCATACTACAGCAATTCAACAATAACCAACGATAGATTCGTAACCATCTCAAACTGTATAGCATGCTACAAGAGATACTTCATCGATGCTCGAGTGCCCTACTATACGATCGCAATCGGGGCTCATGGCATACCGAGACTCGTGGGAATTTTCAAGACATTCGATCCAGTCAACAAGATGAGCGAGTCGCTTGCTCTGACTACATATACACAAGCCAACAACGTCAAAATGCATTACGCTCGCGATTATTTGACAGCAACGAAATTTAATCGGAACATTTCAACAAACACTCGGTACGATCACACAATACACGCCATTTTTTCATATTTCCTGCACTGGGATGACTCGAGGCTTTATAAGTTTGGTAAGAAATATACGCTCTTCAAGTCATTGATGATGAGTCTGATGCAAGAGAAGAATAGCTCATATGTTTAGGAATATCGCCAGACCGGAATACCTTTATTTGCTCGTTTCACATTTAAACTTTTGGCGGAACATTTTAACGAAACACCTCTGACCACATATCGCTTCCGACATTCTCGTTAAGCATTAATGTCACTCGTGAGATAGTTTCACATTTTCGCGACGTTTACAAGTGGTTGAGTGAAAAAAGTATGGATTGTACTTTGTAAGACACAAATTATTGAAAAAGAACAAATTTTGCCGGTGGTGGATCTAGCGATCGGCCATATGAGCGTACCGATGAAAATCATCACGGGACAGGCGTGTTGCGGCAAAATGACGTTGCTGAATAATCTGAGACGCGATGGCTGGAAGATATGTAACACCGCAAAAAAACAGCATAAATGCTGTAAAAAAAGTTGAGAAAAGTACATTTACTCCCCCCAAATAGTTGGTCTGTTAACAAATCTCAGTTTCGACACAAAACCTTTACTAAAAGTTATAAGAGAGATTTTCTCCCAAGAAAACCAACCTTGCAAAAATTCTCTGATTCACATCAAATCTCTCAAAAAATGATAGGAGAACCCCACAAAAATTTTCTCAATAAATTAGAAACTCACAAAAAATTATAAGAGCCTCTCAAAAATTTATCAATCAAATCATAATTTCACAAAAGATGCCAATTCAAACCTGCCCAAAAATTAAGTCTAAACTTCACAAAGTTATTAAATAAATAAAAATGATAAAAGCATTAATAGTCAAATACATTAAAACCTATTAACCCATTAACGCCGAGGTGATCAGAATTTTTACTAACTTTTCAACGTGTTTATTTATTATGTTATCGGACCAAAAAAATAATGCAATACCTCTATTCCTACGCGGAATTCGATGCTCTTTCCAAATCTGAGCTCAAAATTTCGATTAGACACCGAGAAAAAAAAAATATGGCCGATTTAAACGTGAAAAACGTGAAAATTTTCGAAAAAAAATTTTTTTCACATTTTTTTTCACAATGATACCGCAAAGCTATCAACTTTTTACAATGATCAGAGGTGATCATGGCACTCGAACATTAAGAGGAATTTTTTTCAGAAAAATTCATCGACGCGTTTTTTCAAAATGGCGGCGAGAATGAAAAAATTTTATAAAAATCTTAATCTATCGGTTTCTTCAAAACTATAAACTTGAGAAAAAAATTTCTAAGAACAAAAATGGCTTAAAATTAGTCGAAGAATACTCTTAAATTTTTTCAGAATTTTTGAAAACAATTTTTAATTTTCGAAAATTTCAAAAAATCCAATTTTTCAAAAATACCTGAAAAATTTTTGGAAAAATTTGAGAGTGTTCCTTGACTAATTTTAAGACTTTTTTGTTGTTAAAAATTATTTCGTAAAGTCTATAGGTTTAGAGAAAAAAAATTTCTTGAATGGTATATAAAATTTTGTTTCTATCTACCACTACAAAATTCACGAACAAACTCGTATATCCTTTCACTTGTGCATGGACACATATGTTGTATACCATTTTTACATGAATTATAGGTAAAGCATATAAAAAAAATATTAGTTTTCACTTTTTCAATACATTTGTTATGTCACGAAAACGTTCAAAATCTTCTGCTTCATTGCATGCAGAGTATGAATCAGATTATTCGGATAGTGATTCCGACGAAAACATTTTGATTCCGAATGCAGACAATTCAGGCTCCGATGATTCTGATTCCGATTGTGATTCGATATCTGATTCAGATTCTGAACATGAATTCACAATACCAAATATTACTTATAAAAAAGCTTGTGCTACTTATTCTGAAAACTTAGATAAACTTGAAAAAAATCACGAATTCATTTAGATCGATGGCGAGAAATCATATCCAAATACTTGTGAAGAAACAATATTATTATCTGAAGCTACAAAAAAGAATATACAGGCGTGCGAGCCTTTCCAATTGTTTGAAACCTTTTTTTCCGCCGAAATGAAACAATATATAATTGATGCGTCTAAAGAGAATAATTATGATCTGAAATTACAAGATCTTGACACTTTTATAGGTATAGTTATTTTCAGTTCATTCAATAAAAGAAAGTCTCAGAGAGATTATTGGTCATCTGATCCATTCTTATCTAGTGGAATTGTTTCTTCTGCAATGACTCGCGATAAGTTTGAAGAAATCAAGTCTAAAATAAAATATTCAAAAGCTGAAGACAAGGATCCAAACGATAGAGGGTGGCGGGTTCGTTCGATGTTGAAACTTTTCCAAAACAACCTCCTAAAGTTCGGAATATGGAAAACTTCTATATCTATTGATGAAATGATGGCCAAGTCTTATGTAAAAACTGTTTTGAAACAATTTATTCGAGGGAAACCAATAAGGTTTGGTTTGAAATTTTGGGGTTTATGCACTTCAGACGGCTATCTACTAAATTTAGATCTATATTGCGGTAAAAATTCCCAAACCGGAAACAAATTAGTAAAATGTGCTTTAGGTACTCGTGTAGTATTGCATTTATTAGA
This sequence comes from Rhimphoctona megacephalus, assembly GCA_963989365.1. NCBI lineage: Eukaryota > Metazoa > Arthropoda > Insecta > Hymenoptera > Ichneumonidae > Rhimphoctona > Rhimphoctona megacephalus. The sequence continues at coordinate 7,623,948 of OZ022416.1, read as the reverse complement.
ACCTTTTTTTCGGCTAATAAATTATAATAAAATCCCTGCATTTCATTTGTACTTTGATAATTTTTTTACAAATATGGATTTAATTTTACACTTGCAAAAATTACGTTTGAAATGCACTGGCACTATCAGAGACAATCGAGTCAAAGAAAAGAATATACTTGAAAAGAAAGCTCCACGAGGTACTTATATTGTAAAACATGATCGAAATAGTGGCATACATTTCATCACTATTATGGATTCGAAGCCCGTTTCAATAGCTTCAACTGCTGCAGGTGTAAGTCCACTATCAACTTCGAGAAGATATAGTTGAGGCTCGATCCAAAACTGATATACCTTTTCCGCAAGCTTTTCATTTGTACAACAAATTTATGGGTGGTGTTAACGTGCATGATGGACACTGCAATAATGTACTTCCAAGTATACGTTCCAAAAAATGGATATGGGTCGTTTTTATAAGATTTATACAGGCATCCATTACAAATGCCCACGTAATTTTCAATGCTACACGTGATGGAAAGAAAAAAAGTGGAATAAAAGAGTTAACTACTTCAATTGCTAAATATTATATTCAAAAAGGTCAAACAAGTAAAACACTTCATACACGATCTAATAGGGACAAATTAAAAAATTGTTCAAATGAAAAATGTCCAATAAGAACAGGGATCTATTGTGAAACATGCAATCTATATGTATGCAATAATTGTTGGGCAAAAAAGCACTGATAAAAGAAATGTTAAAATGAAAGACAAGAAGACTCACGAAAAGAAGCACTCCGAAATGTGAGAGACAAGGGGACTCACGAAAAAAAAGCACCCCGAAACGTGAGAGGCAAGGGGACTCACGAAAAAAAGCACCCCGAAACGTGAGAGGCAAGGGGACTCACGAAAAAAAGCACCCCGAAACGTGAGAGGCAAGGGGACTCACGAAAAAAAGCACCCCGAAACGTGAGAGGCAAGGGGACTCACGAAAAAAGCACCCCGAAACGTGAGAGGCAAGGGGACTCACGAAAAAAAAGCACCCCGAAACGTGAGAGGCAAGGGGACTCACGAAAAAAAGCACCCCGAAACGTGAGAGGCAAGGGGACTCACGAAAAAAAGCACCCCGAAACGTGAGAGGCAAGGGGACTCACGAAAAAAAAGCACCCCGAAACGTGAGAGGCAAGGGGACTCACGAAAAAAAGCACCCCGAAACGTGAGAGGCAAGGGGACTCACGAAAAAAGCACCCCGAAACGTGAGAGGCAAGGGGACTCACGAAAAAAAGCACCCCGAAACGTGAGAGGCAAGGGGACTCACGAAAAAAAAGCACCCCGAAACGTGAGAGGCAAGGGGACTCACGAAAAAAGCACCCCGAAACGTGAGAGGCAAGGGGACTCACGAAAAAAGCACCCCGAAACGTGAGAGGCAAGGGGACTCACGAAAAAAAGCACCCCGAAACGTGAGAGGCAAGGGGACTCACGAAAAAAAAGCACCCCAAAGGAGACAAAGTTCTACCACGTCCACGCCGTTGTCTCTGGGTAATGCTAAGAGTAGAAAAAAACAATGTATATGCACAGAATCAGAAAAGAAGTAGTCAAGGAACACTTGAAGGAAATTTTTCCAAAAATTTTTCAGGTATTTTTGAAAAATTGGATTTTTTGAAATTTTCGAAAATTAAAAATTGTTTTCAAAAATTCTGAAAAAATTTAAGAGTATTCTTCGACTAATTTTAAGCCATTTTTGTTCTTAGAATTTTTTTTCTCAAGTTTATAGTTTTGAAGAAACCGATAGATTAAGATTTTTATAAAATTTTTTCATTCTCGTCGCCATTTTGAAAAAACGCGTCGATGAATTTTTCTGAAAAAAATTCCTCTTAATGTTCGAGTGCCATGATCACCTCTGATCATTGTAAAAAGTTGATAGCTTTGCGGTATCATTGTGAAAAAAAATGCAAAAAAAATTTTTTTTCGAAAATTTTCACGTTTTTCACGTTTAAATCGGCCATATTTTTTTTTCTCGGTGTCTAATCGAAATTTTGAGCTCAGATTCTGAAAGAGCATCGAATTCCGCGTAGGAATAGAGGTATTGCATTATTTTTTTGGTCCGATAACATAATAAATAAACACGTTGAAAAGTTAGTAAAAATTCTGATCACCTCGGCGTTAATGGGTTAAAATCCAATAAAAACACTTTCAACGAATTTAAAATACAGTTGCTCTACACAACAAGTATAAGAATAAAAAATAATTATGAGAAAAAATTTTGATACAAAAAAGATTTCAAACGCAAAAAATTAGATTGAAAACAAAATTTCGGCCGAAGTACTTGGCGAGTTTGTAACCGTAAGTGATATATTCTGTAAATTAAGCGAAAGAACTCACCAAATACTTCTGCCGAATTTCTTTTTTCAATCTAATTTTTTGCGTTTTTCGATCGCGATTAATTAAAACCTCGTAGCTTAAATAGCATTAAAAATATTAATGTTTTTTTTTTCGTTGTGCCAAAAAATTGAGCATTTTTTCACACACATTTTGATGCGCAACTGTCTTTTTCGTAGTCGCTGTCTAGTGACACTAGTGATATTGGTAAAACTCTGGTAATATTCAATCGATCGTTGGATATGACAGCTAACCGACAACCGTACTATATTTTTGAACAGTCATGAGGTTATAAAGATCGCGGTTAGTTTTTCGATCGACTTTTGGTTACAGTGACTTTTATTATAATAAGAAAGTGATAGTGCGAAAATAATAAAGTACAATTCATTTCAATCATCTTTCGAACAGTGCTTGAACAAATATGTATTTCTTATTATTGTTAAGCCTGTAATTTTTATTTTCCACATCTAACTCTACAACGGAGTCAAAAACGATACCTTTTCTCTTTTACCATAAAATGTTCCTCGAATGCAATAATAAGGTTTATTTAGAAACCATCCTCCGATTTTTTTTTTATAACTAAGAGAATGGTGTATGATAAACTCGTATTCGATGATTATTTAATATCTTTGTCGTGAGGTTATACAGATCGCGGTCAGTTTCAACTTTTGGTTAAAGTGACTTTTATATATATTGATAGAAGAGTGATAGTGCAAAACTAAAGTGTAATTCAATAAATAAACTTTTGCATAGTGCCTAAATAAATAATTTTGTTATTAACCATAGCACCAACAATCCATTTTTCTGAACATAAACTCTAGAATGGAGTCGAAAAAGGTGCCTCTTCCCTTTTCTCTTTTACCATAAAATGTCCCTTGCATACAATAATAACATTTATGTGGAAATTACTCTCTTCGTTTTTATATAGGCTGTGTCTAATCGTCCGGAAACCGTACAAATAAGGTTATATTATTCGTCCGGAAATATGTGTTAGCAACGCCATCTTCACAAAGCAGTATTACGAAAATGGTACTATACCCAAACATATCCGGATGATTAATATATACTTATTCGTCCATAGAAAATCGTGAAAGATGAAAAACCCATCTATACGAACACTGTACATAATGGCACGTAGTTTATCCGCATGTGCAATTTTAAATAGGTTTTGTATATATCCGGACGAATAATGTCATATAATTCCGCCGGACATACATTTTTCAATGGTTTCAAGATGTACGGACGAATAATGTCACGTAATTCATCCGGACATATATTTTTCAATGGTTTCAAGATGTATCCGGACGAATAATGTCACGTAATTCATCCGGACATATATTTTTCAATGGTTTCAAGATGTATCCGGACGAATAATGTCACGTAATTCATCCGGCTATGCAATTTTGAATAGTTTTTGGATGTATCCGGACGAATAATGTCATGTAATTCAGCCGGACATACATTTTTCAATGGTTTCAAGATGTATCCGGACGAATAATGTCACGTAATTCATCCGGCTATGCAATTTTGAATAGTTTTTGGAAGTATCCGGATGAGTAATGTCATGTAATTCAGCCGGACATACATTTTTCAATGGTTTCAAGATGTACACGGACGAATAATTTCACGTAATTCATCCGGACATACATTTTCTAATGGTTTCAAGATGTATCCGAACGAATAATGTCAGGTAGTTCATCCAGACATACATTTTTCAATGGTTTCAAGGTGTATCCGGACGAATAATGTCACGTAATTCATCCGAATATGCAATTTTGAATAGTTTTTGGATGTATCCGGACGAATAATGTCATGTAATTCAGCCGGACATACATTTTTCAATGGTTTCAAGATGTATCCGGACGAATAATGTCACGTAATTCATCCGGATATGCAATTTTGAATAGTTTTTGGATGTATCCGGACGAATAACGTCATGTAATTCAGCCGGACATACATTTCTCAATAACCGGACGAATAAGTATGTGTTATTCGTCCGGAAATTAGCCAAAAGTGAGGTTAACTTTCCTCCAAATGAAAATCGCTCAAAATGTCGGTAATTTTTTTTGAAACATTAAAAATAAGTTAAAATAATCCAATTAAAACATTCCTATCGATAAAAATAACGCAGTTTTGAAATAAATGAGCATTACTGTTCCGGATATACGTTCTGGAGCCGTTTGAAGAAGCCTTCGGACAAATAAGGATACATTAGTCGTCCGGTCACAATGGAAAATCATGTATCCAAGCATGTCCGGACGAATAAGCTGTTCTTAATCGTCCGATTACACTGTTTGCAGCCCTTTTACAGAAGCCTTCGGACGAATAAGGATAATCTAGTCGTCCGGTCACAATGAACAATCATGTATCCAAGCATGTCCGGATGAATAAGCTGTCCTTAATCATCCGGTTACACGGTTTAGAGCCATTTAAAGAAGCTTTCGATTTTTTTCAGCAATTTTTAGAAATTGAGGTTATATTTTCTTTATTTAAATTTCATACAATATATTGGTATAATTCAACCTCCCACCACACACACACACACACACACACACTCTCACAAACCTCATAAATCCAAGCTGTTTCTGGACGGATAATGGCACGTGACGGGAAATAATCCTAGAGATCGCCAATCATAGCGGGAAATAGTTATAGAAATTATCGCATATAGCGGGAAATAATCTTGGAAATATTCAACTATAGCGGGAAATAATCATAGAGATTTTCAACTATAGCGGGAATTATTCTTAGAGATGTTCAACTATAGTGGGAAATAGTCATAGACGTTTTCAACTATAGCAAGAAATAATCATAGAGATTTCGAACTATAGCGAGAAGTTATAATAGATATTATCTATTATTATCTATAATATATTATCTATAATAGATACTATAGTGAGAAATAGTAACAAAGACCCCAACTACGGCGGGAAATATTCATACAAATTTCCAACTAAGGCGGGTAATAGTCATAAACCTTTTCAACTATAGCGAGATATATTCATAGAAATTTTCAACTATAGCGGGGAATATTCTTAGAGATGTTTAACTATAGCGGAGATTCGTCATAGGGATTTTCAAATTTAGCGGGAAATAATAATAGATATTGTCAACTATAGCGGAAAATAGTAACAAGGACCCCAACTACAGCGGGAAATATTCATAGAAAAGTAGGAAATACTCAAAAAAAATTCGACTATAGAGGGAAATATTTATTGAAATGGTCAACTAAATTGGAAAATAGTCATAGACATTTCAACTATAGCGGGAAATAATCATAGGAATTGTCAACTAAAGCGGAAAATAGTCGTAGACCTTTTCAACTATAGCAAGAAATAATCATAGGAATTGTCAACTAAAAGGGGAAATAGTCATAGACCTTTGCAACTATAGCGGAAAATAATCTCAGAGATGTTCAACTATAGCGGGAAATATTCTTAGTGTCGTTCAACTATAGCGGGAAATATTCTTAGTGATGTTCAACTATAGCGGGAAATAATCATAGGAATTGTCAACTAAAGCGGGAAATAGTCATAGACCTTTTCAACTATAGCGGGAAATATTCTTACAAGGAACCCTAGGTAGGTCGACCCCTTCGATTTTGATCTAATTTATATATGTTGTAGTACATCGAAAACTAAGAGACACGTATTATTTTTTATTGGCCCAAAAACAGTTTAAAGGGGTGAAGAAAACAGCCCCCAAAGATGGGCACCGAACGGGGTGGTTTCTCAGTTTCGAATAGAAGCGCTTGACGTATTCGAATGAAACCGACGCTGAAATATTTTTATTGATGAGTCATCGAAAATGCAATCCAGGCTTTTAGGGGAAAGGATGTTTAAGGGCTTAACAACCCCTAATTTGATCATTTTATTTTGTACCGTAAAAACTATTGTTCCGATTCGAACGGAGCCGACTGCATTTTGTAGAGGTCGAAGAACTAGTCGATACGTGTTTTGGGGTTTTTACGAAAAATTCGCTTTAAGGGGGGCAAACCACCCCTTTCGTTGCAATACCTTAAATTAATATTTAAAGATTTTGTTTCTCAATTATATTATTGTACGGCAGCACAGCCACGTATATAATTTATTGAAATATCTTCAAACACGAAAATAAGTTTATCTTTGATCTTGTTTCTAGGTGAGATCATCCCCGTATCGATAATTCCTACATAGGCCCATTGTGAGTTACGATTTATTTATTATGAAGGAAATAAAGCATAGGTTCAACTGTGATGAACCATAGAACGTAGAATTTAATACATTTGAAGGAATCCCTACCGCCAAGCCCCTTTTAGCAAGATGTAAAAAATTTTATTTCAGTATAAAGAATAGTAAAATATGTACGTATGCATACGTATATTAAATTATGGTACACACTTTAATGCTACGTTTTGTAAATTTATATTAAATGATACATAGGAATACGTCTGGATAGAATTATCTCGGTTTCGGCGCCCAACACCGATTACTAAACTCCATGGTGTACCTCATTTCCGTTATCACCTTGTCTTATCGTCTTGTCTTCTTGATAATCTCTCTCGTTGTTTTTCCCACTTATCTCCCCGAGTCCATTGATTTCTCAAGTTATTTACTCCAGCGAGAGCAAATCTGTCACTATTATTCGAAAAATAGATTTGCGTATAGTTATAGTTATGCGTAGGGGGTGGTTATGCGTAGTTATGGTACTTAAAGATAGGACGGAACTTCTCCATATCTTAAGGTATATACTGTACTGCATGCTAGTCAAATGAATGCTAAATTTTCGCAATTGTTTTATGCCAAGCTTAATACACAATTGAACGCAATGTTAGCGGCTTTATATCACAGCGTGTCTTATTAATGTAGAAAAATTTTAAAAACGATAGAATTGCGAAATCTCAACTGATAAATGCAAATTTCCATGATGGCGCATTTTCATCGAAATTCGTCAAAGAATAATCCATCATTTTTAACCGATTGCAATGCACCATGTCTTATTTTGTTCCTCAAGAGATCCTTTACGAATTCACCACGTAGATTTCTTTTAAGCTTAATCGTTCCACTGTTGCAGCCAATTGTTTATTTAGCGAAAAAAATCTTTCATAAACAAGTTGCTATAATTTCCAAACAAATAAACTTGGAAAAAATCTACATGGTGAATACATAGAGAATCTCTTGAGAAACAAAATAAGACGTAGTGCATTTGTCACGACCGGAGGGGCGTGAAGGAAAGGTTTGGGTATTTGAGCGTCGAGCGGCAAACGCTATGTCCCATAGACTTTTCCATGCAGTATTATACGCAGAGCGTTTATATAGATATACTCCTAGGAGTATGGTGGGCGCACACTGATAGACCTCGAGAAGTCTTGCTTTGTCTGGTTGCGACTGAGGAAAGGGTGTTAAAAGTTGTGAATAAAGAGATCTAGGATTCTCTATACACTCTTTAATGAAAATAAAATGTTAGTAAAAATACAATAAGAATAGGTAGAGAGATCTAGGATTCTCTATATATTCGTAGTGTAAGATATAATGTTAGTAAAATACAATTGGTGAATACAAACTTGGTATAATAAAATATTAAGTACTTTACCGGAGAGGTGTCTTTGGAAATCTTTGATTGGTCGTAGCTTACTTGTTCTTTGTTGAGTTACGCGAAATGATTGAAAATATTCTAAGTCCAAATCTGAATTAAATGAAATAAATCGGAAAATATTCTAAGTCCGAATCTTGAATTCTATACTTTAAAACTTGACTTCTGGACACGACTCGCTCTCTTCTACAGAAGACCCGGAGTTCGACCAGAGATAAAATATATAAGACGGCTAACCGAATGACAACCGAACTACTGCTAACAGTATAAACGCGACCTAGGTACGGAACGGAATGCGATGCCCCGTGGAAAACCTCGCCTTTTTATAGGGCCAGATTTAGGGCAAATGGTAGGGATTTGTGTTTTTGAGCCCTTGTTTCTTAGAAGCTAGCGTAGGGGAAACCGATGTGGTCGTCATCTATTGTTGGTATGTACGCTGTTGCTAGGGCCCAGATCTATTGCCGAGGCGCTTGGATCGGAAGACACACTCGCTTGCATATTTTAGTTGTGTTTGCGAGAACTCGAGTATTCGGGATATCTGTGTGTACGGCGCGTGTCGGGATGAATGACTTAAATGCAAGGTTTATTTTGACTCAGCGGGTCATCGTTTTATGAATGAAAATACTAAACAGATCGAGTCAGACGGAAGTGTTCTTACGCCTTTTTTCATATTTGGAATTAACGTAGGCGGAGTAGATGTAGTTAGCTTCTATGTGTTAGTGTGAGGGCTGTTGCTACGGTCTAGATTTTATGATCGATGCGCCTAGGCCCGAAGGGAACAATCGAATGTTCGAGGCATTTGTGTGTACGGCGCGTGCCAGGATGAATGACCTAGATGTAAGAAGTTATTTGATTTTATGAAAATTCTAAAGCGGTCGAGTTTCCTGGTTGAAAGAGTATTTAAAAGAAATAAAATTTTACGTCGGTTGTGACACATTAAAATCGGTTAAAAAATACAGATTATTCTTTGAAAAGTCCCAATGAAAATGTATCATAATGGAAATTTGCCACTATCAGTTAATGGTTTCGGAAATATATCGTTATTAATATTTCTCTAGGCTAATTACACATGTCATCTTACAAATTTACCTTCACTATGTAAAATTAGTGCATTAAACTTGGTGTAAGAACATTGCGAAGTTTTAGCACTCATTTGACTAGTATGCAGTACAGGATTTACCTTAAGCTACGTGCTTCGATCAGTATCTTTGCTTATCGCTTTGGCTGCGTGCTTATCTGGCTTAGGTTCTGCGTATATTTTCGTATTTCTTAAAGCAATTATTGAAGACAAATATCAGTTTCTCACGGGACATTACAGTGAAATATACACTGTTATTGTACACGTAGTATAAAATGATTGTGAATCCATTAAATGTTATACGACTTTTGTTGATTACGTTTGAAGCGATGAACATTGCTGAAAGCCCAATTAATAATGAAGAACGCGAATTGAAAAATAATATTGAAAAAAATTTTATTGCAAAGTATGCAAGATTTTTATGGGGTGGAATATATTGAAGAAAATACTTTAGATTTTCAAGGGCCCTACAAAGAGTGTGAGGCGAATCCTATAGAAGATAATATGATGGAATGGAGTCCTGGAACACCATCCGATACATGTTCGAACGATGAAGAAGATTTGAGCTATGATTATAAAAGTCGAATTTTGGAGTCGAATTTTGGAGGAGCGGAAAGAAAAAGAACTTGAGCGTAGACAGTGTCAAACACCGATTCAAAAAAGTAAAATCTAAAAGTCAATTAAAACGTTGGGCTCATCAATTCAATAAAGGTGGGACATACATGGAAAAACTAGCTAGGCACAGAAAGAGATGGGATTTAAAGACGTACGGTTTAAGGCTTCCGATTGGTAGTTGTGGAAATTTAAGAAAGCTCACCGTATAACATCTCGAGAAATTAATAAATTCATAACCCAAAAAACTATAGAAGAAGGAGCAGATTTGAAAAGAGATGCAGATAATTTTGTTAATAAAATTAAACCTTTTATTGAACAATATGGCTTACAAAACATATACAATTCAGATCAAAGTGGGTTTCAATTAGAAATACATTCAGTACTAACATTGGCAGTAGAAGGCTCAAAACAGGTCGAGTGCTTTGTGCAGTCAGTGTCTTCGACAACTCACCACTACACTATACCGCCCACAATATCTGCAGAGGGACAATTACTATCTCCACTTTTCATTGTTTTGAAAGAACCTACCGGAAAATTTGGACCAGTTGTGGAGACAACCATATTTAAACCGAGTAATGTCTTTTTGACTGCTTCCAAGTCAGGAAAACTTACGTCAGGTATTTGTATACCCTACGTTCTTTTGTATTTTCAGCTATAAGAAAAAAAGGTAAATTTAAAACCTGTTAATCCTGCATATGCAAAGAAAAATTAAAGTCAAAACAAACATTATATTGATTTTTCCAGAACACCTTAAGATGTGGCTGGAAAAGGTTTTTTTCCCCTAACATCGGTTCAAAAAGCGTACTTTTAGTAGATTCATGGAGTGGACATTGCACAGAAGTGGTCAAGCAAGCTACACCCCGTGGAAAAAGCATCAAAACAATGATCATACCAAAAGGTACAACCGGAAGGATTCAACCACTTCATGTTTATGGATTCAGAATATGGAAAAATTATGTTCGACATTTTTCAGACGCTGTTTTGTTACTTGATTATGATCTCAATCTACATTTAAGAAATAACATAATCAAATTGCAATCTTTAACTCATAATCAGTTATCTTCGCCAAGGTATCAAAATTTGTTTCGATATGCATGGTACAAAAGTGGTTACACAAGTGATAAACCTGAAGAATTTGTTAACCCCGTCGAATTTGCTTTCGGACAATCATCAAGATCTCAATGTGATGTTCAAGGTTATAAGAAAGTAGCAATAATAAGATGTTCATGGTGTAAGAAATCACTTTGCTTGCAACACTTTTTCGATGAATACCATTACTGCACGACCTATTTTTATAGGTCGTGCAGTGATTATAATCTGAAAACTATATTCACGTATTGTGATGTTGGTTTAATATGTACACTAATATCAGAAATACACAGCAATTGAATAAATATATGCAAAGAACCCAGTAGTTCTAGTAAATAATTATGGAGCATGAGACCGAACGAATATCCTGTAATGCAGACTAAAATATTATATTCATGAAAGTTGATGAATAATAATAATCGGAATAGGTAAAACCTAAAAAAGACTTGTTGAGTAAAGCGGAAGGAAGAGTTGATCATCATAAGCAAATAATTAAGCGTAAGAATGAACTCCTGAATGAGTTAACTATATATTTCCCAAATTTTTGTATTATCTTCCAGTTGAATTATATATTTTATTACTTATGGAATAACTTCGAGGAGAGGCATTTGTCCCGAAGAATTCCAACACTCGAAATCACTGTAAGTTTATCGTTTCTCACAAGTGGCCTATGCAGGAATTATCGATACAGGGATGATCTCACCTAGAAACAAGATCAAAGGTAAACTTATTTTCATGTTTGAAGATATTTCAATAAATTATATAAGTGGTTGTGCTGCCGTACAATAATACAATTGAGAACAAATTTTTTTAAATATTAATATAAGGTATTGCAACGAAAGGGATGGTTTACCCCCTTAAAGCGAATTTTTTGTAAAAACCCCAAAACACGTATCGATTAGTTCTTCGACCTCTACAAAATGCAGTGGGTTCCGTTCGAATCGGAATAATAGTTTTTATGGTACAAAATAAAATTATTAAATTAGGGGTTGTTCACCCCTTAAACACCTTTTCCCCTAAAAAGCCTAGATTGCGTTTTTGATAACTCATCAATAGAAACATTTCAGCGTTGGTTTCATTCGAATACGTCAAGCGCTTCTATTCGAAACTGAGAAACCACCCCGTTCGGTGCCCGTCTTTGGGAGCTGTTTTCACCCCTTTAAACCGTTTTTGGGCCGATAAAAAAAAATACGTGTCTCTTAGTTTTCGATGTATTGCAACATATATAAATTAGATCAAAATCGAAGGGGTCGACCTACCTAGGGTTCCTTGTTAGTGATGTTCAACTATAGTAGGAAATAATCATAGGAATTATCAACTAAAGCGGGAAATAATCATAGAAAAGTAGGAAATACTCAAAGTTTTTTCAACTATAGCGGAAAATATTCTCAGAGATATTCAACTATAGCGGGAAATAATCATAGGAATTGTCAACTAAAGCGGGAAATATTCATAAACCTTTTCAACTATAGCGGGAAATATTCTTAGTGATGTATAACTATAGCAGGAAATAATTATAGGAATTGTCAACTAAAGCGGGAAATAGTCATAGACCTTTTCAACTATAGCGGGAAATAATCATAGAAAAGCAGGAAATACTCAAAGTTTTTTCGACTATAGCGAAAAATATTCTCAGAGACGTTCAACTATAGCGGGAAATATTCTTAGTGATGTTCAACTATAGCAGGAAATAATCATAGGAATCATAGGAATCATAGGAATCTAAAGCGGGAAATAGTCATAGACCTTTTCAACTATAGCGGGAAATAATCATAGAAAAGCAGGAAATACTCAAAGTTTTTTCAACTATAGGGGAAATCATTCTCAAAGATGTTCAACTAAAGCGGGAAATACTTAAAATTTTTACGACTATAGCGGGAACTATTCATAAAAATAGTCAACTACAACGGGAAATAGTCATAGACATTTTCAACTATAGCGGGAAATAATCATAGAGATTTTAACCCTTTGAAGCATGGTGACATACTGGTATGTCACCTACTTCCACTCTATTTTTCTCGAATAAAAAAATTTTTTAGCGCATAACGACGAATGTCAATGTATATTTAGAATGTTAAGAGATCAATTGTTACTACAATATCACTATTAAGGGCTTATGTTGCACTTAGTGGATGTTGAGCATTACTACAGTACAAAAAAACACGTTTTTTAGACAATTAATATAATTGTGCCTAATTTAGCAGGTAAACCATACACAAAAAATAAATTCAGTGACGTTTTTTGGGTCGCTGATAACGAATTCGAGCTCAAAATCCAGAAATTCAAAATGGCGAAAATGGTTTTAAATGTTTCTCCAGACTGTCTACTTTTCTTGATGGCTTGAGATGGTTCATTAGGAGCCTCAAAATCACTGTCATCGAACAAATTTGCATCGATTGATCCACCAGGATCACAAAGCGTAGCTGCAATAAAATTAATTTTTCACACATTTAATATTGTTCACCACGGAAAGAAAAATTGCACATTGTTCTCCTTTCATCAGAGAATATGGTAAAACTTTTTTTTGGTAGAAAAGCCAATAAGTTTCGTTTTTTGATTCTCTCTCTCTCTCTCTCCCTCTCTCTCTCCCTCCCTCCCTCTCCCTCTCCCTCTCTCTCCCTCCCTCCCACCCTCCTTCTCCCTCTGCCTCTCCCTCCCTCCCTCCCTCCCTCCACCTCTCTCTCTCTCCCCCCCCCCCGCACTGACATTTTCCTACCAACATTTTTTTCTCTCTTAAAATATTTAAACTGAAAAATTGATAAAATCATTGAAAATAAACTTACCCATATTTGCGACTTTTTATTTCAATGAAGTTCTGCGTTTTTACGCGTAAACAGAGGAAAAAATCGTTTTTTTGAACCGAAAAAAAAGTTTTTCTGAACCAGGATTTTAAACCGGAATGAGTACAAATCGTTAACACATAAAAAAACTCAATTTGATCAGTTTTTTTAGTCAATCGCACAAAAAACTTTACGAAAATGATACTTTTTTCTCAGGCAACCGTAGCACCAATTCACCTAGGCACGTGGTAAAATCAAGTTCCGGAATGTACAATATACGCAAGGATCGCGATTGTGAGGGAAAAAAATCGATTTTGTGAACCGGAAAATTTTTTTTTTTGATCCCGGATTTTATACCAGAATGAGCACAAATCGTTCACACATAAACAAATTCAGTTTGATCAGTTTTTTTAGAGTGAATCGCACAAAAAACGTTATAAAAATGAAACGTTTTTCTTACGCAACCATAGTACCGGTTCATCGAGAACCGGTAAAATCAAGTTCCAAGAAGGGCAATATACGGAAGAATTACGATTGTCAGGGAAAAAATCCACCGCACTGTAATTTTTATTTTTTCACGTTACGCAAAAGACAATATTAATCCGAAGTAACACAAAATAAAACATTCGCATCACTGATTTACCGTTTTACGTAGGCGTGATCATGACGACGCGGCGACTGAACTGTTGAAAAATGTAGATGCGAAAAAAACAACCTACGCGAGCGAAGCGTGAACGCACGCTTGTCTTGGACTTCTGGCGCATGCGCCAGAAAGCCATTCCGGACGAATAACCTTATGTTAAAAATACGGTAACCGGACGACTAGACAGTCCGTTTTATATATACAGGGTGTGACAAAAGTAACGGGACGGCTGAATATTTCCGCAGGTAAGACAATTTCCCAAAATGTTAAGGTCGTTCCTAAAGTAACTTTTCTCAAGGAATTCAATGGTGACCTTCATTTTGACCTTGGCGATGTCCTTCAAGGTTATTTCAAGGTCAACTTTTGTTTTTCAAATGGGAACTCCCTTTTTTGACATCGGCAATCGATAGAGCGAGAAATTTGACGTACTTAAGTCACCGGTCCCCTTTGACCTTGAAGGTCACTGCAGGGTTAATTAAATTTAAACACAGTATGGATACCTCAGACAAGAATAGAAGCTTCTAAAATTCTATCGTTAAGACCAAAGTTATCAATTTTAAGAAGGCGCATCTAGTGGTGACCTCGATCATGACCTTGACCATGACCTTCAAGGTGATTTCAAGGCTAACTTTTTTTGTAATAAAAACTCCCTTTTTGACATCCGCAATCGATAGAACGAGAAATTCAACGTACAGATATGTACTCAAGTCATCGGTCGAATTTAACGTTTAAGGTCGAAATTTGATTTACTTTTAGCATGACCCAGGAATAACGACGTGGATGTAGTAAATTCTGTTCCCTTTGGGGTGCTTGATTAGTATGAGTCCCCGTGCCTCTCACGTTTTGGGGTGCTTGATTAGCGTGAGTCCCCGTGCCTTTCACGTTTTGGGGTGCTTGATTAGCGTGAGTCCCCGTGCCTTTCACGTTTTGGGGTGCTTGATTAGCGTGAGTCCCCGTGTTTTGTATTCTCACTGGAGAATCGGTGTTATGCACGTTTTGTTTGAACGGTGGAGTGGTGAAAAAATACGTTGAGACACTGCTTGGTAATTAAAGTTAAACTCTTTATTTACACGTCCTTTTCTTGTGCCCACATGTCACACACTGACGACTTTCACCGCCTTTCTTCGTCTCACGCAGCGCCATCTGCCCATAACGATGAGGCTCGTGCGTGGCGATTTGGTACTAATACTAATAATGACTCTAATAAATATGAGAGCATCAACCAAAAACCAAAAATCAGGAACATACCGCGCCCCTTGACGACTCCTAGTTGCCAAAGTTTTTAATCATTTTGCGACAAGGCCACGCTTTTAAATTAACACTCAAAATAAATTAAATAAATAAAATATTTATTAGCTTGTGCATTTTTTTGCGCCGAATTGAATGGCTCCAAATAAAATTAATGAATGAAGATAAGTTGAAAGAAAATAACAAAATAAATCTCGTGATTGATTGCTGAGGAAATGATTAAGTTCTAACGTCGTCGGAATCTGCATCGAGGGGGAAAACACATAATTTGCTAGCAGCTCTCTTGAAAACACCATCCTTCGTTTAAATGACAGCTGTTCTAACGATCCCATCACTCCCAGGAAAGATTTCTCGAACTCTTCCGAGAGCCCATTTGAGCGGAGGCAAACCATCATCTCGACAAACGACTAGCTGCCCAATTTGAAGTTGTGGACCTTGATTGGAATGTCACTTTGAGCGCCGCTGAAGCTGTGTTAAATATTCGGACGACCATCGTTACCAAAAATGCTGTCGCATTTGCTCCAAATACTCCCACCTTGTCACTCGATTTGTTTTGATGTGAGTGATGTCAGGCTCCGGATACGATATTATCGATTGCCCAATCAAAAAATGACCAGCATACAGGTAGCTCAAGTCATTTGCATCTGATGAAATTGCCGTTAAGGGCCTCGAATTAAGGATGGATTCAATCTGCGTGACGAGCGTGGATGCCTCTTCAAACGTCAATGACGCTTCTGAGGCCACTTTGTAAAAGTGATTTTTGAACGACTTAACCGTCGCCTTCCATAACCCACCGAAATGTGAGGCACGTGGTGGTGTAAAGTGCCATTGTATTCGATCATTTGCCGTGCTGTTGATGAGTTTGTCTTGATGTTCCGTTTGCTCGAAAAGATTACTCAATTCTTCTAATTTGCGATTGGCACCGACGAAATTCGTGCCATTATCTGAAAATACGTTAGCTGGTTTTCCTCAACGACTAATGAACCGCTTGGAAGCATTGAGAAATGCGTTCGTAGTCAGATCTGAAACTACTTCCAAATGTACAGCTTTTACGGCCATGCAGACCAAGACTGCGACGTATGCTTTGATGTGTTTGCTATTTCTTCGTTTGCCGTCCCGAAGTATTATGGGTCCGCAGATTGTTGAAAGGTCTCGAAGGGATCACTCGATATTCCGGAAGGTTCCCCATAATTTTCTCCGATACGCGAGGTTTTGATTTGAAACAAATAATGCACTTGTGGAGCAGTCGCTTGACAGTACCGCGCGCCATGAGCGGCCAATACGATTATCGTACCGCAGCCAACGTTCCGTCGATTCCTGTGTGCAGGTTTTTCCGATGTTCATGTTCTATGACCATTTCCATAAATCTCGATCGATGCGGTAACACAATAGGATGCTTCGTATCTCTTTTAAGATCCGAATGCTTGAGTCTACCACCAACGCGCACCAGGCCATTCTCGTCGAGGAACGGATTTAAATCTCTTAACGCACTCTTTTTTGGAATTTCATTGCCATTGGTTAATGCACTCAATTCTTTTGCAAATACTACCCGTTGTTCCTTCTGCACGAGACGTTTTCTGGCATGGTCCAATTCTTCGGCTGTCAAGGGGCCGAAAACCCTTTTTTCGGATCCCTTTTTATAAATTCGCGCTACTCGTAAACAAGTTGCGGCAACACGAATAAGCTTGGTGAGAGTCGAGAATTTGTCGAAGGGACTAGCTTCGCTTCGCGTCTGAAGTACAACCGTTGTCGATTTGGCCGATTCATTAAACTGGCTCTCGCTAATTTCCGGAACTTCCGGGAAGTATTTTATGATGCGATCGCTTAGCCATTGAGGTCCGTTCCACCACAGCTGAGAAGCCTTCAATTCATTCGGAGTAACACCTCTCGAGACGAGATCAGCGGAATTTTCATTCGTTCTCACGTGATTCCAATCGTCGATCGCCGTTGACTCTTGTATTTCTCCAACTCGATGAGCGACGAACACGGGTAATTTTTTGTTAGATGCTTTGATCCAATGAAGGACTATCGAAGAATCCGTCCAATAGCCGACTTTCGCTATCGACATTTCCAACGCATTTTTTACTTTGGCCATTAATTGAGCAAGTAGCTGCGCTCCGCACAATTCCAGCCTCAGGATAGATATGGCCTTTATTGGCGCGACACGCGTCTTTGAGCACAATAGTTTTACTTGAACAGTGCCGCAAGAGTCCATGCTCCTTATGTAAACGCAGGCTCCGTATGCGCGTTCGCTAGCGTCGCAAAATCCATGCAATTCTATACGCGTATTCAGGCCATTGTCGACGATCTTTCTTGGTATGTTGAAATCGTTTAATGCTTGAACTTGCATGACGTAATCCGACCACTCCGTATGTATATCTGAGGGAAGAGATTCGTTCCAATCAATTTGAAGCTTCCAAAATTTTTGAATGATGATTTTAGCGACGACTATCACAGGCCCGAGAAGTCCCAACGGATCAAATATTTGAGCAATACTGGACAAAATCGATCTTTTGGTGTGAGAGCTCGCGTTCGGCACCATTATGGAAATTGCGTATTGAAGCGCGTCTTTTTTCGGATTCCATTTTATACCGAGCGTCTTAGACGATCCATCCTTGTCTAATTCCAATAGTGCATTAGAGGTGGATGCATCCGACATGTCCTTGAGTAACTCTTGGTTATTTGAAGCCCATTGTCTAAGAGCGAAACATCCCTTCGCAAGGAGCTCTTTCATTTGATCACGAATAATCAAAGCATCCTCAATTGTATTCGCTCCTGTAATCAAGTCATCGACGTAAAAGTCTCTGTGGGCTACCGTAGCTCCTGTCGGAAATTGTTCTTCCTCCAACTCAGCCAATTGATGAATGACTTTGGTCGCCAAGAACGAAGCTGGAGCTGTGCCGTAGGTCAGCGTTATAGTACGAGAGCCCACGACCAAAACCGTGTCTCATAGCAATACGGCCAAAACTATATAAAATCGTTAGATTATATGATTTAGAACCCGACTAGGCGGGTAGTAACGGTCAAAAGTGTAGCAACAGCGTGGGAGGCCATTTCTGCTGTGTCAAAAAAAAATAGGCAGTCGGTGTTATAGCAATACGTCTGATTTGGATAGCATACATAGGTATTATCATTTCATGACAAAAAAATTCGTTTTCAGAAATTTTGCGCGTAGCATATAGCCTGCGCGCATTTTTAAAAATGTTAAAAAAATAAGCCGACATGTTTTATAGCAAACCGGATAAATTTTTTTTTAAATCTTTTGTATGGCTGCCAGGATTACTGAAAAAATGTTTTCAGAAATTTTCGATGTCGCCTATACTCCGAAAAACGATAAAAACGTTCCGGAGTAACCTGGCAAATGCCTCAGCGCTTGTTATTACGCTCCTATGGATCTCAGGACCACAACAAGTAAGACCTTCAGATTTTGCTAAAGAATTAAAAAATATTAAATTCAAAAATGCTCTGGTCAAATTTATTATCAATCATTGGACAGAACAGGACATGGCGCGCATAATCGGTAATAAAACCATCCACATCAATCATGACATGTGTTATGAATATTCGGTTGAAAATGGTTTTGTTAACCAAACAATTAACGAAGATCTAACTTGCCAAGAACATGAGGAGGCAGATACAAAGATCGTTTATCATGTCTGTCACATAAATAAACAAAGTGACGTCACTATTCGATGTTCGGACACTGACATATTGATAATAATGCTCGGAAACATGGAATTTGTGAAAACTCCCGTCAAGATTTTTATGGATGTTGGCGTTGGTAATTCCCGCCGTTACATTAACGTTTCCCGTTTATACGAGACATTAGGATCCACTCTGGCAAAATCTTTACCTGCTTTTCATGCAATGACCGGCTGCGATTATAATCCCGCGTTGTATCGCAAGGGTAAAAAAAAGCCACTGACCATCCTGCAAAAATCTAAACGCTACCAAGAAGCTTTCACACATTTGGGCAACTACACATCTGACAGTGACCAAGTATTCTCCGTTTTAGAAGAGTTTACATGTCGGCTATATAACGAAAAAAAAATTAACGATGTTGATGTAGCTCGGCTTAACATCTTCACCAAAACTTACAAAGTAGAAAATATCAACAATTCAACAACTCTGAATCTAAATTTATCGAGCTATGACGCCTGCAATTTGCCACCATGCAAATCTGAGTTGAAAAATCACTTATTACGGACAAAATATATCGCTCAAGTATGGAGCAACGCCCATTCTAAATCACCAACCGATCTCAACCCGATCGATTTCGGATGGTGTGAAAACGAGGGCCGATTGCAGTATTCGTGGTTCTCTGGACAGCAGCTTCCTGAATTGAGCGACGTGGTTCTGGACGACGAATCAACATCCGCAACAGGTATGTATCGTTAAAGTGGCTTTTGCAGTTGCATTCTTATCGATTTTTACTAATGACAATCATTTTATAGAGGAAGACGTTCAAGATTTGCCGAGCGACTTGGAGAGCGACTTTGACGACGACGACGATTCCGAGTCCGACTACGAATAAAAAATTCTATTCCTATGACTTTCAATAAAGAATATTTTGTCAACTCCATCCAAATTCCTTTTTGTACTAATTATGTAACTCCCTCCAATTCCGGTCTACGGATTCGGGTAAATTCGGGTAAACGGAGTATCGAAAACTTTTCTGATAGAGAAGGTGCTACACTATATTTTTCTGAAATTCATTTTTTCTACATCTGGACAACTTATTTTATCATGTCGAACCATTTTCAGACATATTGCTATAAAACCTATCGGTAAATTTCGTTTACATTTTTTAAACGGTGTCGAAATGTAATGCGACAACATTTTCTTCTGAAAAATATTTTGTTAGCATCACCTGACGCACATTTACTTACGAACAAGATTTTCAGACGTATTGCTATGGATTTTTTTTTTTAGTCTCATTTTTCATTTTTTTAAGTGTTCCTCCAGGTTCGGGCGACACTATTAACGTCTGAAAAATATGTTTCCGGTATCTTGGAGCTATCATTCAACTACCTTTCAATAATCGGACGTATTGCTATAAAACATGTTGGCTAAATTTTTTGACATTTTTGAAAATTCGGTCAGGTCAAACGCTACGCGGAAAATTTCTGATATGGGTATTTTTGAGTTCAGGACAATCGTGGCTATCGATTTGATGCAGTTATGGCCGGATTGCTATAAGACAAAAATTTTGGTCGTGGGCTCTCGTACTATTAGTAACTCGAATGTTTTCAATTCATCGTTTGGGTGATCGCGATACAGAATACGCTGGAGAGGTATTTGAAATTCGTCCACGAGCACCTGACGGTACATTTTCTCAATGTCAGCTGTCAAAACGTATTTGAAGCTTCGAAATCGCAGTAATATCGAGAATAAGTCTTGCTGAATAACAGGGCCCACCATTAGAGCGTCATTCAATGAAATGCCACTCATTGATTTGCATGAAGCGTCAAATACTACCCGTAACTTTGTTATTGCATTCGTGCCTTTCACCACAAAATGTTGCGATAGATAGAAATGCGGCATTAAGCATTGCGTTGGGCTGTTGCTGTTAAGCTCTCTCATGTGTTTTAATTCTTCGTACTTGTGCATGAAATCGCTGTATTCCTTCTTCAATTTCGGTTTTCGCTCCAATCTACGTTCCAAAATTTTGAAGCGCTGCAGAGCTATGTCTTTTGATTCTCCCATTTTTTGAAGAGCTTCCTTTTTGGTCGAAAGAGTTACGATGAATCGAACCTCCGAATTGCGCTTGTAAGTCAGCGCAAAATGTCCCTCGCAGTGACGCTCTTCTGAAGTTCGAGTGACTTGTCTATCGTTATGCTCAATTTGCCAAAATCGTGCGAGGCTTGCGCTTAACTCGTCGTTGATCGCTAAATGACACGACGTTCCCCTTGTTGATCGATCGCGTGTCATCAATTTTCCGGCTACAATCCAACCGAATACCGTTTTTTGCCATGTTGGTTGCTCTTTTTCCAAGTTTATTTTTCCGATACACAACAGATCTAGAAAAATCTCCGCTCCAATCAATATATCGACAGTTGATGATTGATTAAATTCCGGAACCGCCAATTTTATACCGTCTGGGATTTGCAATTCGTCACGATTGAGCTGATTTGAAGGAAGAGTCTGAGTAATTTTCTCAACGATCAGACACTCTACTTTAGCTTGGTAATTGTTTATTCTTGATTGAATGGTGATTTTTGAAAACTTGCGAGTTTGCGACGACATTCCTCCCAAACCAAAGATTGGTATGCCAGTAGCGATTTGTTTAATTCCGAGCTTTTCCACACATTCGACCGAGATGAAACAAGATTCTGAGCCTGAGTCGAGCAACGCGCGGCACGCCGTTAGCTTACCTCTCGCATCCATAACATCGACAATTGCTGTTGAAAGAAGTACTCGCCGATCTTGGTTGAACACCGCAAGACTTACACTCGTTGACGCTGTCTTTTCGTCGTTCACACTATTACTACTCCGTGGGCTAGCCTCGGATTGATCTTTTGTTACTTGCTTCAAATGGAGCAATGTGTTGTGACGTTCACCGCATTTGCGACACGATCCTCCTCTACATTGTTTTGTTTGATGAGCCTCGACTTTTAAACAGTTCAGGCACCATTTACGCGATAGCGCCTCTCTAATTCGTTGTTCAATCCCGAGTTGTAGGAAATCGTTGCACTTGTATACGGAATAATCCTCGTTGCCACAAAACCCACACATGACATTGGTGGTAGCTACGTGCGACGTCGTGCTTCGGTTATTCTTGGATTTATTGTGGCTGAAATTATTTGATGTATTTTCATGCGTGCGCGCAGAAGCTTCCAAGGCTCGACAACGTTGAGCGAGAAAATCTGTCAACTGATCGAAAGTTGGTATAACCCCCCTTTTGATTGAAGTTTCCCATTCTTTACTCGTAGTTTGATCTAAGCGACTAGTGACTAGATAAATCATGAGATCGCTCCAGCTGTCAGTGGGTCTTTTAAGAGCCTTCAAGGCTCGCACGTGTTTTAGCATTGTGTCCAGCAAACGTTGCAACGTCACATGATTTTCCTTCACTAGGACTGATTGCTCGAATAGAGCTCTGATGTGTTTTTGAATAATTAAATTGTCGTCGTCGTATCGTTCAATCAACATTTTCCAAGCTTCGACATAATTTGCATCGGATGTTTCGAGCGAGCTAATAACATCGTGTACCTCGTCCTTAAGTACAGATAAAAGATATTGCATTTTTTGAACATTCGGCAACGACGCGTTGTCATGTATCATGCTCGTGAAAATGTTTCGAAATGGAATCCATTCTTCGTATTTTCCCGAAAAGGTATTAATGGACACACGCGGCAACTTCAAATGATCGTTGGCAGCCGTAGTGGCGCACGAATTGGGAGTTCCCTCTCTGAGACCTTGACCATCTGACTGATTCGCCTGAATCTGATTTACTCTCCGCGCTTCCTCTCTTCCTTGAATTAACGTTTCGAAGCCTACTGAGACCGCGAAATATTTCATTTCGAAATTATCTATTTCTATCGAGTGCTCTTCTTGCAATTCTTCTTCATTTTGTAACTCCTCGATTTCAGCCTGAACCTCATTGAATTTGTCCCATAACTCGACAAACTTTCCTAGTCGTTGTCGTAATTCGAGTGTTGACACCCTCGCCACATCCAACTCGATCAAATACGAATGAGCTCTTGTACATGATGACTTGATTGACCCACGACTCGTTATCAATACTTTGAGTCGTGCTGCTCGATCGGCCATTTCGACTTACGGCGTCGAATTCTTGATTACTTACTTGCGTATCGTATGTGTGCAGCTCAACAACGGCTGAGAATGTTGCGCTCTTCTTTACCGACACTACGATCACGCTCACCATGCGTCGATGCACAACGTCGCGATTACGTTGCGTTCGCGCTCGGAGACGACCATGCCGCCGTGTTCCCGCTCAAGCCCGCTCGCTGAGACCACAAAGACGAAAACGAGACTTTCGCTATTGCGATCACACCCGAATATTTGATTCGAAATATGACAGTTTTTTCTTTACAGCGGATGTATGAAACGACGAAGAGTTCGAATGTTCGAACATTCGCCCGTTCGCGAATGTTCGACCACGATCCCGGCAACACACGCACACTACACTGTCGACGTTGAAAATTGTAGACTATTGTCCCGGTGTCTCAACGGTGAGACTGCTAACGCGAACAATAACCTCCCGACGAGTTATTTTTTTTTGTTTTACGGATAATCCGGCTCGAAGGACCAATGTTTTGTATTCTCACTGGAGAATCGGTGCTATGCACGTTTTGTTTGAACGGTGGAGTAGTGAAAAAATACGTTGAGACACTGCTTGGTAATTAAAGTTAAACTCTTTATTTGCACGTCCTTTTCTTGTGCCCACATGTCACATACTGACGACTTTCACCGCCTTTCTTCGTCTCACGCAGCGCCATCTGTCCATAACGATGAGGCTCGCGCGTGGCGATTTGATATTAATACTAATAATGACTCTAGTAAATGTGAGAGCATCAACCAAAAACCAAAAATCAGGAACACCCCGTGTCTCTCACGTTTTGGGGTGCTTGATTTGCGTGAGTCCCCGTGCTTCTCACGTTTTGGGGTGCTTGATTTGCATGAGTCCTCGTGCCTCTCACGTTTTGGGGTGCTTGATTTGCGTGAGTCCCCGTGCCTCTCATGTTTTGGGGTGCTTGATTTGCGTGAGTCCCCGTGCTTCTCACGTTTTGGGGTGCTTGATTTGCATGAGTCCTCGTGCCTCTCACATTTTGGGGTGCTTGATTTGCGTGAGTCCCCGTGCCTCTCATGTTTTGGGGTGCTTGATTTGCGGGAGTCCCCATGCCTCTCACGTTTTGGGGTGCTTGATTTGTGTGAGTCCCCGTGCCTCTCATGTTTTGGGGTGCTTGATTAACGTGAGTCCTCGTGCCTCTCACGTTTTGGGGTGCTTGATTTGCGTGAGTCCCCGTGCCTCTCACGATTTGGGGTGCTTGATTAGCGTGAGTCCCCGTGCCTCTCACATTTTGGGGTGCTTGATTTGCGTGAGTCCCCGTGCTTCTTCAAAACATAAGAAGCACGAGGGCTCACGCAAATCAAGCACCCCAAACCGTGAGAGTTACGGGGACTTACGTAAATCAAGCACCCCAAAACGTGAGAGGCGCGGGGACTTACGTTAATCAAGCACGCCAAATCGTGAGAGGCACGGGGACTCACGCAAATCAAGCACCCCAAAACGTGAGAGGCACGAGGACTCACGCTAATCAAGCACGCCAAAACGTGAGAGGCACGGGGACTCACGCTAATCAAGCACCCCAAAACGTGAGAGGCACGGGGACTCACACTAATCAAGCACCCCAAAGGGAACAGAATTTACTACGTCCACGTCGTTGTTCCTGGGTCATGCTAAAAGTAAATCAAAGTTTGACCTTCAATGTCAAATTCGACCGATGACTTGAGTACATATCTGTACATCGAATTTATCGTTCTATCGATTGCGGATGTCAAAAAGGGAATTTTTATTACAAAAAAAAGTTGACCTTGAAATCGCCTTGAAGATCATGGTCAAGGTCACGATCGAAGTCACCACTAGATGCGCCTTCTTAAAATTGATAACTTTGGTCTTAACGATAGAATTTAAGAAGCTTCTATTCTTATCCGAGGTATCCATACTGTGTTTAAGTTTAATTAACCCTTCAGTGACCTTCAAAGTCAAAGGGGACCGGTGACTTAAGTACATATTTGTACGTAAAATTTCTCGCTCTATCGATTACCGATGTCAAAAAAGGGGGTTCCCATTTGAAAAACAAAAGTTGACCTTGAAATAACCTTGAAGGACACCGCCAAGATCAAAATTAAGGTCACCATTGGATTCCTCGGGAAAAGTTATTTCAAGAACGACCTTAACGTTTTGGGAAATTGTTTATCCTGTGGAAACATACAGCTATCGCGTTACTTTCGAGACACCCCTGGCGGATTTACCAACAACGTTTTCGTGGTAGGTATGTTTTGGACAAGTCACATACTAGAAAATCGTGGTTGCCATCTCGGTTTGGAACGAGAGGAACGCGGTTTGAACCGGAAGTGACTTTCTCTGGTTGTAACAACCAAATTTTCTTGGTTTTTCGTTGCGACGTCAGGCTCGGTAGCCGACCACAAATTCGTGGTCGACAAATTTTTTTTTCTGGCCGGCCAGTAGGTTTTGCCGACCCCAAATTCGTGATCGATAATTTTGTTTTTGTGGCCAGCCAGTAGGTTTTATCAACCACAAATTCGTGGTCGTCAAAAATTTTTTTTGGCTGGCCAGTAGATTTTACTGGCTACAAATTGGTGGTCGACAAATTTTATTCTAACTCGCCGGTTGGTTTTGTCGGCCACCAATTAGTGGTCGACAAAACTTTTTTTTGCTGGCGGCCGCCTGCTCGTATCGCGACCAGAAATTGCTGATCGACATTTTTTCGCTAGCAGCCCATCGAAAAAATGTCAACCAGTAATTTCTTTTCGGTCAAATCTAAAGATGGTGGGTTGAAAGAAAATGGATTTACACAAAAAGGCAGGAAATAGGATAAAAGGTAACATTGTTCCCAGAACAATTACATTTATTACCTTTATTCTTTTTGTTTTTTCTTTGCTGTGGGGACATTCGAGGTATCGTACAATACGTTTGTATTTAAACTTTTTCTTTTGTCATTCACAGCTCTTTCATACAATCTCTTTTTATAATACAAATGATACATTTTAAGATATTAAAATTATTACAAACTGATCGAAAAGGGGATCAAAAAATTATTTCGACGCTTGAAAAACGTGCAATCGTCAGAAACTAGGTTCGTTTGTAAAGGTATTTCTGTTCTACAGTTTGTAAACATGTCAAATTTTCATCCAGGTAATACGTCGTTCATTATAAAATGTGAACAACGGTTCCGACGGCGACAACGTACAATTTTAAGTTCATTTCCCCATTCATCTGTCATATGTATCACAAATATGTATAGAATGTATATGTATATGTTTCAAATTTACGCACAAAATACATTAACGACAAAGACAAAGGACACGAGTGAACAAACACACATACGCAGAATACGAGACGAGTACAGGCAATACGAAGGACGACTCAACACATACAATTGTACGGACAGAAGCGGGATAACGGGCAATGATCATTGCGTACGATAGTTTAGTTGATATGTTTTTTGTGGTTTTATGAAGTTTCATATTTATTACAACAGTATATTACAATATTATTGTAAATTATTATCCCTTAACGCGTATTGTAACTGTCGGTTTCATTACAGATTTACTAGTGCATAGTTATTTAACTTTATTTCATCTCGCGAACAATTTGGACCATGCGAATATTGTTTATTCATCTATGTAATCAAATTTTCCTTCTGATAATATATTTTTAACAGTTGAACCAATCGTAACGCATTTATATACACATACGTTTTACTCGCATAATATTAATCTCTAACAAACTATTATTTTCTCATTATATTATCAGTAGTACAGGCGGATCGTTATATCGACTGAATTGTAAGAATGTCCAAAAGAATCACCCGTAACAGACGCGAGTTTTTGAAAATATAATTTTGCATCTTAAATCGTTTGATTAAACATGACATCAATTATCTCGAATATTCAACTTTGTCAGCTTCAATCGGTTTCCCAAACATTTGCCAATGTCACGCAATACATAACATCGTTCAATTTCAACAGTATCGCTGGCGTTCGTATGCTTTCTACCGTGATGAATCCTCTAGTCGAAACGCGCACAGATCGTATGTGTCTCGCTACCGGTATGTGTCCTATATCGAAAAACCATTTCACGAACACGCCGTTAACTTGATGTCCCTCGTTTGTCACAAAGGTGACAATGTCCAATATTTCCGCGAATTTTCCGTTACTCGTGTAAATATATTTATCGCAACTGCGGGTGCTTTCTTTGTCACCATCCTTGCTCGTGTACATTGTTCCTTTGAAAACAGCTTTTTTCAATGCGGTCAGTCTACTGTTGCATGCCAATTGTTGTTCATTTAGCACACTATTTTCCCAATCGTATGGATTTCTCGTTTTTCTCTTTCCTATTCCTCTAAACTCGTAGTAATTTTCGTATTCGGCGATGTTCCGAAGCGCTTCTTTTTTACCGGAATTTAAAATGTCTTTACACAATCGTCTTATTAAAACGTTTACAGTAACATTATGAACGGTTTTTGTTATGAAATCGTTTACCAAAAATCTATTCATAATTTGAATCTGTCTACCGGTACTGCTGTGTAATGAGTCCAAAATTTGACGGTTATAACTTTCGAAAGTATAGACATTATGCGACCACAGCGGGCCCCAGCACTTGACGGTATCGTGCAAGTGTCGCAAAAGATGCATGTTGATCGTCATATTTTCTATCCCGAAGATTCTTTGATATTCCGTCTCGAAAACATCAATCATAACCCGAGCTGTTTCAAGTTGTTGCGCAGTAATAGTATCTCCGTTGAGTATATGCAACGCCTCCGACAGCATGCCAAATAGCCGAAGATATTCGTCCGGTATGAGACCGGTCAAACACGGAACATAATAATACAATATCCAGTTGCGCCATGCGGATGCCTTCCACAATTTCCAACATTCGATTCCCTGCGGTTTTCTAGCTATTCTACTCAGCGTCCGGATTTTTAATAGTCGTAGATTAATTATTCTACGTATACTTACATCGACACAATACCAAGCTAGCGTGATTTGGCTAAAAAGTATTAATTCCATCAACTTTTTGACGACACCGATGCCGACACAATGCATCGAGTCGAAGATTACTCCACGTCGAAGATCGAATTCCGGTATATATTTCATCGACGAATTTCTCTTCACTCCTCTTATTTTTCTTCCTATCCGCGTCGTTTCAGCCATATTTTCGCGAATTTCATCATCCATCCTGTTAACTATATTCTCGATTGCGTATATCCTCGATTTATTTTCCAGTTTTATTCCCGGCGCGTAACAAAAATTGCATCCGTATTCGCCGTTATATCTCGTCATTTTCAGTAATTGTGCTTTCGCGGGCGTATCGACCGAACAAATCGTTGTTACAAATTTACTCGTAACCGTATCAACTCCGTTGGGTTTCCAATCAATGCCGGTAAAATATAAATCACGCAGTTCGTCAACAATCGGCCTCATAACCTTATTCAAATCGGGGTGTTTCCTATCAACCGACTTGGCATCCATCCGTATTAATAGTAAGAGAAAAATTTAAATTGGAGTGCAAAAATTCACCATTGTTTCTCGCAGCCCTTTATATTCTTCACAATCATACAAATCTTCTATTCCGTTTTGATCTATTTTTTGACGGTTATCACGATAATCTAAAAGTTGCCGAATATTTCGTCTTCCGAGGATTCTCTTTAATTGCGATTTTATATTAAGCGTGAAGTATGATACCGTCGTTAAAGGTTTCCGAGAGCCCGCTGCGCCGCACGGGCAGTCTCGCGCAGGTATTTTTCCATTTCCAATAACTGCTTTACATGTTTTGCAGTACAAGTGACGCGTTTGAGAATTCGCTTCGTTTCTACCCAACTTTTTCCACAAACCGGCTTTCGTGGTTGGTAGAGTATTGGCGTTCGTAAATCCTTTAAATAATTTGATAATTGTTAAAATTGTTACCAAATTAAGCTTGTGACGTTGTCCCGCAGCTATTACAGCCATAAGAATGTCACTATCATTTACATTCTCTTTCATAGTAATTATCGGTCCCGGTGTCAACGAGAAAGCTGCAATATCTTCAATGCCGCCGCTGCCGCCGCCGCCGTCGCCGTCGTCGTCGTCGTCGTCGTCATTCGTTGTCGTCGTCATCATCGTCATCGTCATCGTCGTCGTCGTCGCCGTCGCCGTCGCCGTCGCCGTCGCCATCGCCGTTGCCGTCGTTGTCGTCGTTGTCGTCGCCGCCGTCATCGTCATCGTCGTCATCACCGTCGTTGTCGTCGATGCTCAAGATAACATCTCCCAGATCCTCCATATCGTTATCGTTCTCATTATTATCGCTTTCATTCTCATTACCCATATACTCTGCGTCGTTATTATCATTGTCGACAATATCGAGATCAACCCGTTCATCTTCGACGTCACTGGTCTTAACATTACGTCCATCATTATTTTCATACGCATACTTTTGTTTTTTTGAATTTGATACGTCTTTGTTATGAGCGCTGTTATCGGACGACTCTTCGTCCCTTCTCTCGTTCAATTGTAACGATACGCAATCGCTCGATACCGTAATTGATGGAGTACTCGATTCTGCCTTGCTGCCATCTTCGTCTGTCCGCAAAGTATTGTAACGTGAAATGTTATCGTTCAAAATATATTATTTTTGTCGGTTATCGTAGCGTATGTACTTTTTAAAATCCAATGTCCTTAACCCCTTCACTAGTGGGCCCGCCATATGGCGAGCAATGCTGACTTGGCCATAACTGTTTCTAATCATATAAAATTGAATACCTGTGCGATGTCAAAAACACAGGAATGGTATTCCTGTGTTTTTGACATCGCTGATTAAGATTCTGACAAAAAAATAAGAAAAAAAATTGTGGACAAAATTTCGCATAATTACTGCTATTATTGACGAAATGATAAATCATGATATTTCGTACATATTCCTTTATTTCTTCCGACAAAAGTTCGTAATTCTTTATCGATCCGGAGTGTGTCATAAGGAAGCTGCACGGGGGGATTTTACACTTTGTTTTTTTTTTGTTAAAACTTTTTGTTTTCTTATTAATTTGTTGTTTTTACTTCCAAATTTTTAGACATTTTTTTGGTTTAAACATTTTTTCAAGTTCAAGCCGATAAAAACGGTTGCAATTGAGGATCAAATCTTCTCTGTACCTTTATTTATTGCTCAGCGAATTAATTTTGATAACAAACGTATTTTTTAACGTGCACGGTAGCCTCCTCCCTTAATTCTTTAAAAACGTTTTTTTTTATTTTGGTCTTTTAGAGTACTACATTTAAGAGTGCGAATATCTTTTACGAATTGTAAATTTTTTTTGCGTTAATTTTGTCTACCAGAAATATCCACCTCACTCCTAAACCGTCTGCCAGTAAAGTGATTGAGCTTACCCACCTCTTTGCTAATATTCAATATATTTATTACGGTGTCTCCAAGAAAGTAGATTTTTTATATGAACAATAGTGAAATCTTTTTTGCGTCTTCACTCGGTATTCGTCACGTCACTCTTATACACGCTTTAATACACTGCCGACCAAAAGTATGGAAACACCGGTCACGATTTCGAGCCTCACATAAAGTCTGATTGCTCTACCAAAAAAGTAGATATTCAAATTTCAATATGGAGATAAACTACGCCACTTATTTGAGGAATAATTAGACCTGGTGAAAAAAAAATTTTGTACAAAAATTCTGCAAAAATTCTAGTCAATCCGATGTATCCATATACAAATTTTTACCCCATTGACCATTTCACTGAAACTCTGTAATTTTAAAGTTGCACCTCATTTTCTGACAAATGGTTTTTTCTTGGATAAATGAAATAATTTTGTGCAAAAAATCGTACGAAACTTAAAAAAACGAAATTGAAGCCTTCGCGGCTCCCCGCTTTACATTTCCGATGGAAAAAATTATTGAAAAAAATTGTCCAAAGCTATGCGCCCAATTTTAAATAGCTGAAAAAAGCCGAAAAACAGCCATGTTCAAAAACGCATACCGGGTTCAAAAATGATGGTAAAAAAAAAAAAATTTAAACACAAAATGAAGCTGAATATATCCCTTCAAAAACGCCGTTCGCAAAATTCGAATATCTACTTCTTTCGCAGAACAATTCACTTTTTTGTGCGACTCGCAATCGCAACCGATGTTTCCATACCTTTGGTCGGCAGTTTACATATGTCGAAGGTATTATATTTATTTAAACGTTGGCGCGTAAAATGCCGCGGATGTACAGAACTATAGACTAACTTCAAAAGTCAGATTACGAAATGATTACGATATGATAATTAAGGTAGAATCAACTCGCAAAAACAGAGTAAAAAGAGAAACAAAAAAAAAGAAAAATCAACCAGCTGAGTGAAAGACGAAAAGAATACAAGTAAAAATAACTGACCTATCACAGTGCAAATATAAGTCCTGACTAGGTTATGGGGGCGGAGAGGAGAGGTGGAGATGTGCCGGAGGCTTACGGTGTGCGATCAGTCTCATAGATACTAATCTGCGCGCTTCCAAACATCTACAACCACGGCTGGACGAATTAAATAAAAAGCAATTGTGATACAAAAAATTGAATCCTAAAGAAGAACAGTCACATCAGCCCTAAAGTCGCGCTGGAGGAAGTGTAGGGATGTGTCGGGAATCCATCGGGTTCAAATGGGCTTCCAAAGACACGTATCCACGTACTTCTATTCCATCGTAGCTCTGTGGGACGGGACTAGTGTACGATTAGATATGAAGAAACGTTTATTGGAGGAATTAATTAATTCTACATTAATAAAAAAGAAAAGAAAAAAAAGTATTTAGATATGGATTGAAAACAAATAAGAATCCTCTAGAAGGACGGGATCAAAATAGAGAGAAAGAAAATATGTAACAATCAATAATCAATCTTTTTACAATTAAATACGATACAAAAAGATAATTAACAAACTGAAATTAAGAATGGGCTATGTGCAACTGTCCTCGTGGCGCCGCCAGGTGGCCATGTTTGAAAACGGCTGCCAATTTCTTTGTACGGTGCCTCACGGTGTAAATAATATATTATTTAATTGCCCAGTAAATTATTGGTAAATTATTGAATCCTTTTTATATATGCAAGGTAAGTTTCCACTATTTTTTAATGTCAATTTTAAGCAGGCGTTACTTAATTTAGATTGTTGCAAATTTGAATTATAAGATGATGTGACAGGCTAACCTTTCATTTTCCTCATACGTCAAGTTTTGTTTATTTGCAGAACGCTCCGATTTGATGCACTTTTTGGTTATGGCATGTACTAGTTGTGCTGCGATTTCGATCGCTCACCTGTATGCCAGAATTTTTCCGTAATCAAAATACTTGTATAATAAAAATGTTAACAATTGGTGAACCTCATTGATGTCAATAATAAATTTTTTTACCGCGATTACACGTGATATTTATAACTGATATTTAGGAACTGAGTTTAAACATACGAAACAGGACTGCAGCCGTTTCCTTATTTCGCCACTGCGAGTGTTTCAGTCGAAAAATGTTTAGCCCTGCCCACACGCACATAGTCCATAAGAAAAGTGGCTGTCGCAAAAAACGGACTCCGCCCGCAAATAAAATAGAAATATGGGAAGAGAATAATAAGAAGTGGAACGTGAACACAAGTATCTATTTCAAACCGACTGACCGATAATGCTTTGATTGCGCGCATGCGCAACGCTACGCACCCAGGACGGACCACTCTACGAAAATTGACCGAAACGTTATTATTGGTGGCCAGATTGGAGAACCCACTACGTACGAGTCTAATCAAAAAGCAAGAAGAAGAAGAAGAAGAAGTGTCGTCGACAGTAGCGAGTCGACAGTCGAATGAGAGAGTCATGTGTTCGATGACTGTCGTGTAACTATCGTATAGCCGCGCGGACGCTAATGGCTGCAGACCGAAGTTTGTTTAAAACCGTACGGCAGTCAATGGGCGTGTGCACGAGTCACGGTGGTTAAATCCCCGGTTCCGAGTGAAATATTAATCATCGTTCATTGCATTTTAATTATATCATCATTTTTCGCTCGTTCAATTAAAAATACATTAATATCCCTCTTTTCAGGCTCCCACGGTCATTTTCGATAAAATTGTTCAATTATGTTCATGTCGTATTATTATTTCGTACCGGTAAGACTTAATTTTTTTTTCATTTACTTGCTGAAATATCATAAAATACTGTTGTTACGTCGGACATGAGTGTTATCAAAGTGATAACGCGGAACGACTTGTAGACTTTGTGAACGGTGATTGTGTCAACTATCAAATGAATTCGTCAAAATTTTCCTCATTACGTATCAGTGACTTGTTAAAGTAGATCGGTGAATTTGAGCCATCCAAGAGGAATGGCTGACAATTTTTGTAGTTACACATAAATACGGGATGAATCGATATTTGCAACTTGAACGCGATTTACCATCTAGTTTAGAAGTAATTAATTCGTAAACATCGACTGTTTCCAGACACTTTTCTCTACGAGCATAGAAAAATCGTATACACTTCAAGACTTATTGAGTTTTTACATTCGGGATTTCCAAGATTGCGTAATAAAAAATTGATCTCTATATTCCGCGAATATTCATGAATATAAAAGTGCTTGGGATTTTGGATGTTACCGTTAAAAATCGACTGAAAAATAAAAAAAATTATTCCTTGTGAAATGATTGAGATTTCCACAGGAATGACACGGGAAAGAGCGCCAGAGCGCTTAGCAGCTCTGTATTCGGCGTCTGCTGGAACATGCCTTCAGACATGACAGTTTGCCAATTTAACTGTGTTTTTCTTTCCTGTTATTTTATGTTTTTACCATAGTTGATAAATATCGATAGAATTAATGGTAATAGGTAAACTGGCAAAATCTCTGCCGTTGCGTAATTCCTTTGCGTAAATACACTATATAGGTTATAAACAGAACTGACAGTTTCGGCAGACGACGGTAACGGCCATGACACGTTTTACAATCCACTACGCTCGTCAAATTTCAATGATTAAACATTTTTTGAATAATAAAATCATATAAAAATATTCAATCTCTGCTGTTTATATTTCGAAAATAATAAAATTATAATTTCAAAGTCAGTTTTGCATTTGCAAACTTTGGTCTACAATAGATACTACAAAGATCACGTAGCCGTCACCGATCTACCTTAACCGGAAACGAAATTGTCGAATCACCTTTTTTGCCAAACTGTACTCGGAGATTTCATGATAAGTCGGAATACGTCCAGTAACATTCAAAAACTGTGACATATATTTTTTTTCTTTTCCTTGCGATTGTGCGTTCCGATTTATACTCTTTGCTCTCCATATTTTTATGCTCATTCGGTCTATCCTCATTCATCGTTACAATGATTCCACACGACCTCGATACCGGTATCTAGATGAATTAAATAGAAGAAAGCATTAACTCGGTGCGTAAACAAATATTGAAGCATTATAAAGTGACCTGAGAAGTAGATTTCGTTGTAACATTTAACGCATACGCATTGTGACGTGGTAAATTTGTCCACGTCATTAAAAGTAAAACATTGGCACGGCACGGGAGGAGACGTCGGGTAGCGACGAAGAATTCCTCTCGAGAAAATGATTGTTGGTCAAATGCGAGAGTATTTCCCAATATTAATTTTATTTTCGATTATTTTATTTTATACGAGCGAGCGACGGTCACGAGACATCGAGAGAAAGAGCGAGGAAAAACATCGAGAATATTCTGGTCATTGGTATCATCGTATCGTCTGTGTGGGAAGGCATAGGCCGCGTCAAGGTCGTCTCTTATTGTCGTCGGTGGATCGCGAAAATCAAATCGAGAGTGGTCGCTAGCTCGAAGCCCTCACCCAGAGCTGTCTAATCTCACGAGGTGCGTCTAACAGCATCGGGAGTCTTCGGAAAATCTCGGCTGGAAAGGGTCAACGTTCGCCAGCGTAGCGCTCAACCAAAATTCGAATTTGTGAGAATGTTCGAGAAAAATCTAGACTCTGCGAGTAGGCGAAGGGTGGGGGGCTAGGACCCAAAACTATAAAATCGCGTTTCCATAATTGATCAAGGACTTTCGTTTTGGACAGCAACGAGACCTGACGTTTCTTATCGAGCCGTAGCCAACCCTGTTCAAGAATACGACATCACCGGAATTATCGAGTCGAAAATCTGTGGTCCTTTTCCAGATTTCGCATCTCTGAAACCGTAGCGGTGAGCCGTCGTCTCGCTTTCATTTTTTTGTGTATTTTTGTGTCGAAAACGAGCTCTATTGTATTGGAATTAATGTGACGAATTATCGAATTAAAGAGCGATATTGTTTCGGAGTACGTTCGTGTTTGACAAGAAATTCCTTTAACGTTCAGTCACGGTATAAAATCTGCCGTATTTTTCCGTTGTTTAATATGTCGAATTGCCGAGAGGAATTCTATCTTTTCGTTCAGCGAGAGTCCTTAGGTTAAGATTTATTTATAATATTGAAAATTGTTGTTGAGACGGTTAACAAAAGATTAACCCATTAACGCCGAAGAATCGTGTTTTTTTTCCTCATTTTCAAGCTAGATTCTTATCATCGAAAAAAAATCATTTGCAAATAAAAAATATGTTCCCTTGTACTTTCGAGTGTCCCCTTTCCGAATCCGGAGTCAAAATTGAGTTTTGTCCATTAGAAAAAAAATATGGCCGTTTTTAAACAAAAAAAACCGAAAAAATCGAAGACATTTTTTTTTCAATATTTTTTTTCTCATTGAAGACGCGCGAGGATCCCCCCTTTTTCTTCAACCATGAGTGCACAAAATAGTTGTAGTTTAAGAATATATTTTTTTAATTTGTCGACATTGACATTTTCACCCCCAAAATGGCGCTTTTCATCCCTTCAGCAGGAAGACAATTTTCACTCTCGGTGCCCGACAAAAAAAATATTCAAATCTTAACGAAAATTGGTATCCCGGGGTTTTCAAGGTCGCTGATTACGATTCCGCCCTCAAAATTCGAAAATTCAGAATGGCGGATCCAATATGGCGGACCCAAATTCAAAAACTTACTTGAATCGGATGAAATGTGGCACTCGGGGGTTTTCGAGGTCGCTGATTACAAATCTGCCCTCAAAATTCGAAAATTCAAAATGGCGGATCCAATATGGCGGACTCGAATTCAAAAACTTACTTGAATCGGATGAAATGTGGCACTCGGGGGTTTTCGAGGTCGCTGATTACAAATCTGCCCTCAAAATTCGAAAATTCAAAATGGCGGATCCAATATGGCGGACCTAAATTCAAAAACTGTATGAATCGGATGAAATGTGGCACTCGGGGATTTTCGAGGTCCTTGATAACGAATCTGGCATCATCATTTCAAAATTCAAAATGGCGGATGCAATATGGCGGACACCTTCCCGTTAACACCCAGTTATTATCTAACGTTTATTGAAGAATTGACAACTTTATATATTGACAAATTGACAAATTTATAGAAATTCATCACTCCGCATTACTCAACGGATAAACTTATAATTCCTTATTCTACTTAAGAGTATTACCCAGAGAATTACTTAAGAGCATTACCCAGAGAAAACGACATGGACGTGGTAGAAATCCTTTCTCCTTTGGGGTGCTTGATTTGAGTGAGTCCCCTTGCCTCTCACTTTTTGGGGTGCTTGATTCGAGTGAGTCCCCTTGCCTCTCACTTTTTGGGGTGCTTGATTTGAGTGAGTCCCCTTGCCTCTCACTTTTTGGGGTGCTTGATTCGAGTGAGTCCCCTTGCCTCTCACTTTTTGGGGTGCTTGATTCGAGTGAGTCCCCTTGCCTCTCACTTTTTGGGGTGCTTGATTCGAGTGAGTCCCCTTGCCTCTCACTGTTTGGGGTGCTTGATTCGAGTGAGTCCCCTTGCCTCTCACTTTTTGGGGTGCTTGATTTGAGTGAGTCCCCTTGCCTCTCACTTTTTGGGGTGCTTGATTCGAGTGAGTCCCCTTGCCTCTCACTTTTTGGGGTGCTTGATTCGAGTGAGTCCCCTTGCCTCTCACTTTTTGGGGTGCTTGATTCGAGTGAGTCCCCTTGCCTCTCACTTTTTGGGGTGCTTGATTCGAGTGAGTCCCCTTGCCTCTCACTTTTTGGGGTGCTTGGTTGTAAATGCGCCCTTTGCTTATCCCCGAAGCCTGATTACGTGTTTCGCTTTCATACAAGCACTACAGAAGTAAGCATTACAGTCCTTACAGTACGTATATGTTCTTATTGGACAGATTGAACAACGAGCTTGTTTGCTGTGATGGAAAGTATCGTGTGCTTTGTTCCGTTTTAGTTTTCCCCTCTCTAAGTAATATTTAGCAATCGAAATTGCGAATTGCTTTGAACCAATTTTTTTTGTTTTATCTCCAGTTGCGTTGAAAATCACGACTGAGTTCACAATGGCGGCCTGTATAAATATAATAAAGACGACCCATGTCCATTTTTTTGAACGGATACTTGGAAGCAAGTTGTTGCAATGTCCATCGTGAACGTCTACTCCGCCCATGAATTTATTGTAGAGATGAAATGCTTGTGGAAACGGAATCTCAATTTTTGAATGTGCACTCGAGCTAAATCTCTTAGACGGTAATAGAGGAGTCACCCCTGCAGCGGTAGAAGCGATCGAAACTGGTTTCGAGTCTACGATAGTTATGTAGTTTATTCCGCTGTTTTGATCATGCTTTACAACATACGTACCTCGTGGAGACTTTTTGTCGATTACATTTTTTTCTTTGACTCGATTTTCTCTTATAGTTCCTGTACATTGTAAACCTAACTTTTTCAAATGTACTAGGAGATCGAAATTCGTAAAACAATTATCGCAGTAAAGATGGAACTGAGATATCTTCTTAGGAGGGATAGATTTGAGAAATGGATCCAATAATTGCATCACTACACGAGAACCTAGAGCACATTTACCCAATTTATCTCCAATTGATGAATTTTTTCCACAATATAAATCGAGATTCAACAGGTATCCATCGGCGGTGCAAAGACCCCAAAATTTTAGTCCGAATCGTATGGGTTTTCCCCGGATAAACTGTTTTAGCGATGTTCTTGCATATGATTTGGCCATCATTTCGTCAACAGATAACGCAGTCTTCCACAAGCCAAACTGACGAATATTTCTCTGAAATAATTGTAGTAATTTACGAACGCGCCATGCCTTATCACTGGGATCATTGTCTTTAGGCATCGAATACTTTAATTCTGATTTGATTTTCTCAAATATATCGCGTTGCATTGCAGAAGAAACCACCTCACATAATAAGAAGGGATCAGATGACCAATAGTCTCTTTGAGATTTTCTTTTATTGAACGAGCTTACAATGATGATGCCAATGAAAGTATTCAAATCATCCAACTGCAATTCAAACCCATTCTCTTTATATGAGTCAATAATGTATGTTTTCATTTCCATGCAGAAAAACTTTTCAAACAGTTGTATCGGCTCACTTTTTTGAATACTTTTTTTTACACCGTCAGTTAGTAATAATTTGTCTTCAGTCTCATTCGGGTAGCTCTTTTCACCAACCATCCACTTATATTGGTGATCTCCTTCCAATTTACATTGATTATCTGTGTAATTTTCCGATGCTTGTTTATAAGTGATACTCGAAAGGTGATCGTTTGATTCAAAATCAGAATCGGAATCACTAGAACAACCAGAATTGTCTGGATTCGGAATCGCGACGAGCTCATCACAATTATCGTCAGAAGTATCCGTTTCAAACTCTACATGAGAAGGAATAGATTGCCTTGGTCGTTTTCGAGACATAATGGTAATATTGTCAATATGCTCACGCTGCCGATGAAATAAAAATGATCGAAGAAGTGAATTCACTCAGGAGCAATAAAGATGATAAAACAATATTTTATGAATAAATTTTGTTGAGGTACTGAGCTGAAATTTAGGTATATAAGTGAGTTCGATTTAGTCTCAAGACAAGTTCTACGAAAATAGAAACCAAATTATTCAGATAAGGAATATTGGCAGACCTAAAATGAACACAAAAATTCTGAGCTAATATTTTTTACAGAAAATAAAATATCATTAGCAATGTGAACGATCCGCACTCCACAAACGTGAAAAATTGAAAAAAGATGTGATAGGCATTGTGACGTGACATTTGGCCCCGCCACCCGCACGAATACGTGTCGACTAGTGGCCCGGTATACGGCCCATTTTGACGCCGCCGTTCGTCTCGCCTGGCGTGCTCGGATGAAGACTCACCTACCGTCGTATCGTATCTTGCGCAATATTAGGTTTAAGTTTATCTGTTGAATACGCTTATCGGCCCGTTCAACCACCGTACCTTAGAGATAAGTCGAGAGAAGTACCTACAAGTGATCTTACGGGGCCGTACCTTCGTCTAGGGACCTCGAGGCGAATACCTTCGATTAACTTTAATTTTTTTGTTCGATTTAGATTTATGAAACTAACGTCAATTTAACATTCTTTATTTTTGGCCCTTCCGTCTCTCGCACGGGGGAGTTGCTCTCACGCCCTACCTATTGCCTTGTGGTGGTCTCGGGGAGGATTCCGCCTGCATTACGGGGATTGAGCTTCAAACATCCGAGCTCGATCCGGTGAACGAACAAAGGCACACGCAGGAAAAGGGCCTATTTGAACGCCGCCCGTGGCCTTGTCACCGTAGCGACCGAGGGTTGCCCGTTCACCGTCGTTTACTCGGGTACTACAGCCCGTTCATTACGGCGCCTCGTCTAGTGGGGCTCGGGGCATTTTCCGAGAGCCAGGGTGCGGAAATGTGCCTGGCGTTTGTATGTGGGCCCACTGTGATTCAAAGGGACGCCTCGAATCATGAGGGAGGCCTCCCTCTGGCTTTACGGAATCGTCGGCCGAGTCCCCCAGAGGAAAAGTGCCCGAGTGACGACCCAACCCCGTGTGCAAGGTGGGGTTCTTACCTGGGGAACCGCCAGCTTCAATGACGATAGTTAATTTTCGTATCACGCGGAGGATCCCTTATCCTCGCGCGTGAAATATATTCGTAATTCCCGCGGGAAGCGCGGCGTAGCAAGCGACTTAGTTAGTTCGCGCTCGGGGCGTGAGAGCGCGGCCGTTGCGGGGGGTCAGAAGTGGTGGGGGAAGTGCCGAAAATCGAGAGCGTCTTACCGAACGCCATGCTTGGTAGTCGGATTTCGAGTGCTGAGGCGAGCACGTGTAACGAACGGAAGTCGCTGTTACCTTGAAGGCGTGCACGTGGGAGATTCTCTCGGTAAGCTCGTTCCTCATTGTTCTCTTCTCGACTACTCTTTGGTTCGGCCCATTCTCTTTCCTAATTACCTGTCGTAAGAAGGAAGGAGGTTTTGCGTTTCATTTAGTAGCGATTTTGTTTGCACGAGGAAGTATGGAGGTGGGGCTACGACCGCCCGTCGCTTCTTTTCTCTCTCTTCGTAATTTAGTTTTGTATCAGGGTGGAACGAAAGAGTAGTCGATTACCTGTTTTGGCCTACCTAAATTAGTTAATTTTATAATTTTGTTCGAGTGTAATGCGTATTATTCGTCTCGAGCGCTTCGTGGTGTCGCCCAAGGTCTCGCACGCGCCGGCTACTACGCGGCCGTGTTTGCCCTCTGTCTCTCTCACACCCGTACGGTGTGTTGGACGGCGCTGAAGCGTTCGTCGTACCTTTTTCAGTTTCGCCGCCGTACGGGTCGTCGTCGTTCGCGCGATTACGATTATTTATAAATCATTCTTCGCGGGTTGTATTTTCTCAATTAAAATGTTGCGCCTTATTCGCCGATTATCTTTCGCGTGTCGTGTTTCCTCGATTACCTCGTGACGTACTACTTTCCGATTACCTATCGACCGTTGGTCGATTACCTGTCGCGATGGTAGGACAATTATGGCCTCGATCATTTTTTTTCCATTACGCTTTCCTCGGTTACCTGGCGATTATCATAGTCGTTCTTATCTTTCGCGTATCACTCCGGTGACAACGGTTCCCCTACGACTCGTACCTATCGTGGGGTCGTAGGGAACCCCTTTCTAGTCGTTGTAACGTTCGGCAGCCTCACGGCCTACCTCGCGAGCCTTAGCTACCTTCCTGTACGAATTAGGACGATTTTCTCTGAATAAATCTTATTGTTAAAATTTACTCTGTCGTCTAGCCTACTTTATCTTGCGTGTGTTGTTGCTCTCTAACCCCTGGACCAGCCCCTCTACCTTTTGTACCTCAGCCTGAGCTGAGTAGCCGGACCAACCTCGGTCACCTACGTTACCCGCGAATCTGTATGGCCAGCCTTGCGGCCGGGGTGGGCAAAATTAAGTCGGTCTAACCGGCGGTACTTTCGTACCTGGCGCCCAGCCCACCCTCGCAATTTTTTTTTATTTTTGAGCGTGTGCGTAACGGGTCAGGTGAGTCGAGAAGGGACAGATCGTACCTCTCGGGGTAAAATCTCGTTACAGCATATACAAAACTTATTTGCAGACAGAAATATTCATGGATAATAAATATATTTGTATCAGGGATAATATTCAATGATGACCCGTATAAACAAAAACAAGATGAAATGTAAGAAAATCGGAGATTTCTCAGCCTCTGCAACGTCAATTTTTATTCGACACATGAAAAATATAATATATGATCATAAAATGTGAATCAATTGAATGATTATTATTTACATTTATATAAAGTTGTCAATTCTTCAATAAATGTTAGATAATAACTGGGCGTTAATGGGAAGGTGTCCGCCATATTGCATCCGCAATTTTGAATTTTGAAATGATGATGCCAGATTCGTTATCAAGGACCTCGAAAACCCCCGAGTGCCACATTTCATCCGATTCAAGTAAGTTTTTGAATTCGGGTCCGCCATATTGGATCCGCCATTTTGAATTTTCGAATTTTGAGGGCAGATTTGTAATCAGCGACCTCGAAAACCCCCG
This sequence comes from Rhimphoctona megacephalus, assembly GCA_963989365.1. NCBI lineage: Eukaryota > Metazoa > Arthropoda > Insecta > Hymenoptera > Ichneumonidae > Rhimphoctona > Rhimphoctona megacephalus. Next base: position 7,581,947 of record OZ022416.1, on the reverse strand, counting down.
AGTGCCACATTTCATCCGATTCAAGTAAGTTTTTGAATTTGGGTCCGCCATATTGGATCCGCCATTCTGAATTTTCGAATTTTGAGGGCGGAATCGTAATCAGCGACCTTGAAAACCACGGGATACCAATTTTCGTTAAGATTTGAATATTTTTTTTGTCGGGCACCGAGAGTGAAAATTGTCTTCCTGCTGAAGGGATGAAAAGCGCCATTTTGGGGGTGAAAATGTCAATGTCGACGAATTAAAAAAATATATTCTTAAACTACAACTATTTTGTGCACTCATGGTTGAAGAAAAAGGGGGGGTCCTCGCGCGTCTTCAATGAGAAAAAAAATATTGAAAAAAAATGTCTTCGATTTTTTCGGTTTTTTTTGTTTAAAAACGGCCATATTTTATTTTCTAATGGACAAAACTCAATTTTGACTCCGGATTCGGAAAGGGGACACTCGAAAGTACAAGGGAACATATTTTTTATTTGCAAATGATTTTTTTTCGATGATAAGAATCTAGCTTGAAAATGAGAAAAAAAACACGATTCTTCGGCGTTAATGGGTTAAGAGGATTTTATCTTGTCTGAAAATTTTAATTATATCGAAAAGAAAACATTTTGTAAAACCTGAACTCTCGAGAAGGACGAGACATGTTGTATTCTATTTTTCGGAATCTTCTTCTAATGCCATTTTAATTCATTTAATTAAATTTCTATAATTTGTTTTATTAAATAAATATTTTTGTTATTCCGAATTTTCCCTTAGTGTTGATAATTTATTTTGTATTTGTTTGACTCCGCCCCTCTGCCAAATTGTTTTCCACTACGGCTACGACCGGGTAACCACCTTTATCTATTCTCGATAACTCACAATAAAATTTGTTTAAGAATTTTCTTAAGCTGGCGTCCAAGAGGAATCGAGAGTAGATATATTTTGTGCGACTCTTGGAAAAAGTCGTTACAAATTTTGGCGCCTAACGTGGGGCTCAGTTGGCAAAAATATCGTATATAATATTCCGAAAGGTTTATTTAAATAATTTATTAGAGATTTTATTTGGAAAAAGTTACGAGATTTATTACCGATATTATTCAGTTTCTTATTAAAAATTATTGTGTTGAATTAAAGAAAAATTTTCTCGAGCATAATTTCGTTGAAAAAAAAAAAATTCTGAAAGAAAATTTTTATTTATCTTGAGAAAAGAAATGTCATGATCAGATGTTAACCGTCACATTTCGTATTAAGAGTCGCGGTAGCGACTCGTGACAAGTACATTTACGAAGCGAGTTGTACAAGACACTTTTACCAGAAGGGCCGTGATTCTACTTGTTCTCGAAAATTATTTCTTTAATATAAACTAAATTACAGCATTTTGGAGGTTCATTTAAGTTCACATATTTTTTATTTTTTTTTCTCTTTCGATCGCCACTAATTAGAACCTCGTAGCTTAAATAGTATTAAAAATATTAATGTTTTTTTTTCGTTGTGCCGAAAAATTGAGCATTTTTTCGCACACATTTTGATGCGCAACTGTCTTTTTCGCAGTCGCTGTCTAGTGACACTAGTGATATTGGTAAAACTCTGGTAATATTCAAACGATCGCTGGATATGACAGCTAACCGACAACCGTAATATATTTTTGAACAGTCATGAGGTTATAAAGATCGCGGTTAGTTTCGATCGATTTTTGGTTACAGTGACTTTTATTATAATAAGAAAGTGATAGTGCGAAAATAATAAAGTGCAATTCATTTCAATCATCTTCCGAACAATGCTTGAACAAATATGATTTTTTTATTATTTTTTAGCCTGTAATTTTTATTTTCCACATCTCACTCTACAACGGAGTCGAAAACGATACCTTTTCTCTTTTACCATAAAATGTTCCTCGAATGCAATAATAAGGTTTACTTAAAAACAATTTTCCGTTTTTATTTTTTATAACTAAGAGAATGGTGTATGATAAACTCGTATTCGATGATTATTTAATATCTTTGTCGTGAGGTTATAAAGATCAGGGTCAGTTTCAATTTTTGGTTAAAGTGACTTTTATATATATAGATAGAAGAGTGATAATGCAAAAATAAAGTGTAATTCAATAAATAAACTTTTGCGTAGTGCCTAAATAAATAATTTTTTTTATTAACCCTAGCCCCAACAATCTATTTTTCTGAACGTAAACTCTAGAACGGAGTCGAAAACGGTGCCTCTTTCCTCTTCTCTTTTACCATAAAATGTCCCTTGCATGCAATAATAACGTTTATTTGGAAACTACTCTCTTTGTTTTTATATAACTGAGGGAATGATGTATGATACCACCCTAGGTTTCAATTATATATGGTTTTGAATCACCCCAGAGTGGTAGAGACCTTAAATATATGAAAATACTATTTGCACTTGCAACCCAAAACGGAATCAAGTGATGCGAAATAATTTTGAGCGAAAATATATTTGATTCCAGAAAAAAAAATTCATAAGTACTTCACCAATTTGTTTTACCTATTGCTCATAAGATATAATTCGTGATCAATAAACGTTATAAAAGAAAAACTCGCGTAGTAGTTCGGCCAAAATTCTTGTTTCCAATCAAACGTTTGCTCTCGAAATTTCGTGCGCATACTTTTTTGTTTCAAAATCTCGTTTCGTTATGAGTACTTTTATTTAAAAACTTTCAATGCATTCTGATGCTATTGGAGTATTTGTTCGGTATCACTTTTTATGAAATATTTTCCTATCCGTTGATCCGTTGGCACGCATGTTTCGGTGTAATATCTTTAAAAATTTTTTTTTAACAAAATTTAAAAAATTCAAGTTTTTACTTGTTCGTCGTTCGTTTATGCGTCGTATCTTCTCAGAACTACTGTACGTATTAAATAATCTAATAATTTTATAAGTATTAACGGTTAATTACGAAGATTGAATTCATTTGAACACTTCTTAGATCAATATTTCACATTGCATTTTTAGTCCGAATATAGTCGCGATACACCAGCTCGAAATTCGATCATGTATCCATTTTTAGTTAGCCGAAATCAGAAAAAAATCGTTAGAGCAGCCTTTAAAATTTTTATTAAGGGTCGAATTCTTGACAGAATCACTTTTTGATAAAATATTATTATATTTTGCTGCAGCACCGAAAAAAAATGTTGATTTTTTGGTATCACCCAAGTACGTACACAATACAGACATATTTAATTGATAAGGTATGAATTCCATACAAAAAGTCAACAAATCCCCGCAAAAAACAGCATAAATGCTGTAAAAAACGTTGAGACAAGTACATTTACTCCCCCCAAATAGTTTGTCCGGTAACAAATTTCAGTTTCGACACAAAACCTTCATTAAAAATTATAAAAGAGATTTTCTCCCAAGAAAACCAACCTTGCAAAAATTCTCTGATTCATAGCAAATCTCTCAAAAAATGATAGGAGAACCCCACAAAAATTTTCTCAATAAATTAGAAACTCACAAAAAGTTATAAGAGTCTCTCAAAAATTTATAAATCAAATCATAATTTCACAAAAGATACCAATTCAAACCTGCCCAAAAATTAAGTCTAAACTGCACAAAAAGTTATTAAATAAATAAAAATGATAAAAGCATTAATAGTCAAATACATTAAAACCTATTAAAATTCAATAAAAACACTTTCAACGAATTGAAAATACAGTTGTTCTACCCAACAAGAATAAGAATAAAAAATAATTATGAGAAAAAATTTTAATACAAAAAAGATTTCAAACGCAAAAAAATAGATTGAAAAAAAAATTTCGGCCGAAGTACTTGGCGAGGTTTTTCGCTTAATTTATATAATATATCACTTCTGGTTACAAACTCGCCAAGTACTTCGGCCGAAATTTTTTTTTCAATCTAATTTTTTGCGTTTGAAATCTTTTTTGTATTAAATTTTTTTCTCATAATTATTTTTTATTCTTATTCTTGTTGGGTAGAACAACTGTATTTTCAATTCGTTGAAAGTGTTTTTATTGAATTTTAATAGGTTTTAATGTATTTGACTATTAATGCTTTTATCATTTTTATTTATTTAATAACTTTTTGTGCAGTTTAGACTTAATTTTTGGGCAGGTTTGAATTGGTATCTTTTGTGAAATTATGATTTGATTTATAAATTTTTGAGAGACTCTTATAACTTTTTGTGAGTTTCTAATTTATTGAGAAAATTTTTGTGGGGTTCTCCTATCATTTTTTGAGAGATTTGCTATGAATCAGAGAATTTTTGCAAGGTTGGTTTTCTTGGGAGAAAATCTCTTTTATAATTTTTAATGAAGGTTTTGTGTCGAAACTGAGATTTGTTACCGGACAAACTATTTGGGGGGAGTAAATGTACTTGTCTCAACGTTTTTTACAGCATTTATGCTGTTTTTTGCGGTTATATTATTCTGTGTTCTGTCTTTGTTGTGTCTATCGCATATTATTTCGTCACATTATAATCGCAGAATTCGACAATTCTAGATACTTGTCGTCTGTGTACTGTATGTTTTGTGTTCATGTTATTGTGTCCTTGGTACCTGCTTGGCGAGAAATCCGAGCAAGGGCCAAGCATTAGCGCCACAGTGCGTAATTTAACGAAAAGATTGGCGCTGTTCTCACGCGTAACGCGTGACTCTTCAGTGTCTCAAAAGACGTGTAAGGGCTAAGAGCCGAACACAAAATTTTGGTCTATAGAGAATTTTCGAGGAGTATTGAGAAGCGAGAAAGAGTAAGAATGGAGAATAAAAATCTTGTAAGTTTTACTTATTATTGATTTCAATTTTCAGGGGAATACGTGAATATTGATACGTTTTTTTTTGTTGTCTTGACCTTGCTACGAGCTCACGCTCAGCTCGGTACTCTGTTCGTCGTATTTATTAACTTATTTAGTGGCAAAAGTTTATAGCATTGATTATTTTCGTGATTTGTTAATCTTGAATATTATTTTATATTTAGCAATATTTATCGAAGTAGTTAGCGATATCTCTCTCATCCTGCGCCCTCACCAACGGGCTTGTATTGTATTGTGTATTGCCCTCACCAACGGGCTAGTGAAAAGTTTTGTGCGCGTTTTTTCGCCCTCACTAACGGGCCTTCGTAATAAAATTTTTTTTTCGCGTTTGTTAGCCCTCACCAACGGGCCATCATATATTTTTTTCGCGTTGTTTTGCCCTCACCAACGGGCCTACATAAATTCGCGGGTAGGAATTTAGGATATTGCCCTCACCAACGGGTCATCATAATTTCGCGAATTTTATATATTTTGTTTTTCGCCCTCACCAACGGGTCATCCTAACGTATTATTGTTTTCGAGAAGTGCCGGTATCTCGACGCGAGTGTGCGTGTCGCGAGTGCCGTGTGTGAGAGCGTCGTCACGAGAATACGTGTTTTGGGAGCGCCGCGCGTAAGTGAGAAAGGGAGAGAGAGAGAGAATAGTGTGAGAAACGTAACACGAGACTTCGTACACACGACTTCGATAATATTACTATACAGTAGAGTCTCGATACGAAAATTATGTAATACGTGTTTTCTCGTGTTTTCGCGCGTGGATATCGAAGCTATATATTTTTTTTTTCTTTCTTTCCTTTCTCTGTCGATTTGGTCTCGTTAAAAAGATTATAATTTTTTCTTCTCGATTCGGGTTTGTTAGTAATCGCGAAAAATCTTCGTTTATTGCATCGTTTTCGTGATTTCGTGAAAATGTTTCCGCTACGTCATACACCACCGAGACGCGTGCCGGTAACCGCTGACGCTCGAGCCTCGACTTCGCGCGATCAGCTGTGCGAATCAAATCTATCGCGGGGATTGCCGGATAGTGGAATCGAAACGGTGACAAGAAACGTGACACGCGATAATAACGAGAATAATGCACAACCCTTGAATTTAACTAATCCTTTTAGTAATGAAATTATAAATAATTCGGAAAATGTTATCTACCGTCAGCCGCGATTAACCGAGGATTTAAGGGAGGAACTACGAACAGGAAATGAAAATATGGCTTCGATAGGGACACAAGACCGAGTTACGACACCGGCGGCGCGTGATTCGGGAGAATTTGATCAAAATAATCGTTTTATGGAAAATAATAGTAGAAATTTCAATTTACCGTCTCATTCGTCTCCTCGAAATAATTCTCAGACGTTACCGGAAGTATCCAATATGCGTTCGACGTACGAAATGCTTCGAAAATGGGGTATAAATTTTTCGGGAAAAATTGGAGAAGATGTAGAAAATTTTTTGCTATTGATTGAACGTGGTCGACGCATGCTTCCGGTTAATGATATTGATTTGTTAGATTGTTTAGAGTTTTTCCTTCGCGATACAGCGTTGTGGTGGTATCGGACGAATCGTGCGAGTTTTCGTTCTTTGGCCGACCTTGAGATAGCAATGCGCAGTCGTTTCGGTAGGCCGAACTATCAGATGGCTTTGAGAGACGAGATTTCGAAACGAACGCAAGGAACTCATGAACCTTTTCCGGTTTATTTAACGTGTATGAGAGCAATGATGGAGCGAGTTAGACCTGAGTTGTGTATCGAGGAACAATTAATGTACGTGTGGAAGAATATGCATTCGAAATTGAAATTCTTCATTCAGTTCGGTACGGTGCGGGATTTTAACGATCTCGAGACTAGAGCGCGAGGAATTGAGCAGAGTGCTCAAGGTCAATATGGCCCACTTCCGTACGAACTGACGTCCTATTTAAACCATAAGAAGAGTTAGAATCGTAAATCAGGACCGAAACAACAACGGTCTCTTTAGTGATCGAAACAGCCATCTAGGAAGAGAAACCAATTTCATCGAAATCTGCAATAAGAAAGTAACCAAAAACATTGAAGACTCCGCCAAACTAATTTTCCAAGTTTCAAATGGCAATCCCAGAGTTTTTTACAAAATTCAAACGCCATATCCACGAAAGAAGCTGATAATAAGTCCTCGACAACTTGGTCGTGGTCAACTGATGGAAAAATCTTTCTCATCGTGGGTGCAATGGGCTCTAATTTTTTAATTACCCGTTTCTTTCTAAAACAACTGTTCGATGTATTTAGAGAAGCGACAACATATCTGCTCCGGTATCTGGTATAACAAATAAACATCAAAAATGTGTGCGAAAAAATGCACCATTTTTGATGCAACGGAAAAATTAAATATTAAAATCTTCAATATGCGTTAAGCTACAGAGTTCCAAGTGGTCACGATCGAAAGAAAAAAAAAGAAATACGTGAACCTGCAACATCCTTCAAACTGCTGTAATTATTTGATTATTACAGAAACAATTTTTGAAAGTTTTCGATAACAGTTGGAATCGTGGTCGCTCCGGTAAAGAGTCTTGGGGCGAACTCTTTTATAAATGTACTTGTCTCGAGTCGCTACCGCGACCCTAGATATATATATTTTGTGATAGCCTCTGGAATATATAATTATTGTATTTTTCCGATCTTCATTCATAATTCATTAAACAATTAATTTGCCTGAGAAATATTTTTATGGATGTGCAAGTGTGTGTTCGTATGTGCGTGCGAGAGTGAGTGAGTCCGAATGCACACACATTAACAAATAAGGCTTGTGATCGAGTTGTGGTCACACACGTACGAACTTTCCTGATAATAAAAACTCAATTGAATATTAAATTTATATACGTATAATGATTATTATATGCCATGACTTGGCAATTCTGCTAGTCACAGAAAATGTTAAAATATCGACAAGTGGCACAGGAGAATGCGTTTTTCGACATTAAAAGATTCTCTCTCGAGCAAAAAGAAAAGACTCATGCGATGTCGTATTTATTTTTATTAAATTTATTCTATTTATTCAATATTTTTTTACGAACGAGCGACGAGTCTCAAATAATCAAGGGATCGGCGTCGGGAAAGAAGAAATATCGTCTCAATTCAGACGTCGTCATCATCATTCTCGCTAGTCGGCCGAAGAGCGCGGGAATATTTCAAATCATCGAGCGGGGGTCGCTAACTCAAAGCCCTCACCCTGAACCGTCGGATTCGCGGTGCGTCAATCAGCATTGAGATAAACTGTCGTTTTCCGTCGCTATCGAATATTCTAGAAGTTCGGTATTATTATTATTTGGCGAGCGAGCATTTAGCGAACGTTCTCGAAGGAGACGTTAAGATCGTGCGAAGAGGTAAAGGGTGGGGGGTTAGGTCCCAAAATCCGCGTTACCACATCTCACATAATCGCAAAATTGAATTTTCCAAATCCAAAATAGCGGGTCCGATGTGGCGGACCTAAAAGCCAAAAACTACTTTTCCGCAGTGGAAGGAGGCGTAATTAATTTCATTCCTTTGTACTCGCTTATGCTACTGAATTTGTTTATGAATTTTGAAATTGAATATCGGATTTGGTATCAGTGACCCCCGAAAATCCCTATATACAAAGTTTCCAAAGCTAGAGCGAGATTTTCTAATTTTATGGTCCGCCACATTGGATTCGCCAGCTTGAATTCGAAAATCTCATTCCAGAATAATTATCAGCGACCCAAAAAACCCCTTAGATACGAAATTTCGAAGCTAGAGCGTTATTTTTAATTTTTTGGTCCGCCATATTGGATCCGTCATTTTGAGTTTTGAAAAACGGATTTTGTTTATAACAAAAAGACATTTGATAAGCGGTTTTCAAGGGTCACACACAGTTAGGTTCGTGTCTGGAGATCATACGAAAACTTATCTCGTGCGAAAATGTCTAGTGAGTGATATTTTTGAGCTGAAAAATTGTAAGAAAAAAGGTGTAGCATAGTCATAGGTTAAGTTATTCTGTTGAATTTGTTAAATTTGTATTATCTTGGCCGAGAAAATTATTTGTCGCGATATCTGGAAGGGTGATGCCCAATCGTTACCGCTATTATCGGCCATCGTTGTTGAAATTGATGTAATGTGAAATATTGAACAAAAATCGAAACGACAAAGACGAAAGTAGGATTGTATTGTTCGAATTCATTTTAGAAAATTGTATTATTTTGGAACTATTATCCAATTGATCATTGTTATATTTTTCTTTCGAGAATTAAAGCTATCGTTGTTTATTTCATGGATAAATTTACCAATTGCTATTTTATTCAATCAATAAATCATTATTTGTAATCCCGAGATGCTCTGATTTGTCAAAATTATTTTCATTATTTCATCGGAATACCTATGCCCCTCTACCAATCTCGAAAGCTAGCCTAGCTGGGTAAAACTTTCATATTTTTATTCTCTTTCATCGTTATAAAAATTTCTCGGGGAGAAATCTTCGGCTGGCGCTCTACGATAATCGAGAGTAAGTAAATTTGTTGCTTGAACACCGGATAAAACATTACACAATGCATATGAAATTGTTATGCTTAATAAAATAATACATGTACATACATATGGCTGTGAGGCATTTCACTCAATTTTGCGCGTAAATGAGCATAATAATGAAGCGGCGCGATAGCGGCTCGACGCCAAGTATTTAAAAAAAAGCCAGCGCGAGCCCTGCCGCACTCTTATATACTCGAATATGACGGTTTTCAGGCTTTTCTATTTTTTCAAATCGTCCTTAGGGAGGGACGGGTTGAGTAACAAATTTGAAAGTGGAGAACCTTTTTTTCGATTTTTCTCAACGTGGAGTTGAATGTAATCTTTCTGACTGTACCCGCTTTGTACCGACTGCCGCTAGTTGGATTCGCAAACGCGTCAATATAATTCCTCATGAGAATTCCAATTGCTATGAGGAATCGATCACGTTAAAATTTTTTGACAATATCTATAGTCTCCTTGTGGCCGCTCAAACAAAACATGTACGGAAAAAAATGCTTTAGTAGATCCGGACCATCATGGAATTGTACCGCCTCGATGGGTGCTTTCGAAAAGTATATACCTAGCATTAAAAAATTGTGTCCTAAGTTGCGGGTGTGTGTCGTTTACTCAAAATTAATTTAGCACAACAATTTACCAAATATATTGAACCTATTAATAGCTCGCGATTTGTTGAATATATTGTTGACAACGAAAAATTGCAATTACATTCGGAGAAATGAGCATACTAGTTTTAAGCAGAAAATTGAAACAAAATTAATTTTTAAATAAAATAATTGAATTAAAAAAAGAATTTCAACGCAGAACTTCCGAGTTCACTGGAATTGTTTACCAAAATAGAGCTCGCCAAGCTCTGCGTTGAAATTGTTTTTTCAAATCAATTATTTTGTTTAAAAATTATTTTTGTTTTAATTTTCTGCTTAAAACTTGTATGCTCATTTCTCCGAATGGGATTGTAATTTTTCATTGTCAACAATATATTCAACAACTCCCGAGCTATTAATAGATACAATGTATTTGGTAAATTGTTGTGCTAAATTCATTTTGAGTAAATGACACACACCCGTAACTTAGGACACAATTTTTCAATGCTTGGCGTTCTTTTTTTACTTTTGAAAACTAATTTTTCGTTTATATCTAAACAGTTATTAATTTATTTTGCTATACATTTTAATATATCACGCTTTGCGTGGTTCCTTTCGCTCGGCGTCGTGCGATAAGAGGGGGTATATATCTATCGCTGTCTCTGTGGCTGTGGCTCAGCGGCGCGTTAGCAGAGGGGTATAGCTATCGCTGTCTCACTCGCTCACTGGCCCGTGAAAAGAGGGGGTAGTCTCGTTCAGCGTAGTGCGTAACGTCAGAGTATCATCAGATAGAAAAATGTATACCAGTCCTGCAAAGGACGGAAGTCCAATGTAAACAAGCTTTACCTACGCCTCTCTGTCTCCAAGAAATAAAATGTTCCTAAAACGTTCGTTTTTAATGCACTAAATTATCATATCTCAAGATTGGCTGAACGGATCTACTTGCAACAAAACCAATAGAAAGAGAAAAATCCAAAAAAAAAATTCGCCACCAATATTGAGATTCTTTACTTAAATGATTCGTCCGTGAGAGCGATTTAAAAACGCTATGACGTCATAAAACCGGCATGTTCGAATAAAAGAGAGTGCGGCAGGTCTCGCGCTGGCGCTTTTTTAAGGGAGCTTTCCAGTGTGAAATTTTCAAAAAATCGATTTTTTTTTTGCTTTATCGAATAGTATACACTCTTCCGAATATTCCCTGAAATTTTCATGCCGAAATTCAGATTATTTTGGTTACTGTACAGCATTTCTTGGAAGAAGGCAACGGAGCGCTACAGCTGCCGCGTCGGCCGTCTGCCCGTGCGACCGTTATTTCTATTGTCTCGTTCCTACCTGCTCGTGTACCTTCCAACGTGAGTCCGGTTCGTCTTTCAGTTCGGTTTCGACATTCAAAATGGATAGATCTACGAAAGAGAAATGTGCGTGGCAGGATAGAAAAGGCTCGAGAAGCGGACATCCGCGAAATGAACGAAAAAGATCCGCGGGTTTCAAGGGAACAAATCGACACGATATCGAAACGGATCTAACGTTTGCGAGCACTTCGGCAGCAAAAATCTTGAAAAAGAGTCCAGAGTTTGAAGTCCGAATCTTTTCGAAGAAGCAGAAGGGATATTGTATGGACCTGGCATCGCTGATTGACCGTAAGTAAACGATTTACCTAAAATTTCCTCACTTGAAACTTTGAACGCGTTTTTCTCGAAACAGCATTTTTCAAAACGGTGTCCAACTTGGAGGGCAGAGTTTTAAAGCTATCGAGTTGAATTTTTTACACAATATTCTTAACGTCATTGTTTATCGTGCTATGGAAGCTTTTTTTTTTTTTGACATCTTCCTATTTTTTTTGTAAAAAAAACTGCCAAAAAAAATGCTAAAATCGATACTTTTTGTTCAAACCGGCGCCATTTTTGCAAAAAAAAAAAAAAGCCTCCATAGCACGAAAGCCAATTATATACCGATCAATAATCTTTTTGTGTTTTTTGTTTCAGATCAAAATTGTGACCCCCAACGTGGACACCACATCCAAGTGCATTTTCTGCAACAATTGTTTCATCATTTTTATAGATATTAATTAATAAATAAATCGATCTTTAAAAAATTGTTTTGTATTCTTCAATACCCAATTAATATACAAAAAAAAACCAGACCGATTAGATTATTTTTTCTTTAAAAAAAAAAATCGCGAAAAACAGCGATTTTTCGGGCTGTCACACTGGAAAGCGCCCTTAATACTTGGCGTCGAACAGCTACCGTGTCTATTGATTGAATCGCAGTCTCCTCCACTTTGATGACATTTCTGAATGATTTCTCAAATGAAAAAGTTCCCAAGCATCGCGGAAAACCGTAATGTACTCGATCGGGCGATTGATCAGACCTGATGTTTCAGAGGTGTTTTCCGGGTCTCTAATATTGTGGCAAATATTCTATCTAATACTTTTGTCGGTTATGTGAATAATATGTGAAATAAAGAAGTTACCGAAATACATACCGTAGGTGGTGAATTTTTTTTTGGAGCATTCTCAACCCTTTTTTCCAGATCGAACTTTGGTGAAATACTTTCCGCGCTCCTGTTTTCTTCGCCACTTTATTTCTAACTCTATTTTCGATTATTTGAGCGATACGTGAAATAAAATAGTTACCAAGATCCACAGCGTGGGTGGTAGAATTTTTTCAAAACTTCAACCACCTTAAACCATATTTTCCACACGGAGAGAAAAATCTGATAAAAATTACCGTGCTGTTACTATAATCGTCATGTAACAGACACGTAATGCAGTATTTATTGATGCATGTTACAAAAACTATGGGTTCTCATGAGAAAAATGACTATTTTGCTTAAGAGAAAATGTATTTCTCAGCACAAAATTTAAAATGAGACGACGAATTTTTCTGATACAGCACGGTAAAAATGTGGACCTTGTAATTTTTCATCTGTTGTTACAGAAAATTTATTACACATTTCAGAAAAAGTGTCTCGCGAAATCATAGAATTTAAAATATAATGACGAATTTTTCATAAGCAGCACAGTAAAAATTCAAGCTTCTAAATTTTTCATTTGCGACCACAGAAAAATCGATGGTCTCATTGGAAATAAATCCAAGACGATGGAGAAATTTTTACCGTGCTCTCTTAGAAAGGGAGATGAGGAGCGACCCAGAGCGACCACAAGCATGAATGTCACATGAAGGTCAAATCCGTATTTTCAGAGTTAGGTAAATCGCAGAGTTTGAAATTGTTTTCATTCCTCTCTCCACAAGAGAGAAAAAGTGTGCGTGCATATAACGAATACTCACACTAGTGGACGACGCCTCTTTATCTACGCGAAATAAAGAAGGCCAGTCGAATTTCAGTGGCCGTATGAGACAAGTGCAATACATCTAGTGAAAGTGATTCTGTTAGTATGATTTAATTAAATAATTTACCGTATTGAAAGAACACGCATAGCGAAGAATATCGTATGATCGTTGTATCGTGTGATCTTTTTTAGCATTTTATGACATCAGTCAAGGAAGATCAAGTTAATTCAAGTTGAAAACATGACCCAATCGAACGAGGTTACGATCTCAGTTAATTTTTTATCCATATAACAGGGATTGCTCAGTTTTATTATTTTTTGCGTTTTTCTTATCGTTGTCGGTATTTTGTAATATCACTACAAATAGTTGTGACGACTGTTCTTTCGTTTCTATACAGAATATACAAAGACATTAGCACGACAAAATTTACCGTGCTAGCACGGTAAAAATTCCAGCTGGTATTAGAAAAATTGTTAGTGCGTTGACGAATTTTACTATGCTAGCATGACAAATTTTATCATGCTAGCACGGTAAAAATTCACTCTGCGCAAGATTTTTTTTCTTTGGTCAACGCAAACAATATTTATACTGTATGTCAAAGAATAATTTTGAAACCTTCTTATAATTATTCTAATGCTTGCAGTTCTCATGAGGTTTATCAGAGAGCATGGTAATTTTTTCCAGAAATCCCTTTAAACATTCCAAGATTTTTATCTCCGTGCATGTCCGCCAATTTTTCGCCATTTTGCTTCAACCCTTCTTTCGGTTATTCTAACGATTCGTGAAATAAAAAAGTTACCAAGATCCATAGCGTAGGTGGTAGAATTTTTTCAATGCATCAACCCCTTTGGACGGTACTTTCTACTACTTCAACGGTAAAAAAGTTACCAAAATCCATACTGCAGGCGATAGAATTTTTTCGAGCAATCTCAAATAACCGACTCAATGTGTTTGGGACTAAAGGCGTTATACACGATGGATAGAATGGAGAGAATCAGTGTAAAAATGTTATCGAGTGGACTTACACAAGTATATTCGTTACGTTGCAGTGATTTAAGAACTCTACTCTTCTCATCTGTACTTGAGGACAACTCCGTTCTTTGAACCAGAAGCCGCGCAGCGGTTTAACTCCGAGTATTAAAAGAAAAAGAATGAATAGTCAACGCGAGCCCTGCCGCACGCTTGCATTCATGCATACGCCGATTTTATGACGTCACCACGTTTTCAAAAACCTTTCACGGGGACACAGTTTGAGTGAAAATTCTGAAAATTTGTAAGGAAATTTTCGGGAATGTTCTTTTTCTATTAGTTTTCGTTGCAAGTAAATTGCTTCAGTTTATCCTGAGATATGATTATTTAGGGTATTCAACGTGATCGTTTCAGGAGCTTTGATTCTGTGAGAAGGAGAAGGGCGTAAGCTGATGGTGTTAACGTTCAAACATACGTCCTCTGCACGAATGGCAGACATTTGCTAACCGTCACGTCCCGCACTACGCTGAACGAGAACTCTTCACAGGCCACTGGGCGAGTGAGACAGCGATAGCTTGCCTCTCTGCTTACGCGCCGCTAAGCGAGACAGCGATGCTCCTCCCGGTATCTCGTCGCGCAATGAGGAAGATGGGGATATTATCATTCAATAATCCAGTTTTTAACGTCGGAAGGATTATGCAGTGTAAAAAATAGTATTGAGGATACACAGGTCTAGATGTAGAGATGTTATGAATTGCGCAGTACGGCTATTAAGAGCAGTGTTGCTGTTCAGTGGAGATTCCCAAATTAAACTTGGGTACGGTATTTTCCGGGCTCCTGTTTCTTGCGCCAATTTTTTTGTAACTTCTCTTTTGGTCATTATAACGATTCATTAAATAAAAAAGTTATCAAGTTCCATAGCGTGGGTGGTAGAATTTATTCAAGATTTCAACCCTCTTAAATACTCCTTTCCGGGGCTGCAAATTTTTCGCTAATTTTTTCGTAACTTCTCTTTCGATCATTCTAATGATTCGTGAAATAAAAAAGTTACCAAGTTCCATAGCGCGGGTGGTAGAATTGTTTCAAAACTTTAACCCCCTTAAATACTCCTTTCCGGGGCTGCAAATTTTTCGCCAATTTTTTTGTAACTTCCCTTTCGGTAGTTCTAACGCTTCGTGAAATAAAAAAGTTACCGAGTTCCATAGCATGGGTGGTAGAATTTTTTCAAGACTTGAACCCCCTTAAATACTTCTTTCCGGAGCTGCGACGCTGGTGAAACTTTGTGACCCTCATTCTTTTGACTATCCTAAATGATTCGCGAAATAAAAAAGTTACCAAGTTCCATAGCGTGGGTGGAAGAATTGTTTCGACTTCAACCCCCTTAAATACTCTTTTCCGGGGCTGCAAATTTTTCGCCAATTTTTTTCTAACTTCTCTTTTGGTCATTGTAACGATTCATGAAATAAAAAAGTTACCAAGTTCCATAGCGTGGGTGGTGGAATTTATTCAAAATTTCAACCCCCTTAAATACTCCTTTCCGGGGCTGCAAATTTTTCGCTAATTTTTTCGTGACTTCTCTTTCGATCATTCTAACGATTCGTGAAATAAAAAAGTTACCAAGTTCCATAGCGTGGGTGGTAGAATTGTTTCAAAACTTTAACCCCCTTAAATACTCTTTTCCGGAGCTGCAAATTTTTCGCCAATTTTTTTGTAACTTCTCTTTCGATCATTCTAACGATTCGTGAAATAAAAAAGTTACCAAGTTCCATAGCGTGGGTGGTAGAATTGTTTCAAAATTTTAACCCCCTTAAATACTCTTTTCCGGAGCTGCAAATTTTTCGCCAATTTTTTTGTAACTTCCCTTTCGGTCGTTCTAACGCTTCGTGAAATAGAAAAGTTACCGAGTTCCATAGCACGGGTGGTAGAATTTTTTCAAGACTTTAACCCCCTTAAATACTTATTTCCGGAGCTGCGACGCTGGTGAAACTTTGTGACCCTCATTCTTTTGACTATCCTAAATGATTCGCGAAATAGAAAAGTTACCAAGTTCCATAGCGTGGGTGGAAGAATTGTTTCGACTTCAACCCCCTTAAATACTCTTTTCCGGGGCTGCAAATTTTTCGCTAATTTTTTTCTAACTTCTCTTTTGGTCATTATAACGATTCATGAAATAAAAAAGTTACCAAGTTCCATAGCGTGGGTGGTGGAATTTATTCAAAATTTCAACCCCCTTAAATACTCCTTTCCGGGGCTGCAAATTTTTCGCTAATTTTTTCGTGACTTCTCTTTCGATCATTCTAACGATTCGTGAAATAAAAAAGTTACCAAGTTCCATAGCGTGGGTGGTAGAATTGTTTCAAAACTTTAACCCCCTTAAATACTCTTTTCCGGAGCTGCAAATTTTTCGCCAATTTTTTTGTAACTTCTCTTTCGATCATTCTAACGATTCGTGAAATAAAAAAGTTACCAAGTTCCATAGCGTGGGTGGTAGAATTGTTTCAAAACTTTAACCCCCTTAAATACTCCTTTCCGGGGCTGCAAATTTTTCGCCAATTTTTTTGTAACTTCCCTTTCGGTCGTTCTAACGCTTCGTGAAATAAAAAAGTTACCGAGTTCCATAGCATGGGTGGTAGAATTTTTTCAAGACTTGAACCCCCTTAAATACTTCTTTCCGGAGCTGCGACGCTGGTGAAACTTTGTGACCCTCATTCTTTTGACTATCCTAAATGATTCGCGAAATAAAAAAGTTACCAAGTTCCATAGCGTGGGTGGAAGAATTGTTTCGACTTCAACCCCCTTAAATACTCTTTTCCGGGGCTGCAAATTTTTCGCCAATTTGTTTCTAACTTCTCTTTTGGTCATTGTAACGATTCATGAAATAAAAAAGTTACCAAGTTCCATAGCGTGGGTGGTGGAATTTATTCAAAATTTCAACCCCCTTAAATACTCCTTTCCGGGGCTGCAAATTTTTCGCTAATTTTTTCGTGACTTCTCTTTCGATCATTCTAACGATTCGTGAAATAAAAAAGTTACCAAGTTCCATAGCGTGGGTGGTAGAATTGTTTCAAAACTTTAACCCCCTTAAATACTCTTTTCCGGAGCTGCAAATTTTTCGCCAATTTTTTTGTAACTTCCCTTTCGGTCGTTCTAACGCTTCGTGAAATAGAAAAGTTACCGAGTTCCATAGCACGGGTGGTAGAATTTTTTCCAGACTTTAACCCCCTTAAATACTTCTTTCCGGAGCTGCGACGCTGGTGAAACTTTGTGACCCTCATCCTTTTGACTATCCTAGATGATTCGCGAAATAAAAAAGTTACCAAGTTCCATAGCGTGGGTGGAAGAATTGTTTCGACTTCAACCCCCTTAAATACTCTTTTCCGGGGCTGCAAATTTTTCGCCAATTTTTTTCTAACTTCTCTTTTGGTCATTATAACGATTCATGAAATAAAAAAGTTACCAAGTTCCATAGCGTGGGTGGTGGAATTTATTCAAAATTTCAACCCCCTTAAATACTCCTTTCCGGGGCTGCAAATTTTTCGCTAATTTTTTCGTGACTTCTCTTTCGATCATTCTAACGATTCGTGAAATAAAAAAGTTACCAAGTTCCATAGCGTGGGTGGTAGAATTGTTTCAAAACTTTAACCCCCTTAAATACTCTTTTCCGGAGCTGCAAATTTTTCGCCAATTTTTTTGTAACTTCTCTTTCGATCATTCTAACGATTCGTGAAATAAAAAAGTTATCAAGTTCCATAGCGTGGGTGGTAGAATTGTTTCAAAATTTTAACCCCCTTAAATACTCTTTTCCGGAGCTGCAAATTTTTCGCCAATTTTTTCGTAACTTCCCTTTCGGTCGTTCTAACGCTTCGTGAAATAAAAAAGTTACCGAGTTCCATAGCACGGGTGGTAGAATTTTTTCAAGACTTTAACCCCCTTAAATACTTCTTTCCGGAGCTGCGACGCTGGTGAAACTTTGTGACCCTCATTCTTTTGACTATCCTAAATGATTCGCGAAATAAAAAAGTTACCAAGTTCCATAGCGTGGGTGGAAGAATTGTTTCGACTTCAACCCCCTTAAATACTCTTTTCCGGGGCTGCAAATTTTTCGCCAATTTTTTTCTAACTTCTCTTTTGGTCATTATAACGATTCATGAAATAAAAAAGTTACCAAGTTCCATAGCGTGGGTGGTGGAATTTATTCAAAACTTCAACCCCCTTAAATACTCCTTTCCGGGGCTGCAAATTTTTCGCTAATTTTTTCGTGACTTCTCTTTCGATCATTCTAACGATTCGTGAAATAAAAAAGTTACCAAGTTCCATAGCGTGGGTGGTAGAATTGTTTCAAAACTTTAACCCCCTTAAATACTCTTTTCCGGAGCTGCAAATTTTTCGCGAATTTTTTTGTAACTTCTCTTTCGATCATTCTAACGATTCGTGAAATAAAAAAGTTACCAAGTTCCATAGCGTGGGTGGTAGAATTGTTTCAAAACTTTAACCCCCTTAAATACTCTTTTCCGGAGCTGCAAATTTTTCGCCAATTTTTTTGTAACTTCCCTTTCGGTCGTTCTAACGCTTCGTGAAATAGAAAAGTTACCGAGTTCCATAGCATGGGTGGTAGAATTTTTTCCAGACTTTAACCCCCTTAAATACTTCTTTCCGGAGCTGCGACGCTGGTGAAACTTTGTGACCCTCATCCTTTTGACTATCCTAAATGATTCGCGAAATAAAAAAGTTACCAAGTTCCATAGCGTGGGTGGAAGAATTGTTTCGACTTCAACCCCCTTAAATACTCTTTTCCGGGGCTGCAAATTTTTCGCCAATTTTTTTCTAACTTCTCTTTTGGTCATTATAACGATTCATGAAATAAAACGTTACCAAGTTCCATAGCGTGGGTGGTGGAATTTATTCAAAATTTCAACCCCCTTAAATACTCCTTTTCGGGGCTGCAAATTTTTCGCTAATTTTTTCGTGACTTCTCTTTCGATCATTCTAACGATTCGTGAAATAAAAAAGTTACCAAGTTCCATAGCGTGGGTGGTAGAATTGTTTCAAAACTTTAACCCCCTTAAATACTCTTTTCCGGAGCTGCAAATTTTTCGCCAATTTTTTTGTAACTTCTCTTTCGATCATTCTAACGATTCGTGAAATAAAAAAGTTACCAAGTTCCATAGCGTGGGTGGTAGAATTGTTTCAAAACTTTAACCCCTTTAAATACTCCTTTCCGGGGCTGCAAATTTTTCGCCAATTTTTTTGTAACTTCCCTTTCGGTCGTTCTAACGCTTCGTGAAATAGGAAAGTTACCGAGTTCCATAGCATGGGTGGTAGAATTTTTTCCAGACTTTAACCCCCTTAAATACTTCTTTCCGGAGCTACGACCCTGGTGAAACTTTGTGACCCTCATTCTTTTGACCATCCTAAATGATTCGCGAAATAAAAAAGTTACCAAGTTAACTTTGAAAAATTTTCAATTTCGTTTTTTTCCAACGATGGAAACTTCAGCATCATGCGAATTTTGATATTCGTAAAAATAATTTAATAGATATATGTGCGGTGTGTGCGGTGATCATGAGCGGAGGACAGTCTTGTTATCCGCTTTGATCAATCTCAACGACAAAATTTGCGTTTTAATGTAATTTAATGCGTAACTCAATATTTTAATTCTTGTGAGTCAAGTATTGAACGGATCATGACTTCTAAATCTCAAGCTCTCTCACGATTTATAAGCAAGTTCTGATCAAATGTTAAAAAAATAATATGCGTAGCTGAGTGGACAGCGTTGACGACTCATGACTCGAAGGTCTGGGGTTCAATTCCTGGGCACCTCATTACTTTTTTTTTTTCGTTTTAAGCAAATATTTCTTTTTAATATCGAAATTTGATACCTTTTCGGCTTTATTAATTTTCTCTGAATTAATTTCCACTTGAGAGAATTTCAATTTGATTTTTTATCCCACCGATTAAAATTGCGTCATAAAACATTCACGTAATATCTTTTTACACTACCGGCCAAAAGTCCAGAAAAGTTCTAAAACGTTTTGTTATGCTACTTCTCTGGTAATCAACGTAAAGAGATTAAGTAAACGGCATTTGGAAGGGGAGAGATTCAGCTTCATTTTGATTTCTTTGAATAATTTATACGATTAGTTTTACAGCCAGCACTCTGTTTTCAAAATGACAATTTTTCGCCTTTTTTACCCCCCTTTCAGGTGGGCCTCGTTTCCAGAGGAAATTTTTTGTATGTATTTTTCCGAACGGAATCATGAAGGTGAAAACTCGAGCTTCAATTTTGTTTTTTGAAAAAGCTTTGTGCGATTTTTCCCGCCAAAGTTATTCCGTTTTTTTGTCAAAAATGAACCAATTTCAAAAATGCCGTGTAACACGGAAACGACAAGCTTTTGAAAAAACTTCAAAAGGGCAAAAAGTTGCGTCGATTTCTCAGATTTTTCTCTAAATTTTTTTTTTTCTTATTCTCGGACGAAACCCACACATTCCAATTATCGTAACTCGGGAATTATTTATTGTGTTTCTGATGAAATTTCATAAGAGTAAAAGTTTTATTTTTTCATTTTCAATGCTATGGAACGTTTTCAGATTTTTCTTCAAACTTTTTTTTTTCGTTACGATTTCATTATTTTCTAGTCACAAGTTATCCAATCATTCGGAAGGGTTTTAGATTTTCGACAATAAGTTCTGACAAAATCTGGACACGGGAGTAGCTCGACACCATGTATTAGTTGGGAAATTATACTAATACACGCGAATATGACGGTTTTCGGTGTTTTCCCAAATTTTATTTTTATAAAAAATAATCACTTTTGTTACGTCAAAATTGACTGATTATTTACAGAAGGTAAATTAGTATTTACAGCAGTTAATGTTGAAATGAAAAAAAGTATTGACAGCAGTAAATACCCCATACTTCTCAAGTAACTGTAAGCGAATTACCTGAGTTTGAATCAAATATTAACGAAAAAAAATTTGAGAAAAAAATCTGAAAAAATTTCAAAGCATTAAAAATGAAAAAATAAAACTTTTTCCCCCCTTGAAATTTCATCAGAAACATAATAATTCCCGAGTTGCGATAATTGGATTGTGTTGATTTCGTCCGAGAATAGGGAAAAAACATATTTTGGAAAAATATTCTGAGAAAATTCTCGTGAATTCTTTGGAAACCGACGCAACTTTTTGTCCTCTTGAAGTTTTTTTCGAAAGCTTGTCGTTTCCGTGTTACACGGCATTTTTGAAACTGGTTCATTTTTGACAAAAAACGGAATAACTTTGGCGGGAAAAAACGCACAAAGTTTTTTCAAAAAACAAAATTGAAGCTCGAGCTTTCACCTTCATGATTCCGCTCGGAAAAATACATACAAAAAATTTCCTCTGGAAACGGGGCCCACTTGAAAGGGGGGTAAAAAAAGGCAAAAAATTGTCATTTTGAAAACAAAGTGCTGGCCGTAAAACTATTCGTATAAATTATTCAAAGAAATCAAAATGAAGCTGAATCCCTCCCCTTCAAAATGCCGTTTACTTAATCTGTTTACGTTGATTACCAGCGAAATAGCATAACAAAACGTTTTAGAACTTTTCTGGACTTTTGTCCGGAAACTTTTGGCCGGTAGTGTATATGGGTTGCGACTATTGATAATAGTTAGTAAAATAAATGACGATAATTTGTAGATCAATAACAGGGTTGTTTCACATCTGGGAAACAGGGAAAACCTGAGAAAACTAGGAAAAAGTCAGAGAATTTTTAAAATTCTCTGAATTTTTTCGGGGATTCATTTTTGCAATTAAGAAATATTTGATCGAGTTAGAAAAACTCCATTACTCCTTATGGCAAACAATATATTATATCAGTGCCCAAACATTGAAAATGATGAAATCAACCGACTTATTCACTCCAAGCCTCTGTACTGTTGTACACAATTATTTTCTATTTAATGGCACCAATGTTACAGTTTCTGTTTTCCATTCTTTTCCATTTGTGTCCTGGAATGGTTTTCTGAATTGTTTTCCAAATTTGCGAGATGCGGCAAATCGTAAACGAAAAACACCATACGGAAAACCGTCCAGAAAATTGCTCAAAGTTTCACATCAATGAGTGGTGCGGCATGAACAGAGTGGATCAACCTTTTGTTTTTTCACACATTTCCAAAAAAGTTTGTAGTTCCTATTAAACCGGATATTTCTGTAAATATCTTTTTCACTTTTATTTGCTTCCAAATTGCTAAATTCTTCATCAACGCATATTTTTCCACATAACTAACAAATAAAAGGATTGATCTCTCCAGACATTAATTTATGTGTTTGTGCATATAATAGAGAGGGTTTGGAGTCTTTTATAAATACCTTGGAAGTGACGAACCAGAGGGTCCTTATCTCTATGATTCAATATGCACGCTCATGTAAATAAAATGAAACTTTCATAATATTGAGGCGAGCATCTTTGTAAGATAACAAAAAATATCCCATTTCATCATTAATTTTCAAGATGTTGCAATTTTTTTATATTCAAACTTTTTGAGTACTCGAGAAATAATTTGTCACAGCCAAATATGGCTCATACGGTTTAAATTGTATTTCCTAACAATAAAGAACCTTGTAGCATTTCAAAGATGTGAACTTCAACCTCACAGTTGTTTTTAGCAAAATATTGTCAAAGTTTATTCCAAAGTTAGTCCACTTTTTAATATCTCTGATAAAGATTTCATTTTAGATATAAGATTTGTTCAAAGTTTCCTGTGAAATTTTTTTTCCGAGTGTTATTCAGCATTTCTAGTCGAATATATTTTTTTAATTATATTTTAAAAATTGGTTCCAAAACTAGTCTGCTTTTTCAATTTTTAAATAGAAAACTATGTAAATATAAGATTTGTTCGAAGTTTCGAGTTAATATTTCATTTTTACATTTTTTGTTATTTAAATATTTTATTTAGACAAAGTTTTCTTTTTCTACGATTTCTAGTCAAAAACTGTTCTTTTTAGAAATTAATGCAATAATTTTCATATTGTTTTATATTTTTATCTCTAGGGTATGTATTCCTAACGCAGACCATGGTACTCTGATATTTTAGTCCTCTCATGTTGACTTATGATCTTGTTATCATTTTTCTCGAAATAATTAAAGTATAAAGAAGTACGCTTTTTCAGATTGTGATTGTTGGCTACTAAAATAAACCAGGGGTCTGTTTTAGGCATATTTCCCCGAAATTTTGCAACCTTGTGAAAGGTTCTGAAAAATATCCTATATTAAAGAGTGATCCTACTGTTACCAGCATGTTTTTTTAATTTTTTCTTTTCCCGATCTCAGCAGATACTATTTTCTCTTTTTTTTCAACAATACAGTAGGAAAACTCCTTAATACCTAATTACATCCCCATTCACACCCACCCTTTCCAGTACATCCTCCCCGTCCCGATAGAAGACACCCGCCACCTTCCCGTGGTTTCCATTGAATAATTTTAGCTCACGCACGTTTTCTATTTTTGACACAAAAGCTCTAAAATGCACTGTCTATTTTTCAATAATACTGCTATACGTGAACTAAAATTAACTAAGAGTGGGTACATGAAATATTCCTGTGCTTGCTTTTTACCAAGTATTAAAAACAATTACACCCACACACACTTCCACGAAGAAAAGAAGATGGAGCCAATTTTTTACATGAATTGAGATCACTGAATACTTTTCATATTCAGGCATTTGTCGGAAAAATGAGTCCAATTTTTGATATTATCGAGACTTTATATAAATTCGCCGAAAAAACCGTATATTTCTTCGTTGAAAAAACAAAAGAAATTCTTCTAGCATACTTTGAATTTGTTCCTTATTCTTTTTCCCATCGATCTTCACCTTAATTTTTTCAGGTGACAGTATTCAAAAAACTGTTCGTTCAACGCCTTATCGTTATAAAAGCTTTCAAAACTATTGGAAATTTTCATGGACTTTTTCGAAAGCTTTTGAAAAAAATAGTCGATACTGGAAAAAAATTAATGATGCCACAAACAATAGTTCGGTTATGTCAAGATTTTTTTGTTCCAAATTAGTATTCGCCATTTCCTGTTATGACTGAATTATTCTTCCATTTCGAAATTACGAAATTCTCATCCGAAAAATAAACTGATTTCAATTAAATTTAAAAAATGTAGACATCTACCTTATATTTATTTATATCAGGCTAATGTATTTTTCATATCAGAAATTTCTACTCAAAATATTTTTATCGTTTCCAGCTGCTTTACGGGTATAGTGTGTCGCGGACTTGAAAAAAAAAAAGAAAAGAAAATCAGGGTTTGAACACTTCACCCCACGTCGAGCTCATACCGCTTATCTGAATGGCCCGTGTTTGCGTCATTTTCTTAAAGACATTCATTGTGTAAAAAAACTATATTACAAAGAAAGTGGTCTCAAAGATTTATATACATTTTACATAAAAAAAAAAACTTCAATTGTAGGATTCGATCACTTGACCCCACGCGCTCAGTCCAAGCATCTTCTTGCTTTTAAATGTGCAAGAGAGATACGTCACTCCACGCTTCCCCATCTCCATGGCAACATGGCAGCTGGTCGCTAGTGACGTCACAGAGCGAACGCCGCGCCGCGGAGCGGCAGTTCGGGTCGCAGAAAGTTTGTCTTCAAGGCGCCCATAAGAACTGGGCTTCTATATAAATCTGACTTCGTTGTCCGTGTGTGAACTTTGTAGGTTATATTCCTTTCTTGAAGAAAATTTCTACTTACGTATACGGATTTTTACAAGAATATCGCGCTCATTGCAAATAAACGTCGTATTGTCAACCGCAGGAACAAAGCGCGTTATGTTGTAAAAATTTTAGAATGTCTTGCGGCACGTGTTTTTCAGAGGTTCAGCCGACAATGTTCGAGTCACGCCTTTCACATTTCCGTTCAATAAATTTAATTCGTATCAATTTAGTGTTTCATTCGATAAACGCGCTTTCAATATAACAATCGCGTATCCATATAATGTTTTCCACAAACCGTTCTTTACGAAAATTGATAGGTTATTTAAAGACGTTACTCATTTTTCCGTACCGGAGGCTACTGTATTGCGAAGACGAACTTTGATAGGTGCGCATGCGTGCATCCTTCCGCGGCGACCGATGCGACCGATACTTTTATGATTTTGGTTATTATTTTCCATATACTGCTACGAATAAGAAAGCGAGAGTTGTAAAGGTGCGGCCTCATGCAGCCGCTCGACGCTCGTTTGCAGCGACAAATCTGGTCACGTGACCCTATTTTGAATTTCCCGCGACTCAAAAAAGTAGCGACAAGTCGCCGCGTCGAACAGCAGCGTCAACATGGCTGCCTGCAGGAATGATCGAAAGCTGATTTCCTAACCTCCTTTAGTGGTAGTCGTGGCAGTGATACAAGTGAAAGAAATCGGAGTGAATGAAAATAAAAATATAATAGTGTTTTTCCGGAAATTGACGAAATGTCGTTTGTTTACAAGTATCAAAAGTAGGTTGATCAGTGTCAACAGATTGCTCACAGAGCACGGATTCAGAAAATTCGGCGAAAAAGAGTATTAGCAACTCTTGTAGTGAACGAAATTTTGTTACGCAAAAAGAAAAAGGAATATACTCTAAAACGTTTTCGGGTTAACCCATTATATAAATTACGAATGGAACATGGCTTTTTTGAAGCAATTTTTCCTACACTCTCGTCGTACGCTGATAAATTTGAAAATTATTTGCGGATGTCAATGACTCAATTCGAAGAGCTGCTATGTTTAGTTGGGCCTCTAATAATAAAACAGGACACAGTGAGGGAGCTCATCTCTGCTGCTCCACGACTTCTAATGACTCTACGGTAAGATTGTAGATTTTTCCTGCTTAAAAATTGACTACAGACATTAAACTAAATACAATTTCTCAACAGATATTTAGCTACCGGTGACTGTTTCACATCCACATCCTACCAGTATCTGGTAGGGGAAACAACAACAGCGAACATACAGGGTGTCCAATAGGAAGTTGTTAAAACTAAATAAGTGTCTCTCTCTTCCTTCCATGAATTCAATAGGGGTCTCTTTTTTTAAGGCGCATACCTGAGGCCCCGCAGTTTTATTCCAGCCGTGGTTGAAGTAAGTACGCGCGCGTCAAAATGAGTGAGCTCACCATGGAAGAAAAAGTATATCTTATTGAGTGCTTCTTCTCGAGGGGAAAAATGATAGTAATGCGTATAGAGAGTTTCGTACTAAGTTTGGAACTCATAGAGTTGCCAGCGAAAACACTCTGAAAAGGTAAGAATTTAATATTTATTCATATTCATCTATCACACAACTTGTGTTTCAATTCAATTAAACTGCATTGAAGTAATTTTACGTTAATTTTTGTAGGATAATCGATAAATTCGTGGAGTATGGTACACTCCAGGACCGTAGACACGAGTTGCCAGGTCCATCTGTTACGGTGACTACACCAGAGAAGATCAACGAAGTTGAGAATTATTTCAAACAAAATCCAAATGATTCGATTCGGAAAGCTGCTCAAGCATTAAAAATAACCAAATCATCATTGCACAACATTTTGAAATATTTTTTAAAGTTACATCCGTATAAAATAAGCACTCATCAATTGTTAACTGAACATGCCATGACGAAACGCATTAAATTTTGTAACACTATTACGGGAATGTTTGAAGTCGAAGAACTTAATGAGAAAATGATTATTTATTCCGATGAAGCACATTTTTGGATGAATGGGTACGTAAACAAGCAAAATTACCGGTTTTGGGGAACGGAAAATCCCAACGTATCGCTAGCGAAGTCCCTTCATCCACAGAAAGTAACGGCTTGGGCAGCGATTTCAGTAAAAGGAATTTATTTGCAATTCTTGGAATCTACGGTAACAGGAGAGAGTTACAAACAGCTTTTGGAAACGAAATTCTTCCCTTATGCAAAAAAGAGGGGACTAGTTAAAAATTTTTACTTCATGCAAGATGGAGAGACGCCGCACCGGACTCATGAGGTGTTTGAAAGCTATTCATCGCGTATATGGGACTCGAGTATCGGTCTGGGGTACCCTAAATTTGCTCAAGGCGGACTAGAATGGCCTCCGTACTCACCGGACCTGAACCCTTGTGATTTTTTCTTGTGGGGTTACATTAAAGATCATTGTTACGCTAAAAACCCCAGCACAGTAGAAGAACTGATCGCGGTCATCCAGGAAGTGGTTCGCGGCATTACGAATGATATGTTGGACACAGTTTTTCACAGTTTTCAAAAGAGAATTGATTTTTGTGCACAATCTAACGGTTCGCACTTCGAAAATATCTATCATTAATCACTGTACGTTTTCGTTATTTTTATAAGATGTAATAAATTGACATAAAAATATTTGACTGGGTTTTATTTATGTGCGTTTAAAACTGCAGTTTCCTCTATTTAAAGTAATTTGGCTTTTCTGATTCTGTGCACGTGTTTTGAAATGACAGCCGATTAGTTTCAGCAACTTCCTATTGGACACCCTGTAATTGCTGAAACGTGCAGAGCACTTTGGAGTTGTCTCAAAAAGGAAGTTCTACCATACCCTTTAGACACGTCTGATTGGCTGAGAATTGCTCATGAGTTCGAAGAGCAATGGCAATTTCAGCATTGTATAGGCGCCATCGACGGGAAGCATATACAAATTCGGGTACACGAGTTACATACATTTGATAATAGTATAATTTGACAAGTCTAATGTTCATGTTTTTAATTTTCATCATTGTTGCAGTGTCCTGACAATACTGGCTCATCGTATTTCAACTATAAAAATCACCACAGCATCGTATTGCTTGCTATATGCGATGCTAACTACTCGTTCACGTTCGTTGACATTGGTGTTTACGGTCGACGTAGTGATGGTGGCATGTTTCGTGATTCAGAGATGGGCCAAAAGTTCGAG
Source organism: Rhimphoctona megacephalus (assembly GCA_963989365.1). NCBI lineage: Eukaryota > Metazoa > Arthropoda > Insecta > Hymenoptera > Ichneumonidae > Rhimphoctona > Rhimphoctona megacephalus. The sequence continues at coordinate 7,553,925 of OZ022416.1, read as the reverse complement.
AAGAGAGAAATGAGTGTACCCGATCCAGAAAAGCTAACAGTTGATGGAATGGCTTTACCATATGTGCTAGTTGGTGACGAGGCATTCCAATTAACAGATTATTTACTTCGCCCGTACCCGGGTAGAATCGGTTTAAATCAAGAAAAAATATTTTTAATTATCGTTTAAGCCGTCCTCGACGAACAATCGAAAATACTTTTGGCATAATGGTTAGTCAGTGGAGGATAATGAAGAAGCCTATGGAAGGCACAGTTGGAAATATTGTAAGTACGGTTCAAGCAATTATATGTCTCCATAATTGGCTTCGTAAACAAGATGAAGACAACAGTTACATTCCGGCGAACATTAATGATCCAGATGTATCTAATGGTATTAGCTCGGAAGTCAAAAATAACTCAGCTCTTAGAGATGGTGAATGTAGAGGAATAAATAATAGCAGTCACTCTGCTATTACTGTTCGAGATGAATTTTGCGATTTTTTTAACGTCGAAGGAGCAGTGTCATGGCAATATAATCATATTTGAAATCAGTGTGTTATCATTTATTATCATTTATTTTTTTTTCTTTTATTTAATTTTCTGATATTGTACAACAAACATACATTAACCTTCATGTAGTATTTTGTGAAATAATGAATTGTATATTATAATTAAGTTGTCTGGAATTGTACTATAAAAATAAAATTTTGTATTATTGTTGTATTTCTATGTGTTTGAAAGGAACCCAGATCCCAAGAAGTCCCCAAATCCAAATTCAAACCGGAACGAACCCAATAGATACCAGAAAACTCCAAATATCCAATATTGCACGCGCGCGCGATATTGGACACACACACACACGCACGCGCGCACACACACACACACACGCGCGCGCGCACACACACACACACACGCGCGCGCGCGCGCGCACACACACACACACACGCACATACGCACACACACGCACGCACACACACGCACACGCACGCACGCACGTACGCACGCACGCACGCACGCACGCACGCACGCACGCAGGCACGCACGCAGGCACGCACGCACGCACGCACGCACGCACGCACGCACGCACGCACACACACACACACACACACTTAAGGAAAAAAAATTGATACAAAATAATTGATTAAAATATTATATTTATTTTAAACTAGGAACGACAGGGATGAATGGTGCGAAAAATATCGACAAGGATAATTTTGTTTTATTTCAGTATAAAACTGTTTAATTTATTGATTTAACAATCATATATTATGAAACTAGTCAACATAAATAGTTTTTTTCACTTCAGTTATTTTAATTATCACAGTCCAACAAAATTGTACTTTTTCTTAATAATAAAGGAACAAGAATTTATATAAATAATTCGATAAACGAAACAAGAAGATCCGGTTAACTAATTAAACGTTCAACACAAATATCTAACATTTTTGGTGCACCAAAAACCAGCGACTCTTCCGCAACATACGTAAATGTATATCTATATATACCGGTAACAAAGCAGGACGGGCGACGAAGAAACCGAAAACTGTCTTCTTTGAATATTTAACAGCTCATTGTTTTCCGCGTCCACGTAAACGGTATAACGCCGGCGACATATTGGGAAATTTATCGCGATCGTTAATGTTATGCTCTGATATCTCGTTGTTATACGCGAATATAAGAAAGCAGGACTCGTAGTTCGTGCCGGTCACAAAATAATCGAGTTGCATGGTTTATTTATTTATTGCGAGAAGTGTGTTTTGAGGTTAAGAATAACTTCACAGGTCAAAACACGTGTGTCGTTTGTGAGAAACGTTAAAAAGATGTATTATCACATCGTGAGGAAGGCGATTAATAATGGTGAAAAAAGTTTCAAGAAAACTGTACGAGCGGAAGATTTGGCTGTACGTGATGCGAATGCTGAGAAAGGTGTGACGAACTGTACGGACGATTATTTAAAAAAATACTTGGCCAATCCGACGAATCTCGTGTCCATACCACGGTCTTACATACAGGTCTGGGAACTCAGCTATTTTAAGGTGGTGGGGATTGTCACAGCTAGTGTGACCGAATTGTCAGTTCCTCGTTTGTCCACTGGTGCGCTGCCACTCTAGGGTATTATAGATATAGTTATATACACGCAGATAACCTTATCATAGCCTCGCGGTCTCCTGATGATAAGGAAGTGTTGTGAAAAAACTGAGTAATTGAATTGCCTAGTGCTCGTAAAAATGCCAAAAGTGTGCGCTGTACCGAACTGTCGCAAAACGTTGAAAAAAAGCGAGAAGTGTTCGGTTTTTCAAGTTCCACAGGACGAAGAATCGCGTCGAAAATGGGAGGCTGCAATTCCGGGCGTTAAGCTTTTGAGATCATCTCAACACGTTTGTGAACGTCACTTCGAGCCGAGATGCATTGTACGAAAACTATTCAAACGAGGTCTTGATGGAAAAATCCTCATTGATGTAAGTCTAAGTTGTTTAAAATATATTTTTTCAGTGTCAAAGTCCTCCTGAAAAGCAAGCAACAATGATAAAAGCGATAAAGCTAGTACACATTTTCACGTCCCTAGAAATCGAAACTATGCTGAAAAGAAAGTTGAAAATGTGTCTTGTTAATGTGTCTTGAATCATAAGTACGTCCCTGACTGACCTTGATACCGTATTTTTTTCGGTATCGCGACTATGGCAAAATGGCTTTTTAAACTGTAACTGTGTCGGTATCGATACCCGAAAGCAATTCCCAGCGGGCCCAATTGAGGGTATCGATACCGAAAATTGTGCGGCATTGTAACTGAAAGTGGGACCCCACATGTACGGTATCGGTACCGTAAATTATGCGGTTCACTACCCAAAGTGGGACCCCACATGTACGGTATCGGTACCATAAATTATGCGGTTCGCTACCCAAAGTGGGACCCCCCACATATACGGTATCGGTACCGTAAATTATGCGGTTCGCTACCCAAAGGCGGGCCCGCAGGTATGGTATCGGTACCGTAAATTATGCAGTACTACCCAAAGACGGGCCCGCAGGTACGGTATCGGTACCGTAAATTATGCAGTACTACCCAAAGGCGGGCCCGCAGGTACGGTGTCGGTACCGTAAATTATGCGGTTCGCTACCCAAAGGCTGAAAATTATGCGGTTCGCTACCCAAAGGATGAAAACTTCCATGAGAAAAGCTATCGAGCGACAATGAATTGTACTCCACCATTTGATTGCAACGGATATATTTTTAAAATTGTAAATCGATAATCATGACCATTGAAAAAAAAGAGATGGATGCAAAGCGCCCCTTCTCCCAAACACGTGTTCCAAGAGCAAAAAAAAATAAAATAAAATTGCTCCTGAATTCATCGAACCTTCCTTACCCGCCAACTACGTTCCAGTGGTGTAAATTTATTTATCCATCCATTTGTCTATCCTGCTATGAAACACCACCAGACTCGCGAAGAAAGAAATACCAGTGAATACGGTATCGGACCTGCGAAAATGCGGTATCGAGACCGGATCGGTGGATTGGAAAAAAATTCGACAGGTAGGCATCGGACCTGCAAAATGACGGTATCGATACTGGATTGGTGGACTTAATTGAAAAAGCAAAATTCAACAGGTAGTTAGCGACCCAACAAATTATGGTATCGATACCGAGCCAGTTGAACTTGAGCAAAAAGCGAAAATTCGGCACATTCGGTATCGGTGGAATTAAAATTAGGTATCGATACCGATATTAGGTCCATTGGACTTAATCAAAAAAGCAAAAGTCGACACGGCATCGATACCGAAAACAATTTCGGTTAAAAAACGCCCAGTTGAGACGGTATCGGGAACAGTCAGGGATGACATACTCCGTAGAACCTTTTTCTCAATGTACAAAATGCAATATTTTTGACAGGTTCCTTACAAGCGTCCTCGATTGCTGGATTCTGCGGTTCCATCGATATTTGAATTCGGATCTCCTCCTGCACATGAAGATGCTGACAAAGAAAGTAAGAGCAACCATAATAAAATTATCTAATTGAATATCATTATATATTTATTACTGATAACATGATATTACAGAGACAGCTATCATTATATATTTATTACTGATAACATGATATTACAGACAGCTATCATTATATATTTATTACTGATAACATGATATTACAGACAGCGCGGTAGCTGTCACAAAGGTTGCGACATCTGAGCTCCATTCGCACGACCTAGTGCTGCGCTTAGTGCCAAAAATACCTCTTGGAGCCATCAGTAACCGAGAAGAAGCCGAGGAATGTCTGCGGTCGATGAGGATTGACGATGATATGATTGCTCCGTCTGTACAAGAAATAGCGACAGAAGAAACAGCGACACAAGAACCAGCGGTGAAGGCAACAGCGATGAAAGAAACAGCGACACAAGAAACAGCAGCGCAAGCAACAGCGACACAAGAAACAGCAATACAACAACATGCTGCTGAAAATATATTGGAGTCATTGGACGAAGGAGATAATATCAGCGGCATGGCAGCTAGTCCAAGTGTGGTCTGTAACTTCAACAGCGATGATCGATGGGTGACATTTTCTGTGACGAATGAGGCTGAAATTCATTTTCAATCCGCTGAAAATATTTCGACTGTGATGCTGTCGAAGCCATGGAGTGTTGTGGAATCGTCAGCAGGACATAAGCGTCTGATTTTATCTAAAATCATCATGGATGCAGCATATCACGATATACCGGTAATTCGAAAAAGTGTTGTGATCGATCAGGAGAAAAAAATCCAGTATTTTGAACGACTTCGATCGTCTACGTGTATGCGAAGGCTTGAAGAAAACGAACATAGATCTCGCAGAGGCTGATTCTGTATGCGCTGACAACATGAACATCAACCGCTCAGCGAAGTGCATGTTAGTCGGCAAGAACAAAACGTGTAACTTTGTGTGCGCCTCCGAAAAACTTTGCAGCAGAAAAATGTTCGTTTCAAAAAACGTGGTCAGTTCAAACGATTAACGGTTTTGTCAAATCCTGTTGATCAGAGCAAACTCCATTCCATGCGGCTGAAGATAAATCGCGAGAGTCGAGCTAAGAATCGTCGAACGAGACGGATCAAACTTCTTTCGGATAGTTTGAAACAAAAACAAGACGAATTCATCGCCATCAAGGACCATTTGTTCGAGCAACGGTTTGCATCGTGCAACATGCCGGAAATTCAAAAAACCGCATTACGGGAAATAATCGCGGCAGCCAAACACACAGATCCAAGAGGCCGACGATACAGCAACGAGTGGATCATGATGTGTATACTGATGAATATACGATCTCCAGCTTATTACGAATTTGTAAGGAAAAACCAAATAGTTCCTTTACCGTGCATAACGACCGTGCGGAAATACTTCTCGCTCATCGATTCAAAATGTGGCTTTGACCAGAAATTCTTCGAGCTGTTGAAATTAAAATTTCAATCAAAGGAACCGATGCAGCGTCACGGACTATTAGTTTGCGATGAAATAAGTTTGCGGAAATCACTCAACGCTTCATCCAAGGATCTCACATATACTGGCTTGACAAATTTTGGAAATGACGGTCTGAATGCTACGGATATAAATGATCAAGCAACCCACGGCCTCGTTTTGCTTTTTCAACCTCTCGCAGACAAATTCACCCAGCCAATTGCTGTTTTCGCCTGCAAAAACGCAGTTAAGGGCGAAGAGTTGGCAAAATTAATGGTGAAGGCAATTACTCTCCTGGAAAGATCTGGAGCTCTCATTCATGGAATTATCGCAGATGGAGCACATACTAACACCAAGATGGGCACATCACTCGGCATTAACCGAACGCTAGAGAATTGTAAATCATGGTTTACACATCCAGTGGATAACGAAAGACGAGTGTTCGTTTTTTCGGATGCGCCCCATCTATTCAAGAATATTCGAAATCACCTTTACAACAAAAAAAAGTTACGGGTAATATATATCTCAAAATGAGTTTTTCAGTTAACGTTTATATAAGAAAAATTTTGCATAACCGGACCTGCAGTAACTTCATAACCATTCACTTTACCGAGATTAATTGTGCATATTAATTGTGCTATTTGTAGGTTAGCAACAGCGAAGGATATGTCCAATGGCGATACTTCGAAAAGCTATTCAATACCGACACCATACATATCGGCAACGCTAGAGTGTGCCCGAAAATCTCGAAACGACACATCGAACTGGATAACACCAGCAAAATGCGTGTCCGGCTGGCAACTCAGGTAAATGTTCGTATTCGAATTTATCTACTTATAAATTTGCTTGTATTACATTGGATTATTTGGGTTTGCATAGATATTCAGTAATTCTGTCGCTGATGGGTTGAAATTCTATCGCGATTTAAAAGTCGATGGATTCAATGGCTGTGAAGAGCCGATAAAATTCTGTAAGCGGTTGAATGATCTGATTGATGCTCTGAATCGGAAAATGCCAAATCAAGGACTCACGCCGGACACCGAAGACTTCAAGGTATGGAATCTATTACTGTAAATGAAATGTTGAGACATATATTTATTTACATTGTGACGTGGTAAATTTGTCCACGTCATTAAAAGTAAAACATTGGCACGGCACGGGAGGAGACGTCGGGTAGCGACGAAGAATTCCTCTCGAGAAAATGATTGTTGGTCAAATGCGAGAGTATTTCCCGATATTAATTTTATTTTCGATTATTTTATTTTATACGAGCGAGCGATGGTCACGAGACATCGAGAGAAAGAATGAGGAAAAACATCGAGAATATTCTGGTCATTGGTATCGTCGCACCGTTTGTGTGTCAAGGTCGTGTCTTATTGTCGTCGGTGGATCGCGAAAATCAAATTGAGAGTGGTCGCTAGCTCGAAGCCCTCACCCGGAGCTGTCTAATCTCAAGAGGTGCGTCTAACAGCATCGGGAGTCTTCGGAAAATCTCGGATGGCAAGGGTCAACGTTCGCCAGCGTAGCGCTCAACCAAGATTCGAATTTGCGAGTTGGAAAAGAGTCGAAAGATCGAGAAGATTCTAGATTCCCGCGAGTAGGCAAAGGGTGGGGGGCTAGGACCCAAAACTATAAAATCGCGTTTCCATAATTTATAAGGGACTTTCGTTTTGGACAGCCACGAGACCTGACGTTTCTTATCGAGCCGTAGCCAACCCCGTTCAAGAATACGACATCACCGGAATTATCGAGTCGAAAATCTGTGGTCCTTTTCCAGATTTCGCATCTCTGAAACCGTAGCGGTGAGCCGTCGTCTCGCTTTCATTTTTGTGTATTTTTGTGTCGAAAACGAGCTCTATTGTATTGGAATTAAGGCGTCTTCTCACTTTGGAAATTTAAAAAAATCGATTTTTTTTTTTTTTAAATTTTGAAAGTACATATCTTCAAAAATGTCATCTCGAAATTTCATAAAGATCGGACGAGTCTAACTACATTTTTTGGCGACCGTTAGGTGACTACCTGAGAGTACCCGGCGATCCCTTTCACGCCGCTCGGACGGTCCCTGTATATCTGACTCTATACAATTGAATAGCCGTGTTCTTTTGTTAATGTAGTACCCCTTGCTTAGGTATATTCTGTTTTCGGGTCTATACTCATGTAATAAGACCTTAACACGTGCATTTTTCAAAAGAAAATCACTCGGCAACGATGCTAAACTGTTATTTCATCAGTCTAATTTGAAACTTCGTAACGGCAACATCTCTGCGCTCAGGATTGTTATAATGGATAAAAAGACTTCGCAACAAAGTGCCACGTGGCGACGTCCAAGTTCGAAATCTAAAAAAAGAAAATTTCGTGGAGTGCTTCCACACCAGTCTGAAGCAGATACGAGTCATGCTAGTGCGAGTGCAGCAAAATTAAAAAAATCGGACGATACAAGTTTCGATGTACACATCGATCCAACGGCTGGATATAGTATTATTCAGTTTTTTCTTGTTTTTTCTACATTACAACAATATGTGAAGTGTAAAGTTTGTAACAAAGATGTTTCAAGAAACATCATCAAGAAAAACCGTGGAAATTGCTTGCCAAACAGCGGCATGCATTTATAACGAAGGGCTACAACCTGTTTTAAAAATTTTGGAGGTGATGGGTGTCAAACTAGGCCCTATCGCCGTTCAATACGCCGAGAAACGCGACAGTGATCGCGTACGCGTAGGGAACCGCCGCAGCTCTAACGCTTCAAAAGAGACTAGGTCGAGACGAAGGGAAGCTACTTTGGACGAACACACCTTCTACGAAGAATCGGAAGGTCCATTGTATGGAGCAGGCATCGCTGATTAACCCGAGGTAAGGTTTTTTCATGATTTTTCTGCAACCAAAACTTTAAACGCAGTTATCTCAAAACAAGGTTTTTCGGTGCTTTGTTGATGAAATTTCGGAAACTATCCGGCCGATTGTCATGAAATTTGAATGACATATGCTTCATAGTTATGGCTATAGCGCATATCATCAGATTTTTTAAATTTTGATTTTAAGAATTTTTTTTTTACAAAAAACTGCAAAAAAATCGTGGTTTTTTTTTACTTTTTCGAAAAACGTGCGCCATTTTGTTATTTTCGCGAATATCAAAAATCTGATGATATGCGCTATAGCCACTGACATACTGAATCTAAAACAGTTTTATTTTTTTGTTTCAGACGACCCGTCTCGGAGATACCATCAACAAGCCACGACCATAACATTTTTACACGGGTTTTTCAATGCTACTGATGTATTATAATAATTGTTTAAAAAAATAAAATAAAAATTTTTTCATGTACTTGAAAGATGTGTTTATTACATAGGATCCGTTTTATCCCATAATTTTAAGCAAAAATCCTCGAAAAAAAATCGCAAAAACAGCCTATTTTTGAGGCGTTTAAAGTGAGAAGATGCCTTAATGTGACGAATTATCGAATTAAAGAGCGATATTGTTTCGGGGTACGTTCGTGTTTGAAAAGAAATTCCTTTAACGTTCAGTCACGGTATAAAATCTGCCGTATTTTTCCGTTGTTTAATATTTCGAATTGCCGAGAGGAATTCTATCTTTTCGTTCAGCGAGAGTCCGTAGGTTAAGAATTTTCTAGTTCTCGAATGTTATCGTGAGTCAATATTTTTGAGAAAAATAAATTCGTGGGGCGTGGCTTCCCGAATTTTAAATGTAAAATTGTTTAAGGCATCTTCTCACTTTAAACGCCTCAAAAATAGGCTGTTTTTGCGATTTTTTTTCGAGGATTTTTGCTTAAAATTATGGGATAAAACGGATCCTATGTAATAAACACATCTTTCAAGTACATGAAAAAATTTTTATTTTATTTTTTTAAACAATTATTATAATACATCAGTAGCATTGAAAAACCCGTGTAAAAATGTTATGGTCGTGGCTTGTTGATGGTATCTCCGAGACGGGTCGTCTGAAACAAAAAAATAAAACTGTTTTAGATTCAGTATGTCAGTGGCTATAGCGCATATCATCAGATTTTTGATATTCGCGAAAATAACAAAATGGCGCACGTTTTTCGAAAAAGTAAAAAAAAACCACGATTTTTTTGCAGTTTTTTGTAAAAAAAAAATTCTTAAAATCAAAATTTAAAAAATCTGATGATATGCGCTATAGCCATAACTATGAAGCATATGTCATTCAAATTTCATGACAATCGGCCGGATAGTTTCCGAAATTTCATCAACAAAGCACCGAAAAACCTTGTTTTGAGATAACTGCGTTTAAAGTTTTGGTTGCAGAAAAATCATGAAAAAACCTTACCTCGGGTTAATCAGCGATGCCTGCTCCATACAATGGACCTTCCGATTCTTCGTAGAAGGTGTGTTCGTCCAAAGTAGCTTCCCTTCGTCTCGACCTAGTCTCTTTTGAAGCGTTAGAGCTGCGGCGGTTCCCTACGCGTACGCGATCACTGTCGCGTTTCTCGGCGTATTGAACGGCGATAGGGCCTAGTTTGACACCCATCACCTCCAAAATTTTTAAAACAGGTTGTAGCCCTTCGTTATAAATGCATGCCGCTGTTTGGCAAGCAATTTCCACGGTTTTTCTTGATGATGTTTCTTGAAACATCTTTGTTACAAACTTTACACTTCACATATTGTTGTAATGTAGAAAAAACAAGAAAAAACTGAATAATACTATATCCAGCCGTTGGATCGATGTGTACATCGAAACTTGTATCGTCCGATTTTTTTAATTTTGCTGCACTCGCACTAGCATGACTCGTATCTGCTTCAGACTGGTGTGGAAGCACTCCACGAAATTTTCTTTTTTTAGATTTCGAACTTGGACGTCGCCACGTGGCACTTTGTTGCGAAGTCTTTTTATCCATTATAACAATCCTGAGCGCAGAGATGTTGCCGTTACGAAGTTTCAAATTAGACTGATGAAATAACAGTTTAGCATCGTTGCCGAGTGATTTTCTTTTGAAAAATGCACGTGTTAAGGTCTTATTACATGAGTATAGACCCGAAAACAGAATATACCTAAGCAAGGGGTACTACATTAACAAAAGAACACGGCTATTCAATTGTATAGAGTCAGATATACAGGGACCGTCCGAGCGGCGTGAAAGGGATCGCCGGGTACTCTCAGGTAGTCACCTAACGGTCGCCAAAAAATGTAGTTAGACTCGTCCGATCTTTATGAAATTTCGAGATGACATTTTTGAAGATATGTACTTTCAAAATTTAAAAAAAAAAAAAAATCGATTTTTTTAAATTTCCAAAGTGAGAAGACGCCTTAATTGACTGACGATAATTTCGAACATTTTATATAGAATTTATAAGACGGTTAACAAAGAATTATATTTTGAATATTCCAATTACCAATTTTATTATTAAGTAACTTGTAAAAACCACTATTTTTCCGGAAATAATTTTCTAAAACTGTTTTATTTAATAAATTAAATTTTGTGATTCCGGATTTGTTCTCGCATTTAATGTGACTTATTTTGTACAACGTCTCGACCTCGCCCCTCTACCACCTTGGTTTGAATTTACAGCTACGCCCGGGACACCCTAAAAATCTTGTTCTCGATAAAGTCAAATAAAATTTGTTTAAGAAATATCTTAGACTGGCGTCCAGAGTTTATCGAGAGTGATGCATTTTGTTCGGCTTACGGGAAAAGTCGTTACAACATATATAATGCAGGTCTTCGAAAAAAGAATAATTGGACCTCAATACACACCATTATAACGTCCCTGAGAATTTGGAATGCCCTGAAAAGAAAAAAAATAAAATCCCAGTACGTGTTGCTATGACGTCCCTGGGAATTAGAATTACCCTGAAAAAAAATTGTGTCCCAGTACATGCCGTTATCACTCTGGGAATTTAAAGGGCCCTGAAAAAAAATTTGAGTCTCAGTACACGTCGTTATGACGTCCCTGAGAATATGGAATGCCCTGAAAAGAAAGAAAATGAAATCCCAGTACACGGCGTTATGACGTCCCTGAGAATTTGGAATACCCTGAAAAAAAAATCCCAGTTCACGTCGTTATGACGTCCCTGGGAATTAAAATTACCCTGAAAAAAAAATTGCGTCCCAATATGAGTCGTTATGACCCTGGGAATTTAAAGTGCCTGAAAAAAAAATTTGAGTCTCAGTACACGTCGTTATGACGTCCCTGAGAATTCGGAATACCCTGAAAAAAAAATCCCAGTACACGTCGTTATGACATCCTTGGGAATTAAAATTACCCTGAAAAAAAAATTGCGTCCCAGTACGTGTCGTTATGACCCTGGGAATTCAAAGTGCCCTGAAAAAAAAATTGCGTCTCGATACACGTCGTTGTGACGTCCCTGAAAATTTGAAATGCCCTGAAAAGAGAAAAAAAAAAGTCCCAGTACACGTCGTTATGACATCCCTGGGAATTCAAGTAAATAATTTCGCCCTGCTGGCACTGTAATACATAAATTTTACAGATACTACAAACATCTCTTGAGGGGTTGGACGATTGGGAGCGTGCAACAATTAAGGGCGATGTAACTGTCGATGAGTTCCTGACGACAGATACTGCAAACGGTCTACGATTGTCCCTTCATTCCACGATGGGTCTTTGTAAATATTTGATAAAGAAATACGACTTTCAATATTTACTGTCTGGAAAAGTTAACCAGGATAACTTAGAGGTAAATCTAATAGTTAGACATTTATTTGTAAGCCGCTACTTGTCATCTCGTTCCTCGTTGTTTTCTATGCAATTTTTTTGATCACAGAAATTTTTCGGTACTGTTCGTCAAGCGGCAGGAAGCAACGACCACCCCAGCTGTTCAACCTTTCTACAATTGTACAAATTACTATCGGTGTACAGCATGATTAAGCAGCCAATTTATGGGAATTGTACAGTAGATGGTGATAGTAAACCTCCCGAAATTTTGGTAACCGTCGACGATCTTATAGAAGTTTATGGTCGCACTGAATCGAAAATCTCCCAAATAACAAGAAACTTGCAACTGAAGCTGGATGATCTAATCAAGCATGAAGATTGGAAGATCGATGAGCTGAAAGAGCATGATTATTCTCTACCTCAAGTTATTGATTGCATAATTTATTATGTCACAGGTTTGGCTGCGTTATATTAAGGGGTTACCCCCACTTGTAGCGCAAAAAAAAGGCATTTTTCATGAATTTTTTTAAAGAAAACTACAAAACCTTTTTAATCGATCACTATATCATCTTAAAGAACACATCTTGAAGAACTTTCAGTAATTTTTTTATTGAAAAATATTACATTGTTAAGTGGCAAATGGCCGTCAATGAAATAATGTTTTTATTTATACGGTTTGCGGTGACCAACATTGCGGCGAAGTGGATCATCTGAAACAAAAAATGTGGATGGATTTAGTCAAATATAAGTATAAACTAGTCTTTAATCGAAGGATTTAAAAAAAATATTCATTTTTCACAAAATGGCGGACAGTCAAAGTTAATGGTTCGATTTTAACGAAAAAAACGGCCGTTTTTTGGCTATAAAACGGTCATTTTTTGTCGAAACAAAAAATCGAACGATTAAAGACTACATTTTTATGTATTAAATAAGCCTGCAAAATTTCAAGAAGATCGGTTCATTAGTGTTTGAGTAATCTTGGTCACCGACTTCAGAAATGCCATTTCGAGAAAAACGCGTTTAAAGTTTCAATTTCAGTTTACACGAAGAAAATAATTTTTTTTGTAAACTTACATAGAGTCATCTATTCCGGGTCCATACAGAAGTTCTTCCGCCGACGATGCCGCTTGCAAAACGGACATTTGGTGTTGCCTTCGTAACATTCTTCCTTCACGAGTGCTATCGGCCGCACGTCTCTCTGCCAGTGCAATCCGTGCTTCGTCCATTTTATCAGCGTATTCGTGCGCGTTGTGTCCACAGCTCACTCCGATTGAGTTCAAATAAAATAATAATGATTTTGAACCTTCGTTGAATAGTCCAACGGCAATATAAGCTGCTAAATTTACAAAAAAGTTTACTCCACTCGAGACGATTTTTGGGCTGATTTTCCAAATAAGTTGATTGAAGCTTTCGTTGTTATTTTGATTGAAGCCACCGACGCATCTTTCGAGTAAAGTTTCTTTACTCAGATCGTTGTATATAGGTCTGATGGCATCCAATACATTTGATGAAAGTGGTCTGTAATCGTGTTGGAAAGCCTCGTTTCTCGCCTGAGCTCGTTGATATGAACACCACGATTCTTCACCGGTTGGACATCTCTTATGGTGTGGATTTGCATCGGTTGAACTGTAATGATCGAAGGTCGCCCATATTGCCTCATGCATATCGTGAACAGAAGCATAATGGCGTCAAATAGCAAGTCCATAGTACACAGTGAGCTTGTCAATAAATTTTCCTGTCAGCTTTCCTTTACCACCAAGCTTTTTGTTTTTTTTTTACTAAATTACGAAGGCGGGATCCCATACGCTTTTGGACGTGTCCGATGCATTCTTTTTTTATAACTTCTACGTCGTCATAAGGATGAGAATTTACTAGCCCAGTGTATGTCTTCGAATCTCCGTCTCCAATATAGTAACGGTACAGGACATTATATTTTGCTACTGAACGCTTGAAGATTTCGATAATAGAGTCGACCTCCATTTTTCCCGAGGAGCCTTCGTGATTTGCACTGCAGTTATATTCGTGTGTTTCGTACCATTCTTCGTATTCCACATCATTTAGTTTATGTTTCCACGATTCACAGATTTTACAAAACGCACTTTTTACCACAAGATCAAGGACTTTTCCACTGTAGTAGCCTATGACTGATGTAACTCCGAACAACGACGTATATCCTCGCTTCCTCCAGGATCCATCTCCGGAAACTGTTAATTTAAAAGTTGCATCGTCTGCTGCATTAGGTGTATTTTCAATTTCTTCTCGTACGGCTTTTTTAAATATTACATCTGCACATGTGTTCACAGACTCATAAATACTTTTTAAAATTATTGAATATGTAGTCTCGGTAAGAAACCTTGGCATGCCCATAAGTCCGCAAAATTTTTGTGCTCCAGCCAATCCTATGCCGAGAACTCGCATAGTGAATATAAATCGACGATTTATTTCATACGAATCTGCCACAAAAGGAGAAGATGGTATCAAATTATCTGCACATGAGTCACATTTCACAACGACTTTGAAGCCTAGTCCTCTTGCATTTGCAGTTTCAAATTTAATATTTCCATTACACGTTTTGCACGTCACTAAACTTGAAATAGCAGCAAACACAACACAAAAGTTTAAAATGCGATATTCAATATTAGGATTTTGATTCACAGTCATATCAATATTATCTTTCAGTTTCTTCGCAGACGTGCTGAAACTTTCAGTTTCCGATTCGGCCAGGTTCAGGTTAAAAATACCCTTCCTTTTTTTTGGTCGAGATTTCCGTAAATTATCACTGCTTCTTGTTTCTCGCGAACCTTTTTTCGATCCATTTTTAAATGTAAAATAAATAAAAACTGCGCTTATAATATTGTGAACGGCGGAAATAAATACGTCTCATATAGTCGAACTTTCGAGCTACACTGACGAATTTAAACCATAAAAGGCAACGACAATTCGTTTCTACAAATTCCAGTCTATTATATGAACGTTGTGAATGCCAGGTATATGACCCTTTTCATAGAACAATGGACTGAAACCGGAGAGAGTGTCGAGCGCGCCAGGCGGCAGACTAGCCGGTCGTTTACACAACGGATTCTTCTCTTTCAACGCTCATATCTCAGTCAATTTTGTTCGGATCGACTTGAAAAAAAAAATTCGGCCGAAGTACTTGGCGAGTTTGTAACACATACAACATTACGTGAAATACATTACATGATCCAAGCTGAGCAAAAAAACTCGCCAAGTACTTCGGCCGAATTTTTTTTTCAATCTAATTTTTTTCGTTTGAAATTTTTTTCTTCAAGTTTCTTTTCATCCCGATTTTTTTCTGGACTCTGTTCTTTTGACCGATTTTTATTTTTGTACATTGGTGACTTTTTTCAATAACCTTCCTTTATTCCAATAATTTTTCCTTTTTTTTTAAATACTCCATCCTCACGCGACAATAAAATACTTGTCCTATTATTGATATTACAAATTTTAGTGCCGAACGTAAATCATTGGCTTTACCATTTCTGTTTTTGTAAAGTAATTATTTTTTTTTATGCACAAATCGATCATTTACTTGTAGACTCTGTTTTTTACCGGACACTCACGATGGGCATTGTTGCTTTTTTTCTTGGGATCTCGATAAAATATGTGAGGTTTTTCATTTCTATTTGTCATTTGGAGTATAGTTATTTTATAGAAACAATCTTCTTTTTCCTATCTCAATCTTGCCAAATTTTTAAAAATTTTGTACTTTTTTGGGTAGTTTTTTTCTGTGAAAACAAATGAAAACAGGGTAATTATGCAGTTTGACCACTTTTCCGAAAATCGATGGAATATTTTTTTTTCTGCATGCATTGCTTCTATTGGTCACTACTAATAATATTCTGACGGGGGAGGCTGACATTTCCCATAAAAACCATAAGTTATGGGGTTTTGAAGTTACCAGAAATACGTGATAAAATACGGCATTTCCGAATATTTTAATGCTTGCGTCATGGAACACACACACACACACACACGCGCGCGCGCGCACACACACACACACAGAGAGAGAGAGAGATTTGTTTGTTTTCGCAAAAAGCATAAGTTATGGGGTTTTGAAGTTATTGGAAAAATGTGATGAAATGGGGTATATTCGGATATTTAGAAGCTCACATCAGGACAAGTGGACACACACACACACACACACACACACACGCACACACAATTCTACGAATTCATTATCAGTAGAGGCGAAATTCTTTAATCTTCAAAATTATTTGCGAGGGTGGTGAGACACAGCACACACCGTACTATTTCACGCACCCTACTATTTCACGCACACATCCCAAGATTTTCAACACACCCTACTATTTCACGCACCCTACTATTTCACGCACGCATCCCAAGATATTCAGCACACACCCTACTATTTCACGCACCCTATTATTTCACGCACACATCCCAAGATGTTCAGCACACACCTTACTATTTCACGCACCCTACTATGTCACGCACACATCCCAAGATGTTCAGCACACACGCTACTATTTCACGCACCCTATGATTTCACGCATACATCCCAAGATGTTTAGCACACACCCTACTATTTCACGCACCCTATTATTTCACGCACACATCCCAAGATGTTCAGCACACACCCTACTATTTCACGCACCCTATGATTTCACGCATACATCCCAAGATGTTTAGCACACACCCTACTATTTCACGCACCCTATTATTTCACGCACACATCCCAAGATGTTCAGCACGTACCCTACTATTTCACGCACCATCCCAAGATGTTCAGCACACACCCTACTATTTCACGCACCCTACTATTTCACGCACACATCCCAAGATGTTCAGCACACACCCTACTATTTCACGCATCCTATTATTTCACGCACACATCCCAAGATGTTCAGCACACACCCTACTATTTCACGCACACATCCCAAGATGTTCAGCACACACCCTACTATTTCACGCACCCTACTATTCCATCTTATCTCACCACCCTCGCAAATAATTTTGAAGACTGAAGAATTTCGCCTCTACTGATAATGAATTCGTAGAATTGTGTGTGTGTGTGTGTGCGTGTGTGTGTGTGTGTGTGTGTGTGCGCGCGCGCGCGTGTGTGTATGTGTGTGTGTGTGTGTGTCCACTTGTCCTGATGTGAGCTTCTAAATATTCGAATATACCCTATTTAATCACATTTTTCCAATAACTTCAAAATCCCATAACTTATGGTTTTTATGGGAAATGCCAGCCTCCCCCGACGAAATTTCATTAATGGTGACTAATAGAAGCAGTTCATGCTAAAAAAAAAATTCTTGTATCGATTTTCGGAAAAGTGGTCAAACTGCATAATTACCGAAAACAGGGGTCAACAAATGTACTTGTCCAAGTTTTTTTCCCCGGGGAGGGGATTTTTGGCCAGGATAAATCCTTATAGAAACTAATGATATAAAAACAGAAGTAATTAATAATTATAAAGACTGAAATATACTTGCAGTCTCTTATGCATACGAATTGCCGATTGGAGACAGGGTTTCTGTTTAATACCTTTGGCACCGACTTCATTTTTTTTGTTTACAAGAAAGGTTCCATAGTATTCGGTTTCAATGAATTCATTATTTTCTTTTTAGAGCTTTTTTGAAGTCGGTTTTTGTTTGTTACAACATTTCTTACAAATATACGACATGACTCGTTCAATTACATGTCATATTTATGGTTTGTTTAAAAAAAAATTGAATTTCAAATTGAATACATTAACGGGACAGACCTAGTTGGAACGTCAAAAAAAAGGCCTTTTTTCCGATTTTTTTTTGGTCAAACGATAAAATAATTCACAACAAAAGTTCTTCCGTTTAAAAGATACATATGTAATGTATATGTTGCAATTTTTTCAACGCAATACATATCGAAATAAGCTGGTGACCGTCAATTGCCGAGGATGTTGCAAAAAAAAACACGGTTTGCGGTGATCAAGCTCACGCTGCAACGGCTCATCTGAAACAAAAAAAAACGGAGGGGATTTTTAGTTAATGATATAATGCTCCGGTTGAACGAAGGGTTTTGAAAAATTTCCATTTTTCACAAAATGGCGGCCGTTAAAAGTCAAAAGTGTTTTTTTGACCAAAATATCAGTTCCATTTTTTGCTATTAAAAATAAAAATAATTATCCAAAAAAAAAATCCTTCGTTCATATGGAGGACTACCATGTATAGAAGAAGTGATATAAATTTCAACCCGATCGGTAAAGCCGTTCTCGAGCTACAGTGATCACCGACTTCAAAAACATGGTTTCGAGAAAAACGCATTTAAAGTTTTGAGTACGGTTTGCATGGCTCAGACACGACGTGCTACAAAGTCTTGTATTTCGGCGAATAATGGTCCGATTTACATTTACCTGGGCGGAAAATGTTCGTAAGAGATTCTACTTTTTGAAAATAAAATAATAAAAAAATCGATTTTTCGAAAATTCTAACTAGGTCTGTCCCGTTAAGAGAGATCTATTATAACAATGTTCAAGCTATCATCGTGTCGTGACCAAATTGATCGTGTACAAAAATCACTCACACGATAAAAAAACAAAAGTCGTAACAGGCACGAACGACAATAAAATACAATAAATGATTGATAAAGATCACATTTTGCCCAAACATGAAACAAATAGATAAATAAATAAATGTATCATTAAATATATACATATATATATTAGGGCGGTTCTAAATGAGGTCATTTTCGAATTTTTACTCTCCCAAGGGCTTGAACGCGTCCTTTTTGATAAAAAAAAGTTGTCATCAAGTTTCAGCTCTTAAGCATAATTTTAAGATCTTGCCCACGATGCCCACAGTTTTCCATTTAAATAACATGAAAGTTTTTCGTTTTCATCTTCAGTTATTTAATGCTCGGTTGTATCTTATAATTATGCTATCGTCTCGTTATGAGGCTTGATTTGTAGATAATTCAATGCTCTTTTAAATTATCAACAGCATTTTTATTGTCACTTAAGCCATTTCTCAAATATAAGTCTCAAAAGTCATTTTTTTTTATAAAATCGACCTTTTTTTTGCTGTTAACTAGTGAACGGTTGAATTAACATAAAAGATATTGATACCAATTTTGTAGGGGAGTCAATGTTCTCCAAAAATTCTTTGAAGCGAATTTCGTCAAGTCTTTAATTTGGATGATATAGTCGCCTAAATAACAGAATTTCCATTCAAATTCAGTTTTTACTAGATAAAAGTCAACATATTGATTTTATCGATAGAGTTTAAATGGCGAACTGGTAGAACGGAAAATTAACACGTTGCTCCGAAAAACTTTAAACTCGGCCTATTTTTTTCCATAATCGTAAGAATTAAGAGTATGGATCAGTCACCTATCCTCCTTGAATTTTCGAAGGCGAAATTTCTCCACACCGTTCGTCCGATCGGAATAAAAAAAAATCTTAATCCCATTGTTGCCATTTTTCAGCGTGGGCTAATGCATGGAGAAATGTAAAAAACAATTTCATTTCCATACGAAACTTCGAAAAAAAATGTAGGACATATTGATAGCTTTGTATTTATGTTCGAACGTTAATTTAAAAATTGACGTTGAATCCATGAATTCTATACATATTTTAAAAAAAGTACAGTTTTGGTTAGAAAATTTTCCCTTCTACAAATTCGCCATTTAAAATCTATCAATAAAATCAATATGTTGGCTGTTATCTAGTAAAAACTGAATTTGAATGGACATTCTGTTATTTACGCGGCTATATAATCCAAATTAAAGACTTGACGCAATTGGCTTCAAAGACTTTTTTGTAGAACATCGATTCCCCTACTAAATTTGTATTTATATATTTTATGTTAATTGAACTATTCACTAGTTAACAGCAAAAAAAAGTTAATTTAAAAAAAAAAGATGACTTCCGAGACTTATATTTGTGAAACAATTTAAGTGACAATAAAAAAACTGCGGATAATTGAAAAGAGCATTGAATTATCTACAAATCAAGCCTCATAACGAGACGATAGCATAATTATAAGATACAGCCGAGTATTAGATAACTGAAGATGAAAACGAAAAACTTGCGTGTTATTTAAATGGAAAACTTTGGGCATCGTGGGCAAGATCTAAAAATTCATATTAAGAGTTTAAACTTGGTGACAATTTCTTTTTATCCAAAAGGAAGTGCTTAAGCCCTTGAGAAAGTACAAATTCAAAAATGACCACATTGAGAACCACTCTAATAGATATGTGTATATTAGACAGATGCAAAAAAAAATTTTATTTTTTTTCTTGCAGATTCACGTGCTATTATTGTTAGACATTAATGAAACAAAATTTCTATAAAACACTGAGCTCATTCGCTCAATATTTAGAGGTGGCTATATCGACTTTTCTATATTTTTTAATTTTTTGACTTTTGAATTGATTTCATTCCAAGTAAATATGATTACGGCATAAAATTATAATGTAAATCTCGATCAACTGCAGTGTTGCAGAGAAGGAGGTCATCGCGTACGAAAAAGAAGTCATCGTACGTATTGAATCACAAGAAACAATAAATAGAAAAACTTTTGGATTTTAAAAAAATCTGGCACTCGAAAAGTGTACATGCAAGAACACTTAAAATAAAACAAAATTTTAATTGTCAAAAAAAGTAGTGAACTTTCAACAGTATCGAATAAAAACTTAATGAATTAAAAAAGAGAAAAATCATTCAATCAGTGTGTCATTAAATTTTTCTGCTCAATATTTATTGACGGTAGGACAAGTACTTTGCATGCGAAAATTAAAAATCGAGAAGTAATAATGGAATGTTAAATGCACGTGTGAAAAATATAGGTAATGAAAAAATGTATAACGTAGATAAAATTAACAAATATTATAATTACAATCGAATTTAGCTGTGTTCTAGAGATATCCTCCTTTTTTATTCAATGACTTGACCCATCAGCGAGTGCGCTACTTACACCTTAATCGTTGGGGACACAATAAGAAATTTTCTGACATGTATAGTTTGAAGTATTTGGTTTAATAAATAAACATTAAAAATTATTTTGCCACGGTAATTGTGATTTTTAACCCATTAACGCCGAAGAATCGTGTTTTTTTTTCTCATTTTCAAGCTAGATTCTTATCATCGAAAAAAAATCATTTGCAAATAAAAAATATGTTCCCTTGTACTTTCGAGTGTCCCCTTTCCGAATCCGGAGTCAAAATTGAGTTTTGTCCATTAGAAAAAAAATATGGCCGTTTTTAAACAAAAAAAACCGAAAAAATCGAAGAAATTTTTTTTTCAATATTTTTATTCTCATCGAAGACGCGCGAGGACCCCCCCTTTTTCTTCAACCATGAGTGCACAAAATAGTTGTAGTTTAAGAATATATTTTTTTAATTTGTCGACATTGACATTTTCACCCCCAAAATGGCGCTTTTCATCCCTTCAGCAGGAAGACAATTTTCACTCTCGGTGCCCGACAAAAAAAATATTCAAATCTTAACGAAAATTGGTATCCCGGGGTTTTCAAGGTCGCTGATTACGATTCCGCCCTCAAAGTTCGAAAATTCAGAATGGCGGATCCAATATGGCGGACCCAAATTCAAAAACTTACTTGAATCGGATGAAATGTGGCACTCGGGGGTTTTCGAGGTCGCTGATTACAAATCTGCCCTCAAAATTCGAAAATTCAAAATGGCGGATCCAATATGGCGGACCCGAATTCAAAAACTTACTTGAATCGGATGAAATGTGGCACTCGGGGGTTTTCGAGGTCGCTGATTACAAATCTGCCCTCAAAATTCGAAAATTCAAAATGGCGGATCCAATATGGCGGACCTAAATTCAAAAACTGTATGAATCGGATGAAATGTGGCACTCGGGGGTTTTCGAGGTCCTTGATAACGAATCTGGCATCATCATTTCAAAATTCAAAATGGCGGATGCAATACTCACTCAAATCAAGCACCCCAAAAAGTGAGAGGCAAGGGGACTCACTCGAATCAAGCACCCCAAAAAGTGAGAAGCAAGGGGACTCACTCGAATCAAGCACCCCAAAAAGTGAGAGGCAAGGGGACTCACTCGAATCAAGCACCCCAAAAAGTGAGAGGCAAGGGGACTCACTCGAATCAAGCACCCCAAAAAGTGAGAGGCAAGGGGACTCACTCAAATCAAGCACCCCAAAGGAGAAAGGATTTCTACCACGTCCATGTCGTTTTCTCTGGGTAATGCTCTTAAGTAATTCTCTGGGTAATACTCTTAAGTAGAATAAGGAATTATAAGTTTATCCGTTGAGTAATGCGGAGTGATGAATTTCTATAAATTTGTCAATTTGTCAATATATAAAGTTGTCAATTCTTCAATAAACGTTAGATAATAACTGGGTGTTAACGGGAAGGTGTCCGCCATATTGCATCCGCCATTTTGAATTTTGAAATGATGATGCCAGATTCGTTATCAAGGACCTCGAAAACCCCCGAGTGCCACATTTCATCCGATTCATACAGTTTTTGAATTTAGGTCCGCCATATTGGATCCGCCATTTTGAATTTTCGAATTTTGAGGGCAGATTTGTAATCAGCGACCTCGAAAACCCCCGAGTGCCACATTTCATCCGATTCAAGTAAGTTTTTGAATTCGGGTCCGCCATATTGGATCCGCCATTTTGAATTTTCGAATTTTGAGGGCAGATTTGTAATCAGCGACCTCGAAAACCCCCGAGTGCCACATTTCATCCGATTCAAGTAAGTTTTTGAATTTGGGTCCGCCATATTGGATCCGCCATTCTGAATTTTCGAACTTTGAGGGCGGAATCGTAATCAGCGACCTTGAAAACCCCGGGATACCAATTTTCGTTAAGATTTGAATATTTTTTTTGTCGGGCACCGAGAGTGAAAATTGTCTTCCTGCTGAAGGGATGAAAAGCGCCATTTTGGGGGTGAAAATGTCAATGTCGACAAATTAAAAAAATATATTCTTAAACTACAACTATTTTGTGCACTCATGGTTGAAGAAAAAGGGGGGGTCCTCGCGCGTCTTCAATGAGAAAAAAAATATTGAAAAAAAAATGTCTTCGATTTTTTCGGTTTTTTTTGTTTAAAAACGGCCATATTTTTTTTTCTAATGGACAAAACTCAATTTTGACTCCGGATTCGGAAAGGGGACACTCGAAAGTACAAGGGAACATATTTTTTATTTGCAAATGATTTTTTTTCGATGATAAGAATCTAGCTTGAAAATGAGAAAAAAAAACACGATTCTTCGGCGTTAATGGGTTAAACTATTTCATTATTTGAAAACTCAAAGCATAAAGACGATTGATACTAAAAAATCTAAAATAAAATTTTTAATATTTTTTTTTTCATTTTTTAAACTTTTTCATCATACAGAAGAATCAATTTCAAGTTGACAGAAAAAATTCCAAACGCTCATGCCATTTGAAGCTTTCCGGTAAATATAATTTTAATGGAAATGTGAGACAAAATTTCATAGTGCGACTAATGACATTTTATATTTCATTATTACTTTTCGATTTTTAATTTTAGCATACAAACTATTTTTCCGAATGCCAATTCACATTGACCAGAAAAATTGAATGACTGCTTCTCTAAAATAGAGAAGGCGTCATAAAATATGTATCTGTTTCATTTTCGTTCAATTATTATGTCGCATTTTTTGGAATTCGCTACTATTTTTGCGGAAAAAAAGTTGATTCAATAACATTGATGTTATTGTTCAAAGATATTTCGTTGATTCAATTGCAGCGTTATCGGTCAAAATAAATATGAGACATTCTGTTCATCCGACAATATTTTTTCTCAGCGAAGGTCATTACAATCTTTGCATTCGAAAGTATTTCTGTTTTTCCAAAACAATTTTTCAAGCTATCTGAGAAAATTGTTTATTTCAAACTATTTCAAATTCACCACCTTTTTTTTACAATCAGTTTTCTCATTTTTATTCTTAGTATTCCCGTGTATACATTTTTCAGGTGTCAGGTTTTTTTTTGAGTTAGTCCATTTTTCTTTGTATTTCTCGGGATTCGATATGTAATACGACTTGACTTTTTTTTCTCATCGCCGATGACCTCCTTCATAGCAAAACAGCAGTCTAACAAGATTTACATTGTAATTTAATGCAGTGATTATATTTACTTGGAATGAAATCATCAATTTCAAAATTTAAAAAATTAAAAAACACAAAAGTCTATATAGGCACCTCTAAATATAGGGCAATTGAGCTCAGATTTTTACAGAAATTTTGTTTTATTGATGTCTAACAATAATACGTTAATCCGCAAGAAAAAAAATTGAAATTTTTTTTGCATCAGTCTGGTATATACTGTGACGTGGTAATTTTGCCCACGTCACAAATTGGTTAACAAGTGGCACGGCACGAGAAAGGAGCGTTTTTCGTCGCTGACGAATTGCTCTCGAGCTTATCTAGAAGGGCCAAACGCTAGCGTATTTATTGATTATTAATTTCTTTTATTTTATAATTTTTTATACGAGCGAACGATGGTCTCATATCATTGTCAGAATTGTCGTATCGTTGAGAGGGAAGGCTTGAGAAGTTTCGGTCGTCAAGGTCATCGACGGAGCGCGAAAAATCATATCGAGCGAGGGTCGCTAGCTCGAAGCCCTCACCCAGAGCTATCGAACTCGACGATGCGTCAATCAGCATCGGGGATCTTCGGTAAACCTCGGACGTATCGAAAGTCATCGTTGATCAGCGTCGCGCCCGTTTCGAATTCACAGTCGAAATTTAAATATAGTTGGCGAATAATAAAAGGAGAGGGCGAAGGTTCGAGAAAATTCTAGATTCCCGTGAGTAGGCAAAGGGTGGGGGGCTAGGACCCTAATCCGCTATATCGCGCTTCGGAAAAATTATCGGGGACTCGAGTTTTGGGCAGCAGCGACGGAGGACGTCTTTTCTCAAGCCGTAGCCGTCTTCGATCAAGAACCCGACGCCATCGGAATTATCGAGTGGAAGCATCCGTGGTCCTTTTCCGGATTTCCAATCTCTGAAACCGTAGCGGTGAGCCGTCGTTTCGCTCTCATTTTGTTTTGTTGTGATTTCGTACCGTTTTGTACTCGCGAGTATATTTTGTGAATTTTGGGATTTAAAAGAGCGATATTATTTCGGGGTACGTACGCGTTTGGAAAATTCTAGTAACGTCTTGTCCCGCGATTTAAAACGTTCGCGAATTGTCGTTGTTAAAGTTTTATTTTGAATTGCCGAGAGGAATTCTAGTATTTGATTTAGCTCAATCTCGAGATCCATAGTTGTAAGTTAAATTGTTATAATATCGAGCCGAAAGGCAAATATTTTTTCTTATAAAATTATTTTCGAACACTTAAAAATTATAAATTCTTTTAAATTATTGAATGTCAAATATTGAGAACTATTGTAAACTTTTCATATAATATTTTTCCGGAAATCTTATTTTATTCAAAATTTTAATGTCATTTAATAATAAATACTATTGTAATTCCGGAGTTGGATTGTTGGTGTGAATATTTATTTTGTGTAATTGACCCAGCCCCTCTACCACAATTAGTTTAAAATACAGCTACGACCGGGAAACCTTATTATTTTGTTCTCGATAATTTCAAATAAAATTTGTTTAAGAATTATCTTAAACTGGCGTCCAGAAAGTATCGAGGGCAAATATAATTTGAAGCGCTTGACGGGAAAAGCGTTACAATACATATATATATTGTAACGGGATTTTTGCCCAAGGCAAAAACTCGTCCCTTCTCGACCCGCATTACCCACCCGCTCGAGCCCCCCTTGCGTCTGACGAAAGTGGATTGGGCGCCAGGTACAAAGTACCGCCGATCTAAAGATCGACTTTAATTTATCCACCCTCGCCAGCCACGGGTGACCAGGATGCGCGAAGGACGAGCGCTGCCGAGGACGGTCCCACTACTCAACTAACACAACGAAATAGGTAGAGGGGCTGGTTCTTTTTGGGTCCGACAATACAATTTTTGGGTACGACACAAAATAAGACACAATGTACACCCAAAATTATTTAAGAATATTAACAAATATATTCCAAAATCATTTCCTCGTGTATACAGGCAGGTAGCTAAACAAATGAAATAACTCGATATTTTAGGTACCACAATTTTAACAATGCATCAACGGCGTTTAGGTAACTCGACAATGCGATATTGAAGTTTAGGCAGCGCAAACAAATCTAATAATTCGGTATTTCTATAACGGCGACATTAATAATGCGTCATGGCTTTTAGGCAACTTGACAGTAAGATATTCGAATTTTGATAGCGTTAACAAACGTAATAATTCGGTATTTTTGTAACGGCGATATTAATAATGCGTCACGGCTTTTAGGCAACTTGAAGGCAAGATATTCGAATTTAGGTAGCACTAACAAACATAATAATTAGGTATTTTTATAACGGCGACATTAATAATGCGTCACGGCTTTTAGGCAACTTAACGGCAGGATACTCAAATTTAGGCAATTGAAATAAAACACTAATAATGCGTCATGGCTTGTAGGCAACTTGACAGATACTAAATTTAGGTAATAGGTAATACAATAAAATCGCAAGGACAAGAATAGACCAAGGTAACAGAAAATAAACCGAAGATAACGCGAATCATTCGTCAACATTGTTAAAGACAACAAATTAAATATACGCCAAGAAATCGCAAAGAAAGTAACTGAGGTGGCTAAATTAAAACGGAAATAACAAATCAAAATTAGTGATAGCAATACGCAGGTAAATCGTAAAGAAAATGACCGAAGTAGCTAAATTAGAGCGGAAGTAACGCATTCATTAAATTCATTCATTAAATTGGAATTCATTCGAATGGGAAAATTCATTTCTTTGGAGGGAATCTTTACAGTTGACTCACAGGCTGCAGGTTTCACGTACTTTTTTTATATATACTTTGACAACCTTTTTGGCCGACCAAAGCAATAATATTGGAAAACATCAAAAATATGGACCTCCCTAAAATATACATTATTGAATGAACAAAGGAATAAATAAATAAACAACTAAATAAAAATGACTACTAATTAAACGAATACATAAATAGAGAAAACGTTTTAATAAATAAACAAATAAATAAATAACACACAATACAGGATAAATAACGAGAAACTCCTATTCCAGCTATAAAAATTGCAGAGATAAATGTCGTAAAATTCAAATAAGTTCATTTTCAACCATAAGATCCCACTTGGAGGACACCCGATATATAAGCTGGACACTCGAAATTGAACCATAAATTTTGTAATATTGTTCCATCAATCGATCGGCTGGATAATTCTTCGCAGGCCTCAATACTGTCAAGGTCGATAATTTCTCGGACTCACATGCCTCATATTTGTCAACAAAGACGAAATGTATATTGCTGCGCGATAATTATACTTCTCTTCTTCTGCCTTTATCTTCAAAACATATTTTTATATGAATAAATATTATTGCGATCTCTTAGACATGTTTACAGAAAATAATTGAATACTATCGTCTTCATAGAGTTTTCGAATCATCGAATCATGTTTAATAAACGAAAAAGTTATAAATTACTTTTCTATGATACAAATAATTTACTGTTTAATCATGTTTTGTCTAACCTATCTCTTGATAATTTTCTGTCTTAATGCTAATTGAAAATAAATGTATTGAAATTCAATCCAATGAAACCTTTCTTATACACAAAAAAATTAAAGTCGGTGCCAAAAAAATCAAACAGAAACTCTGTCTCCAATGGGCCATTTGTATGCATAAGAATTTGTAGTTAAAAGTTGCAGTTTATATAATTTTCAGTTTGTTTGGCACTGACTTCAAATTTTATTTGGTAAATATTTACAATCACAACTTCTACAAAAAACTGCTTCAAATTTTTTTTAAGGTTTTTTATCATCAAAAAATGGTATCCCATGTAATATTAAGGAGGGGGAAGCCGTCAAATGTGAAAAAATAAACAAAAAAGTGGCAATATTGAGTCGTACAGATATTAGGTATAGCAGGTAGGTACCAGGTAACAGTGGGTACCAAGACGCACCCGCGCGCGCGCAAACACACGCACGCACGCACGCACGCGCAACGCACGCGCGCGCGCGCGCGCGCGCACACACACACACACACACACACACACATACACACACACAACATGAAAATACATGGAAACAGTATTTCCACGTATTTACGGTCTCCACCACCTTAGGTTTAAACAACCCTAAATTTGAAATAGTATTTCCATATATATATTGCTTTAACAATCCTAAGTTTGAATATATATGGTTTCAAATCATATACGATTCAAACTTAGGGTGGTTGAAACCTAGGGTGATTAAGACAGTAAATAAATGGAAATACTATTTGAAACCTAGGGTGGTTCAAACCTAGGGTGATAGAAACCTTAAATACATGGAAATACTATTTCAAACCTAGGGTAGTTCAAACTTTCTGTTCTGCAATACCAAAATACCGGTGCCGAAAATATTTCATGAACGATTACATAGCGGCATTTGTATACCGTCGACATTTCCCAAATCACACCGAACGCATTCACACTTTGTTTATTGTGATAAAGGATTTTTTTCAAACAATCAATGACGATGACAATAGTGACAATGATTGGTAAATATAAAAATGGAAAAAAAAAATTTTTTTAAACAATCATCGCTCCTACCTTCCCTCTCTTTAAAATTATTTGTGACATCATTTTTTATTCATAAGAATAATGCTTGAAAAAAAATTTAAAGCGGTTTTTTGCTGATGTTGTAATAGTAAATATTTACCTTTTATTTTTTGTATAATCATAAATTCGCAGTATTGATTTTTGAAATATTTTTTCTCTTTTTAACGCTTTTTTGAAGTAGATTTATTTTTGTTAACCCCTCCGTTGCGTAAGGTTTTTGTTCCCTATATCATAACACTGTGTTATGACACAATATGCGTCGTAGGCAGCGAAGAGATTAAAAATTTTCTTAATTCTTGTCGATTTTTGGTTGCCTCCGTTAAAAAAAATCGTGTCGAAAAAAATGTCATACTTTTTGAAATATACTTTTTAATATACGAAATTTTTTCGTTATTAATATCTTAGAGATACACATTCTTTAAAATATGAAAATAAAAATTTCAAATTCTAGTCAGACATAATACGTTTATAAAAATATTAAAGTTATCATCAAATGGTGACGTTATTAATATGGGACTGCCTTGAGGGTTCCTTCTTTGAATCAAAATAAGATACATTCAAATTGGCGAACCTAATAAAAAGTTATGCATGTGAACATACATGAAAAGTAAAAGAAACTAGTCGAATTGTGAGGTCCCCTTTTTTGAAGTCGATTGAAAAGCTATATATTATCTATTTTAAATACACTGAGAAAAGAAATTTGTTGATTCAACAAAATTTTTGTTGAATCAACAAATTGTGGCGAACAAAACGAAATTCGTTAACTCAACAAAAATTTGGTTAATTCAACCACTTAATTTGCTGGCTCAAATAAATAATGCTCATTACGACGAAAATATTGTTTAATCAACAAAATTTTCTGTTCAACTAACAAATTTCATTTCGTTCGCCACAATTTGTTGATTGAACAAGAAATTTGTTGAAACAACAAATTTCTTTTCTCAGTGTATCATTAAAACAATATTTTCAAATGATATCAATCATGGCATTGAATACATTTTTTTTTTAATCATGTCTTTAAAAAACAAAATTTGAAGGACCCAAGTTTGCGAAGTGCATCCGTGTAGAAAAATTATATCTAAATATCATGTGTATATTTATGGTATTAAGTACTAATTAATATATACGATATATATAAATCTGTAGGCAAATGCAAGTTTCACCGTTGATCACTCGAAAATCAGCGGACTGGATATATTTATATCCTCAACGATGAGACACATCCTCGAAAACCCTCCCTTCTTCTAATTAAGAGCGTTTGAAATTATTCGGTTGTGGCATACGGTATACGAAAGCGAGCTCGAGTAAATTTTTGAAATTTGCCCGTGTCATTTCGAGTTTCTCTGCCGGTTTGTCCTGTATTATTTCGTGTCTCGTCTCCATCGTATATTCTCTCAATTTTATAACAGTGACAAAATATTCGTATGTGTGTCATTACTTGGATTACGTAAGTAAAGGATCTTCCGGTTATTACGACAGAAAAAAATAAGGTAAGCATAATTTGTTTTCAATTTCATAAAGTTGAGTAAGTCTAAGGGCGTTGGCCGCCGAAATCGGCACTAATGTCAAATATAATTCTGTTTTGATGATACAAACTTGATATAATTTACAACCTTGATCTTGATAATTCTGAAATGAGTAAATCTATAGACTTGACTCGATTAACATTTTTGTGAAAAATTCAATTTCCTACGAAGTCATTAAATTTTGCCGGTAAAACTTAATGTCATATGAAAAACGTCATTTTTTATTAACTAGCGACGTAAAAAATGCATCTAAATTGAAGGTATTAGTCAATAACAATTGACTTGAAGGTGATCGTCAATAACATAATTCTGAAACGGGTAAATCTGTAGACTTGACTCGAATTACATTTTTGTGAAAAATTCAATTTTCTACGAAATCAAAGCTGGTAAAAATTTATGTGATATAACAGACGTCACTTTTTATGAACTAGCGACATAAAAAACGCATCTGACATGAAGGTTTTAATGAATAAGAAATCGTGACTACTAGATTATTTTTTATTTGTTATCATGAAACTTATAAAATAAATTATGTTACCTGTAAACTCATTTTATTTTACACATTTTAGGACCATTCTGGAAATTCATTGTATGTAGGTAATGAATTTTTTGTAACACTTGTCGTATTATTTTTTTTATGGTATTTAATCAGTTGCAGAAGATATTGTTATTACAAAATTCAATGATTGTTGAACGCGTGATAACCAACAGCGTCAATATCTGCTGCAACAGGTTAAATACCATCAAAAAAAATATGCCACACATGTTACAAAAAATGCATTGTCTACGTAAGATGAATTTCGTGGATGGTCATAAAATGTGTAAAATATAATTAGCTTGCATGTAACATAATTTATTCTACAGATTTCATGATGGCAAATAAATAATTTAGTAGTCACAATTTTTTATTCACTAAAACCTTCATGTCAGATGCATTTTTTATGTCGCTAGTTCATAAAAAAGGACGTCTTTTACATCACATAAATTTTTACCAGTAATATTTTATGATTTCGTAGGAAATTGAATTTTTGACAAAAATTCGAGTCAAGTCTACAGATTTACCCGTTTCAGAATTATCAGTGTTCAAAGCAAGTATTACATTTTGTTTAAACTCATTTTTCATGCTGTCTTTTTTAACTTATTTTTTTAACTGTCATGACTTCATTATCGGATGTACCGTCAAATCTTGAAAAACAATTTTTCAGAAAGTTAAATTAACCACAAAAAATTCTGTAAAGCCAACTTTGTCAGCATTGTCAGCGATCTTTATAAATTATATACGACACTTCACATTTCTTGTGAACATTAACTAAAGTTTAGCCTATAAAATTTTATTTCCTATGTGCAAGGTGGAGACTGTTGAATCTACAGAGTTGGCACAAAGATACACTGAGAAAAGACATTTGTCGTTTCAACAAATTTTTAGTTGAATAAACAAATCGTGGGGAACAAAATGAAATTTGTTAATTCAACAAAATTTTTTTTGATTCGATAATATTTTCGTCATGGTGAGTAATATTTATTTGAGCCAGCAAATTAAGTGATTGAATCAACCAAATTTTTGTTGTGTTAACGAATTTTATTTTGTTTGCGATTTATTGTTGATTCCACAAAAATTTTGTTGATTCAACAAGTT
Organism: Rhimphoctona megacephalus; assembly: GCA_963989365.1. NCBI lineage: Eukaryota > Metazoa > Arthropoda > Insecta > Hymenoptera > Ichneumonidae > Rhimphoctona > Rhimphoctona megacephalus. Next base: position 7,522,064 of record OZ022416.1, on the reverse strand, counting down.
TCTTTTCACAGTATATTTTGTCTTGTACATTGAATTTTCTACACAATTTTCGTACGAGTTTTTCCGGTATCTTCGAAAGTTTAGTCCCGACAGTAATTCGAATACATATTTTCATATAAAATTGGATTTTAACATTCATTGCTCGAAAACAGTTGACTTTACAGTTCGGTCGATATACTTTTTTTGTATAAAATTCAATTTCATTCAAAAACCCATTGGGGAAAAACCGTACAATACAATCAGACACGAAAGATTCTATAACAATAAAAAAAGACGTATTTTCAACGTTAATGAAATGAAAAAAATATTTTTCAACAGCATTCCGCGAGGATTCGTTTTTGGGTATACACTTAAAGACCTTTGAGGTGACGATTAAAAAAAAATGATGTCCTGAAATGACACACCTCAGGACGTATTAGGGTGTGTGGAAAAAAATCGGTACTTTTTTTCGCTTCCATCCAGCAAAAGAAGTTGGATTAGGGTGAAAAAAGAAGCATCCTAGAAAAAGAGCTTAAAATACAATTATTTCGATCAGCGCGTCGCATTTGAAGATTTTCCATAAGAATAACACAGGAAAATAATCCGATCTCTAAATATTGCATTACAACTCTTGTGAAAAAAATCAACCAGATATCCCATTAACACATTTTTATAGGGAATCAAATTCCCTACAAAATTCATCCTTATGAGCAATTAGCTCTGAACAACCATTCAAATGTTACTGCTGTTCAAAGTTGAATTAATGACAATTTTTTTCATTTAAACGGTGATCACACTTAAATTGCTTATTTTACGGACAAATTTCCGTAGAGTTTTTTATACACAATTTTCTGCTTTACCAGAAAAATTCAATGAAATCATCGTGAAAGTATTCCTCCGATAATTACAAGCTTTTCTCGTTTTATTTTGAAGATATATCCATTTTTCCTGTTTACAAACTGTCAAATATAAACTTCAATAAAATATTATCGTCTGTTTTTGTATAATGATAATTAAAAAAAACGAAAATGGTTAATTTATAACTTTCACAATAGACCTACTATTATTTAGGTTCTTTTGTTCTTGTTTGTATTTCGATATTTTAAATAAAAAATTAGCAAATTAAAACCTCGTATTTTCTGGATATAACTCAGTATCTACCTCCAGAATATGATGTTATACATTGAATCATTGGAAAAGAAATATGGATTTCTTTATGCCAAATTTGCTAGCATCTGTTTCCTACAACATTTTTCAATCATATTTCAAAATAATTATTCGCTTCCAAATATTTTTTTTTTCTTCACACTTTTCAAGTTGTCTGATTTTAATTGAGTCTCATTACCACAGCTTTTTTTCATCTATCAGAAAAAAACAATATTTTTTTTTAATAGAGTACAGATTAAAAATATTATTGAATAAAAAAATGAACTTTTGATTGTTTGTGAACTATGAAAATTTTATTCAGAACCATATTTAATTGGAAATTTTTTATGCGTGTAAACTTAATATTAATTGCAATTCGATTTTACGATAATAACTTACATTGAAAATAGACAATCAAATGCACCCATTCCATTGGTAATATCCATTCGAATGAACGTTACCTGGCCTCATAAAAAAAATGAATCCAATTCGGAAAGAGAGGCATTCTTGTTTTACTTACCTGATTGATATTACTCACGTCTTTCATTGATTAATTATTTGAACTTATTAGTTATTAACAGTAGTTAATTACTCAAGAGGTCTATTATCCTCCTATTGTCAACGTAAATTAGTTATTATTATAAAATCGTATTGCAGTTGATATTAAGTTGATATGAATAAAAAAATTCCAATTAAATATGGTACTGATAAAAATTTTCATAGTTCACAAACAATAAAAAATTTATTTTCCTATTCAATGATATTTCAAATCTTGTCTCGATTTTTTTTTAAATTGGTTGTTTTATTCTAATAGATGAAATAATACTGTGGCAAGAGGTTCAAAATAAAAATGAGACAACTTGACATGTGTCAAGAAAAAAAAATATTTAGAAGCGAATAATTATTCTGAAAAAAATTGAAAAATGCTGCAGGAAAAAGATGGTAGCAAATTTGGCACAAAAAAATCCATATTTTTGTTCCAGTGATTCTATTTACAACATCATATTCTGGAAGTAGATACTGAGTTATATCCAGAAAATACACGTTTTTTTATTTGCTTATTTTTTTTCAAAATCTCGAAATACAAACGAGAACAAAAGAACCTAAATAATAGTAGGTTTATTGTGAACGCGATAAATTAATAATTTTCGTTTTTTTTATTATTAATTGTTATACCTGATTATACTAATATTTATCACAATGAATAAAGTTTTTTCAAAAACAGACGCTAATATTTTATTGAAGTTTATGTTTGACGGTTTGTATACAGGAACAATGGATATATCTTGAAAATAAAACGAGAAATGTTTGTTATTATCAGAGGAATATTTTCACGATGATTTCATCAAATTTTTCTAGTGAACCAGACAATTGTCTATAAAAAAACTCTGTGGAAGTTTGTTCGTAAAACAAGCGATTCAAGTGTGATCGCCGTTTAAATGAAAAAAATTGTTATTAATTCAACTTCGAACAGTAATAGTATTTGAATGGTTGTTCAGAGCCAATTGCTCATAAGAATACATTTTATAGGGAATTAGATTCTTTATAAAAATATATTAGTGGGATTTCTGTCTGATATTTTTCACAAGAGTTATAATACAATGTTTAGAGATCCGATTATTTTCCTGTGTTATTCTTATGGAAAATCGGCAAATGCGATGCGCTGATCGAGATAATTTTATTTTAAGTTCTCCTTCTACAATGCTTCTTTTTTTTACCTTAATTCAACTTTTTTTGCTGGATGCAAGCAAAAAATAACGTACCGATTTTTTTTCGCACAGCCTAGTGCGTATACATGAAACGTATTCTCTGCAGATTTACATCATTATGAGGAATATTTGTGCTTTATTTTGTTTCTCATTCCCTTCACAAACAATTATAACACTTTTTTCTCCATATATTTCATTGAGACGTCTGCCAATGAAAATGTATTATCTTTCATTTTCAAATTAACCTAAATATACAGAAATACAAAACTCGAAGGATTCGTTACCGTTACGTTACCTATTCTACGTTAGAAATGAATAAATTGTCGAATGAATGAATGAATGTATAAATGACCGTGGATAAAAAATGCGAAAATATGAATAAACAATTATCATGAATTATCTTCAAGATAATATTATTTATTGTTGAAAATGTTAATAATCAAAATAAAAATATTATTGATTACCTCATAAATAGGTGATACTCAAAAGATTATTATTTATTAAAAGGCAAATTTTTTTTTTTTATTACTATATCCATTCTTGCCCGTACCGGCTCAAAAACATTACAGCATTCTTTCTTTCTATTTTCTCCCTGTTTTTCCGGCCTTTATTAGAAGAAAAATAAAAATAAGAAAAAACATATTTATCATTGACAAAAAAATTAAAATAAGGAGAAAGATGTTACTCATTATCAAAAGATGAAAATTGGAGCAAGAAATCTTTCTATTTCAAGGAAAATGAAAAATAAGAAACAAGGGTAATTATGTTGAATCACGGCTCCAGCTCAAAATGCCTTCATTTTTTTCTAATGCTCGTTATCATGAAACAATGGTATCCCATATAATATTAAGAAGGGAGAAGCCCTCAAATGTGAAAAAAAAAATTTTTAAAGTGGCAATATTGAATAGTACAGATTTTAGATATATAATAGCAGGTGATGGGTCTGTACCAAGGCACACCTACACACACACGCACACACACAATAAAAAAATTATAAGCAGTCATGAGTAAATAGTATTTCCATGCATATACTGTCTTAACCACCTCAGGTTTGGATTACCCTAAGTTTGAAATAGTATTTCCGTGTATTTAAGATCTCTACCATCCTGAGTTTGAAATGTATTCAATCTCTACATTACATTACATTACATTACATTGTATTATATTATACATTATATTATAGTACATTATATTACATTATATTATATTACAGTACAAATACATTGAATACATCAACGTATTCAAGGTCTCTACCACCCTAGGCTTAAAATAGTATTTCCATGTATTTACTGTCTTAACCACCCTAAGTTTTAATTGTATATGGTTTGAGACCATATATAATTCAAACTTAAGACGATCTGAATTTTTTTTTTCGAAGTCCCAGTTTTGATTGAATACAGTTTTTTTTCATGAAATACCAACATCTTCAGATGCAGCAGCGTAAAATTGACATTTCTATACCATGATTTTTAGCGAGAATTGAACGAAAAAATTATAAAGTCGTGTGCGTAACCGCTAATTTTTTTTTTTTATGAACTCAAATTTTGGGCGAATTACTTTTCCATAAAATACTGACATCTTTGGTTATGACACCGACAAATCGAAATTTTTATGTCACAATTTTCAGTCAGAATTGAAAAAATACTAAAAAAATCGTTGGCACAACCTCTAAAAATTTTGTCAAGGGCCCAAATTTTGGGAGAACTACTATTTTATTAAGTATTACTAACAACCCTCCTGCGTCAATAAAAAAAAATTTGATGATTTTTTTTCTCCTGGCACTAAAGAATGCCTTTTTCTATCATTTTACCTTTTTCGATTATGAGATTTTTTTTTTCAATGCTATTTTTCAGTCAACATTTTTTTTTTCTTTCAATTAATAATAAGCTTTTCAGCAAAACCTATTTTTAAGGTAATCGATAATTTCTGTTTCGCTTACCGATTTTCTCATTCGCTTTTACCATCATCATGAGACATATTTTTAAACTATATATATATTGCTGTCCAAGGCATAGCGTATCTGCTCTTTAAAAAACCATCCTTATTGTTCTGTAATTCATTCTATATAATTATTTCATCGATCTTGAAAAATGTTATTATCCTGATTAATGTCAAGTCTTTGTTTTCAATTTTTGTCTATGGTTACTTATGATATCGCTCTAGAACTTATTAGCATTTCTGGTAATGAATATTACTGAAAAAATAAAATTATCACTTCTCGAGGTATTAATAATAACAGCCAAAAATGCTCGCGAAAATATAATTTTTGCCTATCTCTGATTTCGTTGAATACTGTTAACCGAGCTCAAAAAATACAAGCAATTTTTTAGAATCTCTAGAACATAAATAGGACAAAATTGGTATTAGTATTGGCATGTCTAGAAATAAACATGGTGCAGACAGCAAACGATATATTAATTTTCAGATGTAAATAAAGTATTTTACGTGGATTCTTTAATGAAATATATTTTATTGTTGACCGAAATGCTCAAAATACGGTAGACTGGTAATGTATCCAATCAACAAACTCCAATCGATTCCGTTGGGATCAACAACTTAAAAATGTTCAAACACCTTCGTCTATGCATCGCAGTTTAAAAATAATTCATATAAATTGCTATTGAATAAAAAAAAAACCAGTACAAATTGACGGAAAAAATCTTCGATGCATTTTTATTTTTATTTTTATTCTTCTACAATAACGTTATCAAAACTTATTTCTATTGCTTATAGAATAACAAATATAGGAATTGGTAAATAAAACCCAAGTACGTTTTATTTACCAATTCCTACATTTGCCAGCGAATTTTGCAAATTCGCCGAAATCGAATAAATTGGATGTTTCATTCTATAATATGAAAAAAAAACATTTATATTTAGTATATGATATCGTTCAGTTTTGTTTTATTTTATACATAAAGACGAATAATTATTTTTCCGAAAGCTAATAATTAAGACCAATTTATTCAGATCACCCGTGAAAAAAGGTTCAATAAAGGAAATGAGATTTGAGTTGTTGTTCTGGATGAATGGTTATTTAGGATAGACGATGTAGTGGACACTTGTCTGGCCGCGGCGCAGTGGGTTCCTCATAATTATTAAGTTCCAGTGCACGTTCAATGTCATTCGATTCGTTTCCGTTTGATCGCTTAGCCAGATGAATCAGAAGATGAGTAACAGAATCCCATACAGCTCCAACCAGGTACATAGACCATCCGTAAATCGTATGCAGAGCGTATCCATGTATTAGTGTATCAACAGCGAGTTTAATTGCACGAACGATGAGTAGTATTCCAATAATGCCGGCGCTAGCGGTTCCGAATTGGATGAATCGCCCCCACGTGTGCTTCCATGCGGATTCTGCAATATGTTGCAAGGATGTTTTGTCTAAAAGATTCACAAACCGTTCACCTTGGTTTATAGTATGTTCGCCGTTAATTCCTCGTACTATATTATTTACTACTGCCGGTTTCTCTAGGGGAAACATTATGTGCTCCCGAAGCTTATTGATATCTTCTTTCGTATATATTCCACTGAACGCGAGTGATAACGGATTAGTGTATCGCCACGATGGTTTCGTCATTGGCTTCATAATTCCAGGTGGTACAGCTTCTACTGGAACTGGCGTAAATTTGTACCATGCATCTCCGAACAGATAGTAAGGAGGTAGTACGTTGTTACACGTCGTCTGAGTCCTCTTTTTCGATAGGATATGTGTTCGTGGGGTAAGGAAAAAGGTTTCATTCCCACGAGCGACTGGTAATTGATCATAACATTCTTTTAGTCTCAGTAAAGTTACTTCTACTGGGATGCACTTTATAATATGTACTACTTCGCCGGCTAAAAGCGCCATATAGCCTGGCCCTTTCATTAATCTAAATGCGAATTCGTCTGGAGCTTGAGTCGCGATAGCTAAACTATTTTGCAGAATCTGCCGTTCTTTGTTACATTATTGTTTAAGTATATCGTGATACAAGGACTGCATTTGTTGTCGGATGTGTCGTTCTACGTATATAAATTTCGAATTGACGTACGCGAATATATCTAGATTAGCAGTAGATAATTTTCCTCGAATAGCAAACGAGGTCTCTGGCGTGGTTTCGAAAATAAATAGTTTGGGATGCTCGGTGCTTATAATGCTATAACCGCAGATGTTATTGGTTTCTCTACTCGCTAGAGCGAAAGTTATATCCGTTGTTGTTACAAAGTAAATGCTACGCAGTACGTCTAATTCAAGCTCCCTTATCTTGTCCGCAACGCCATTAAAAAGAATTCCGTATCGATCAAATTTACAATTGTCGCGTGGTCGCGAATCCCAGAAAGTATTCCCACCTTCGGAATTCTGACAAGTTATTTCTAACAGTGCACATATGGTACCAGATCGTAAATAGATTTGGTTAGATTCTAAACTGACTTGGGCCATATAGCTCCGCAATGATATTTTGACAGTACTTTGTACAACTACGTTATCCCATGATCCATAAGGGTCAAAATACGATGTCCCACTGCATTCGCCGTTATCTTTCGTGTGACCGGCTAAAGTTATACTGCTCGTGGTTGTTCGATTCGGTTCTATACCAGTTACAATCGTCTGTCCAATCCGAGTTGTTCCAAATTTGTGCATGTCCTTGCACACGTCGCGACTCACAGTTTCAATATATTCCAACTGCCCGTTATTCACGATTGCAACGTGAGAGAACATACCACAATAATAAATCGTGCGTAAAATTTCAATTTTGCATTGCATCACCTCTGTCTCGGAATATTCATTGAGTTGTAACAATTCTATGTATCGTTCCGTGACTTCCACTTTAGGACTGGGTATATCGCATTCTCCAACATCTAACAATGATAGGGTTGTAATGTTAGAAGCACTTGATTCGCAATCGTATCCCAACATAGTGAAAACGGGATGAGCGAGGCATGAAATTATTATCAGAAGATAAACCAACATCTGCAAATAGCAACCAATCGTTAATTGTGGAATTGTTGTAGTTGGTGTATAATCTCAAATAAAGCACAAGCTCAATTTGGAATTAAAGTTATATGAATATTGTTTGTGCCCTTCGATTGGAGCATTGTCCATTTCGTGAGATACCATGTCTTGTTTCCCAGTCGGTGCGTTCGCTAGTGTCTAGTGCAGTACGTATCACCGTAAGGCACAAGCAGTTTATTTATTCATTAATCTTGAAATAAAACTGGATTGTCAACAAAAGAATATTTGAATTATCCGTTTCAGTATCTATGAAAGATGAATGAAAATTATTAACTTTTCAGCTATTTTTTTATACAGTGTTGAAGAGTGTATTTTTCGCTTTGATTTCATTTCTTGAAAATCTCAGTTTCGATTTTTGGATAGATTTATAAACTGTTGAAACAAAAACTGCACCTTTGATAGTTTATAAACCAGTCGAACAAATTATACAGAGACCGCTAAAAATACAATCGAAGCGAAATACACTTATACGATTCAACATCGTTTGATTACATCAATTCGTTTAAAGATCAATTATGTTTGTCACAATTATCAATTATATTTGTGAAATATGATTAGAATATTTTTTTTCCAAGTGCTACACGACTGTAGCACAGCTTACTAGGGGAGATCCGCAGGTATGTTACAGTTTTCAACTCCAAACCTATACACAAGTGTCGTAGATGATGCTAATAATACATCCTGAAAGTTATAGCCCCGATCTGACCGTTAAACAAAATTCGCTGTATAATAAACTTTTTTCAGTTAATTCCGAACAAAATCCATTTAAAGGCTGGAAACTTATTCATGACTAATCGATAGTGAAATTTATTCATAACTAGCTGTTCCTGCGGCCCGTGACTAAACGATCATTTGCCATTTTCTTCCCATTTTGAACATAATTTTTTGTTTTTTTTCTACGTAAATCCTCCAACACAAGATTTCCAATAAAACATTGAAAACAACAAAATTTTCAAATGTTGCATTACTTCACTGGAATAAAAATGGAAAATTTTTTTCTATCCAAAATTTAAACCCCGATCATCGTTCATTCTCATTGTTTTCAAATTATCTCGAAATTAATAATTCTTTTTTTTTATTGTCCACATCTTTTAATTACCGATGGATTTTCAAAGTTGAATATTCAATGAAAAATTTTCATTTTTATTTTGCATCTTTGTAAAAAACTATATATCGAAATGATACCGTTTTTTTGTTTAGCCACATTTCCGAATTATTGATGAATTTTCAAAGTTAAACATTGAAAAAAAAAAAATATATTTCTGTTGCATTTTCATAAAAAAATAATATATCGGAATGTTATGCAGCCTACAACCTAGTATGAATTATGAACCTTCTTCCTGTGAAAGCTTCATTAAAATCAGTTCATTGGTTTTCGATTGATGAACCGTCAATTTTTTTTGTTCCCACATTTATGTATATAGAGGAGAAGAGAAAAGAAGAGTTAGAGAACAGATAAAGAGATCAAGAGACTCGGTAAAGTCTCGGGACAGGTACATTGATAGCTCTGTCGTCTGCTGGCCCGAGGCTCGTCGATTCTACATAATAAACTTATTTAGGAATAAAAACAACTCGAAAAAACGTTAAACATAACTACCCTGGTGCACGAAATTAAAGGATCGCCAAGATTTTCGTAAAATTCGGGCTGTTATTAACAGGTAATATCTTCGTGAAAAATGATCGTATATTTTTTCTTAAAAGCATTTTGAAGCTTTAATTTTTTAGTTTCTAAATTCATATTTTGATTTTTTTTTTTCAACAATAGCAGGTTTTCTCACTGTGAAGTGTGAAAAACAAAACCAAAGTTTTTTTCATCAACTTTGGAAGTGTGCACGACGTCACCAAATTTTTTTTAGGAAATCTATTTCGTGACGTTTGTTGACCATATTTTCAGCTTTACACCGTTTTTTTATAAACTTCTGTAGGGCTGTTATTGACCACGTTATCCGCAGTCAAAGCCAAAAATTTATTTTTCACTTTGATTGCCTCTAACTCAGTATTTTCTGTAACTAATGGTCATATACAGAAAGCTTAAGGGCAATTTTAGAAAGCTGCGAATGTGCTCTTTAGCTACTCCTAGTCGTCCATTCGATAAAGAAAAATTTGTATCGCGTCAAATTGATTTGAAAAAAAGATTCAAAATTAATATATCTACAATTTTTCATAAAACCTCATAGCACACTATGAAAAAAACACGAAATCACCAAAGTCTCTGCATTGTTTTCAAGTACAACATATTTATAAAAAGTGTCCCAAAACACGAGACCCTTAAATTTTTTTTATTATGAGCCTTCGATGGCTAAATGTGGCACTTCTGTTGATATCTCTAAAAATGACTTGTTTTGCGTCAAGAAAATTTTCCTTAATTTCTCGTGATTTTTAAATTATGGTTGCATGGCTTTATCAGTTTTAACTAGCCATATCTTTTATGAAACACGAGGAACGATTTGAAAAATTGGATTTTTTTTTTTCAATTTCAAATTAGGAATCAAATTTTGAAGAAAATTGAAAAAAAAAGTTATTTTTCAAATCGTTTCTGGGATTTTATGAAAAATACGGCTAGTAAAACCTGGAAAGGCCATGCAACCATAATTGAAAAATCACAAGCAATGGAGGAAAATTTTTTCGACGCGAAATAGGTTATTTTTTATGGACATCAACAGAAGTGCCACATTTGTTCATCGAAGGCCCATAGTCAAAAAATTTTTAGGGTCTTGTAGTTTGGCACACTTTTTATGGATATGTTGGACTGGAAAAAATGGAAAAGCTTTGATGATTTCGTGTTATTTTCATAATGTGCTATGAGGTTTTATGAAATGTTAGAGATATGTCAATTTCGAGTTTTTTTTCAAATGAGTTTGTTGTGATGAAAGTTTTTCTTTGTCGAATGAACGACTGAAGGTAGCTAGAGAGCACATGCGCAACTTTCCAAAATCGCCCTTAAGCTGTTCGTATGACCATTAGTTATTAAGTTACAGATGATCAAAGTGACCATTACATTTTGTTTTGACTGCGGATACAACGCTGTCAATAATAGTCGTAATAAATATTTATAGTCAATAATAGTCAATATTAAAAAAACGACTTGAAGCTGAAATTATGGTCATCAAACGCCACGGAACAGATTTCCGGAAAAAAAATTTGTAAACCCCAAGCACACTCTCAAAGTTGATGAAAAATAATTTAGTTTTGTTTTTCACACTTCACTAAAAGAAGAAACTATTATTTTCGAAAAAATAAAAAAATTCGCCATCTGGATTTAAAAATTAGAAAATTAAAGCTTCAAAATATTGTTGGAAAAAAAATATATGACCATTTTTTGCCGAGATAAAGCCTCTCAAAAACAGCCTAAATTTTACCAAAATTTTAGTGATCCTTTAATTTTATGCACCAGTGTATATTAAAAGCTACAGAACCATTGTTACATAAAATATTTAACGCCGGTGTCCAACAAATTAAAAATGATAAAAACTGAAACTTGAAACTACAAACACTTTTTCATATGAATTGCCGATGGGAGACAGAGTATATGCTTAGTTTGTTTTGCATTCATTCCAATTTTTTTATATAGAGAGGTTTCATAGTGAAAAAGTGTTTGTAGTTTCAAGTTTCAGTTTTTATCATTTTTTACTTTTTGGGACTTTATTTGAAGTCGGTCTTTTTGTAAACAAGTTTATTATTTTCTGATTTTCGATTGTCTTTGCTGGAAAGAAATGCGAAATTGTTGCATAACTTCATAAGCTATCGTTATTTATTTTTAAATTGGAAAAAAATCTAATTAGAATTCTAACCAGTCATAAACCTTTTAGAAAAATATTTATTGAAGTTATCATTGGATCGTTACGAAATTAATTAAGGGCCCTTTCGGGAATTTCTACTTCCAATAAAAAAAAAGCATTCAAATTGGTGAACCAATGAAAGCAACAAATTGGTGAAAATTTATGCGTGAATATATTTAAAAAGAAAACAAATCGTTTTAAGAACCTCATCCTTTCCTGAAGTTGGTTAGTAAGCAAATACGGGATAGTAATTAATAACAATATCGTTATTATTTAAATGGTGTATTATTTGTAATATGTAGTCGAACTGATTACAGAATATACAATTCTTCTTTGATGAAGAATTAACCATTCAGCAAGTGTATAGTGTTTTCTATATGGTCCAAAAGCCGAAAGCTACCACAAACTCCAAAAGGCTAAATCAAGAGAAGTCTTGGATTCAGCGAAGAGAACTTGCTCTAATGGTACAATTTTTTTATTTTTTTTTTATTCAAAATCAAAAACAAAGTAAACATTCATTTTAAAAAATAATTCAATGATTTTCAAAATCCATTCAAGGCCGTATCGTTGTCGACAATTCTGTTTTCGGAGCTGATTTTAAGGATAAAAAAAATTTCCAACTGTCCAAATATTTTTTCCTACACAAAGATAAAATGATAAACAAGTGCAGAGTAGTTTTCTCAAGAATGTGCTTCTTACATTGGCCATCATGATAACTCGATAACCAGTTGGTCGATTGAGTTGAAATTTGATATACATCTTCGTTAACGCTTTGAAGCATAGTGACATACTGGTATGTCACCTACTTCCACTCTGTTTTTCTCCAATAAAAATTTTTTTTTAGCGCATAACGACGAATGTAAATGTATATTTAGGATGTTAGGAGATCAATTGTTACTACAATATGACTATTAAGGGTTTATGTTTCACTTAGTGAATGTTAATAATAACTACAGTACAAAAAAACACGTTTTTTAGATAATAAATGTAACTGTAGCTAATCCGGCAGGTAAACAATAAACAAAAAATGAATTCAGAGATGTTTTTTTGGGTCGCTGATTACGAATTCGAGCTAAAAATCCAGAAATTCAAAATGGCGGATCCAATATGGTAAACAAAAACCGGAGATTTTACTGGAATTACTAGAACATCGGAGTTGCTCAATATGTTGATTCTGCTACACTGATTTTCTAATAAAACTACGCTTTTAGCATTATTCGGAGCTAACGGCGAGGATGTAGCGAGTTTCTAGCTCCATATTTTTTATATTTTTTTACGTTTTTATTTTTTTTACTTTTTTCGTTTCTTTTTTTACCTTTTTATTTTTTTTACTTTTTTTATTTTTTTTTATTTTTTTAAATTATATAATTATAAGCTCAGTAGCTTATTATAGAGCTTATTATAAAATTATAAGCTCAGATTAGTATCAGTGACCAAGCCAGTTTTTGTGTTTCATTATCCTATATTGGAACTGCCATTTTTATTGTTCAATTTTGAACTGAGATTCGTATTCAACGACTCAAAAAACCCCTGCATACGGAGTTTCATCTTCATCAAGCTACTTTGAGCATTTTGGTCCGCCATATTGGATCCGCCATTTTGAATTTCTGGATTTTGAGCTCGGATTCGTAATCGGCGACCCAAAAAACCTCCAGACCCCAAATTTGAAGTAAATCTTATGTCAGGAATAATGTATGCTTCATAGTTATGGTCCGCCATATTGGATCCGCCATCTTGAATTTTCAAATTTTGAGTGCAGATTTGTAATCAGCGACCTTAAAAATCCCCGAGTACCAACTTTCGCTTTCATCAAACGATTTTTGCATTTATGGTCCGCCATCTTGAATTTCCAAATTTTGAGTGCAGATTTGTAATCAGCGACCCCAAAAACCCTCGAGTACCAACTTTCGCTTTCATCAAACGATTTTTGCATTTATGGTCCGCCATATTGGATCCGCCATCTTGAATTTTCAAATTTTGAGTGCAGATTTGTAATCAACGACCCCCAAAACCCCCGAATACCAACTTTCACTTTCATCAAATGATTTTCGCTGCTATGGTCCGCCATATTAGATCCGCCATCTTGAATTTCCAAATTTTGAGTACAGATTTGTAATCAGCGACCCCGAAAACCCCCGAGTACCAATTTTCGCCTTTATCAAACGATTTTCGCAGTTATGGTCCGCCATATTGGATCCGCCATCTTGAATTTCCGAATTTTGAGTGCAGATTTGTAATCAGCGACCCCGAAAACCCCCGAGTACAAAGTTTTGAGCTAATTGCACGTAAGGAAAAATGTGTGCTTCAAAGGGTTAACAAACGGGGTTTTGAAGCGGACAATTCCAGCGTTATTTTGCTTTTTTATTTTTATCTCTGCGATTTTTTTTTGCACCCGGTACGTCATTTTGAAAATGCCGATTTTTCACGACTTTCTCACTTCACAAAAGCACGTGCTAGACCTTGAAAAAATAGTGATCTCACCATTTAGTGATAAGATCTTTGATAAGGACACCGTTAGCTTTAATTTCGTTTTTAAAAAATATTTTTGCGATTTTTTTTCGCAGAGTTATCGAGTTTTTTCTTTAAAAAGCGACAGGTTTCCGAAAAGCTGGCATCGTGCAGCGTAAATTGAAAACTATGAAATTTAAAATATTTAGTCTAAGGAGTAAAAAGTTGTATTTTGTCATTTTGGAGTCACTCAATTATTTTTAGATTATTTTTCTAAAATTTCTTTGTATCGCTATTTTTGGTTGATAGTCGACGATTTATCTTATTAATTTATTGACGTTACTCTGAAACAAAGATGTTTTAATAAAAAATTGTTTTAAAAAACAAAAAACTCCCGACTGCTATAATATATATAACTTCATAAAAATATATTTTTATAAAATATTTATAAAAAAGAATGAAAGAAATTTCCAAAAAAATATTTTTTTTGAAACCCCCCCGCCAAAAGTAGATAGTAGTGAACTTGAAAAAGTGTGAAATAAAAATTGATCAGAAATAATACATATAGATAAAAAATCATTCAATTGGTTAGTGTAACTCCATCGAAATTCAATTTTTATGGTTAATGTTAATTGACGGTAGGATAAGTTATTTACATGCGAAAAATAAAAATCAAAAAGTAATTATCAAAGTTAAATAATTGTACGAAAAATGTAGATGATTAAAAAAATGTACAATTTACATAAAATTAACAAATGTTATAATTATAATCGAATTTAATTATGGTCGGGAGAAGTCTCTAAGTCATTAAATGAGAAATGGAGACGTCTCCCGACCACAATTAAATTCGATTATAATTATAACATTTGTTAATTTTATGTAAATTGTACATTTTTTTAATCATCTACATTTTTCGTACAATTATTTAACTTTGATAATTACTTTTTGATTTTTATTTTTCGCATGTAAATAACTTATCCTACCGTCAATTAACATTAACCATAAAAATTGAATTTCGATGGAGTTACACTAACCAATTGAATGATTTTTTATCTATATGTATTATTTCTGATCAATTTTTATTTCACACTTTTTCAAGTTCACTACTATCTACTTTTGGCGGGGGGGTTTCAAAATAAATATTTTTTTGGAAATTTCTTTCATTCTTTTTTATAAATATTTTATAAAAATATATTTTTATGAAGTTATATATATTATAGCAGTCGGGAGTTTTTTGTTTTTTAAAACAATTTTTATTTCACACTTTTTAAAATTCACTAGTATCTACTTTTGGTGGTGGGTGTTAAGTTAATTCATTTTTTTAATATTTACTTCATTTTTTTTTTTGAAACATTTAAAAAAAATTAAATTAAAAAAATATATTTTTTATTATAAATGTTTATTTTTATGAATACAGCTTTTCTTCAGTAAACGTTCGTCGAATATATAAATCCAAAGTTTTGTTTTTCCCGATTTTATTGTGATTTTTTGTCAGATTTATATGTACTTCCGTAAAAAGTTATCTTTTTTTACACATTTTCTCCATTCTACGTTTGTTGAATTTATAAATTTAAAGTTTTGTTTTTCCCAACTTTATTCATTTTTTTGTCGGATTTATACTTAAAAGAAATACTATTGCTAAGTTCGATTAGTTGAAAAATTGTAACCTATAATTTTTCAAACTTCACGTTTATGTATTTCTTTTTGAAATCAGTTTGTGTGCGTAGTAATAATAACTTGTTTTTTGTCAAACTGACACTCAAATAAATTGTTTTCTTTCAAATTTTTACTAATAAAATATTGACAAGTTCGCTCATTAAAAAAAATGATGTAATTTTCTATAATGCTATAAAGTTCTGTTAAAATTCACTTTGCATGATGAAAAAATTAAACACGGTTTTATTTATAAGCTCATTCTGTGTACGCACTAAAAAATAAAATTACTAATAAAATTTCACAAAAAATGTTATTGGAATCTTTTTATTAAAAATATAATTTTGTTCACTTGTACATTTGCTAAATTAAAAAATTTAAAGTTTTGTTCTTCCCAATTTGTTCGTTTGTCAAATATACTATTAAAATCTATATGTTGATCAGTCTACTTGAAAAAAAAAAAAAAATCACTGTAACTTTCAATAACGCAATAAAATTTCATGTTTATATATTTCCGTTGTCGATTTCGTTCATTGTTGTTGCTTTGAGTTCGTAGCACTTTACACGGCTTTTTATTACTCTTATTTTTAAATTCACTTTGTGTGTCACGCAGTAATAAAAAATAATAAATAAAAAAAAAATAAGAGTAAGAAAATCACTATACACAAAACTTTATTATATTAAATAAAAATAATGATCGCAGCGAAACGCATAACCTAAAAAAAAAGTCGAGGACTACCTTATTCGATATGGCAAAATGAGTTTGAATGTGAATATTAATAATTTCAGCGAGTTTGCAATAGATTTTAACAAACTATGTCAAAGAACACTGTCTGCCACACACAGAAAATACATGCAATTACATGCAGTATATAGACGAACTGTATAGACCACGGTTATAGACAGAGGCGCGCCGGTTCGGATTGAAATTAGCAACGCACAAGGGTGTGAATTTGGCGATAGTCGAATAAGGGTCCCCTTTCGATATGGCAAAATGCGTTTGAATGTGAATATTAATAATTCTTAATTATTTCAGCGAGTTTGCAATAGAATTGAACAAACTATGTCTAAGAACACTGTCTGTCACACATGGAAAGTACATGCGAAAATTGGTCAAGACAGTTGTCACCGTTTCGGAGAAAAGTGGTGACAAAGAAATAGCCCCAATCAGCTGATCGCAGTGAAACGCATAACTCCCGACTTTTTGCCCTGCGGGCAGTCGGGAGTTAAAAATATCAAGAGGAGAAAAAGTACATAATTGAATTTTCAACGTAAGTAGGTATTTAATTTTTCTACGGGTACAGACGGATGAACAGTTCCTTTGCCGAGCTTATTTTTGAAAACCATGCACGCCAAGTTTTTGTGTAGTCTTTGCAGTGAATATGTGCGGTACGTACCTGTGCACTTGTACGCGTACGTGCGCTTTTTTATGTCATTTCTGTTTGTATAATTTCCTGTGGGTTTTGTTGTATGTTCATCGTCTTTACTTAGCATAATATCATAATAATAATTTCTTGATATTAGTAGAATTTCCTTCCGAAGCTTTTGAGGCGACACAACCCTTTAGCAGGCACCGTTCAGGGTGTACATGATTTCTTGAGGAGCTTCTGAATCCATTCACTGTTCTTGGCTATGTTAAAATGATATCATTTTTTTTTTAATTAGACAAAAATTATTGAGTAGCTTTTTTTCGCAGAAAAGTAACTTTTGCATACCACAGAAAAGAAATGAATGTTGTGAATCAAAATATAGTTTTTATTTTAACGTAATAACAAGAATGTAGAGCAGTAATTTTATAACTAAGGTCACGATTTTTTAAGGCGGGAAATCAGTTTAGACGGGTCAAAAAATCGACTTTTTTATTTCATAAATTGTTAGTAAAACTATTCAAGAATATGTTGCCAAAATTTCAAAGCAAAATTCCGATTAGTTCCGATGCTATGAGCACTTAAGTGACCGCCCGTCGGTTCGGCGCCGAAGCGCGCGGTAGTTAGAACAGAGCGGTCGCTCAGGTAGTCCCTTATTCAGTTACCTGGCTCAATACCCCTGTACTACGGGATAATAGAGAGAGGGGGATTTCGGCAGATGTTCTTGATTGGCCTTGGGTAGAAGGTACTCGAACTTTTGGAATATTTCGACAGAGCGTCGAGTTTGGTCAGTTTAGCTCCGGCTTTCCTACCGAGTGTTAGAAGTAAAAATGTCAGCGTATCCAAAAGGTTATCGTGAGTGCAGCGAACGACGTGGTAGACCACGTAAGAGATCCTTCCAAGAAAATCAACACACCAGGAGTGAGTCAAGTGTTAGTGAAGATGGAAGTGCTAGCGCAAAAAAACTTTCGACTGCTACCAGTGAGAATGTGACTGTAAATCCTGTACATTATTATAGGCTCATCGAATTTTTCACCGTATTCACTGGTTTGTCGGAAATTCTTATTTGTCGAAATTGTAAACAGAATGTGAAATTTCAAGAAACTGGAAAACGTGGCCTTGGTTTCAAGATTGTTGTCGATTGTCGCCACTGTAGATCGAGACAAATCAATTCAGGTCCTTTACTCAACACTGGATTTGAGATAAATCATAGGATTGTATTTGTCATGCGGCTCTTAGGTGTTGGCAGACAAGGACTGAATTTATTTTGTAATTACATGGACATCGGCAATGGTATAGCTGACGAAACTTACAATGTAATTTGCACTCACATCCACGCCGCTGCGAAAAAAGTGTATGAATTCTGCTGTAAGAAAGCTGTTGAAGAAGAAAAGAAAGAGAACGAGAAACGCGAGAGACCTACTCTGAATTTGAAAGTATCTGGTGATGAAACTTGGAAAAAATGAGGATTCAAATCACTTTATGGTGTTACAACGCTCATCGGATATTACTCCGGAAAAGTCATCTATCTGGTTGTATGAAGCAGTTACTGCCAATCATGTATATATAGAAAGAACAAATCGAAAAATTCAGCAGAATATCTAGCATGAAAAGACGATCATGACGAAGAAAATTGCAGAAAAACACATGAAGGCTCCGCGGGAAGCATGGAAGGGTAATCTGTGAAAATGATGTTCTTGAGATCGGAGGAACTATATGGTGTAAAATACGGTAATTATATCGGTGATGGAGATTCGAAAACGTTCACAGCAGTTATATTAAAGGTATATAATTTAGATCGTATTCAGCGGTCTCTACAAAGTTCAATTCATATACGCTAGAACCCAGTCTCAATTCTAAGCCAAAGTCTTCTGCCCAGTTATTGTATAACGGATGTTCGATCAGAGCATTCTCTTCGGTGGTAAATTCGAACGATACGGAGGCCATTTCACTGCCTTGGCGAGTGTATTGGTTATTCGGGCACGGCAGATAGCGACCCACGTCTTCAAGAGGCGAAAATAGTGTAAAACATCGGTAAGGAACTGTAATTTCTTGCATTGCTTTTTTGCCTACCTTTTTGACGGTACCCTGTATATGCGAGCATTGACTGCTAACATCGTGAGAATAGAGATGCTTGACGCGCGTATCGTTGAAATTCCCACAGTCACACGTAAAGCTGTTTTTATCCTCGGAAAAGACTGTGCGCACCAAGGGATGCGCTCGATAAATTTCACCAGCGCAATAATTTTTAATGGGATGGAAGCGATTATACGGGTGGGCTATGTATTTATTACCGCGTATATCTTCACCATCGAACTTGCAACGAAATCGAAAAGTTCCGTCGGGAAGTTTCTCATCCTCATCGAGCACGGTTGTGTGCCATGGGTCGAAACGTTCGTTCTTCTTGTAGTCCCAAAGAACGTTTTGCAGATCATTTATGATGTTGTTATTGCACGCGACGATGCTATCGCCGAGTCGCCCGCCTACGAGTTTAGGAAATTTCGAGCGGCAAGTGACCGAGTTAATCGTCATCATCGCACGACTCGTGGCCATATTGCACTCGGGTCGTGGACCAATAATACAATGTGCCCCGCTCTTCAAAATATTTGACTGATAGATTATTGTATCGTTGCTATTGACATTAATAACTTTGGCACTGTCATTGACGCACGTTTTGAGACAATCATTATCGGTGGCTACGCCCGAACCAATGAACACTGGGCCTCTGGCACATTTATTCGCATTGGCCACTTCGACGTTGGTCGTGATAAGATTTAGCAGTGGTATATTGTTGATGCCCGAGCCATTAAGCAACGAAGCTAGCGGGCCGTTATGTAATTTTACCGCCATTTCCTCAGCATCCCGTTCAATGTTTTTGTCAAATGAGTAATAGAATAGTGTGTAAAGAAGCAACATTACTCCGACGAACGATATAAGCACGAAGAGGAAGACGCGCCATTCCATAGTCTAAACGTAGACGGCAATTTCACGATACTATCTTCCGCACAAGAGAACTTCCGCTACAAAATAGAGAGCGAATTTCGCGGCATGTTCTCAAGTGACGCTTTTAAGCGCGCAGCGCTATCCCAGAGCTGAAAAAAGTCTAAAATCCTAAGCAACATCGACATTGAGAATGTTGACATACAAATTTTCCCCTTGCTTGTTCAACAACACAACGCCATATCGATGTGAGAATGTCCCATTGTCATTACAAAGCTCTTTGTCAAATTTGGTCTCACATTTGTAGCCGACAAATTTCCAAATCTTCGCGGATACCTCAATCCGGAGAACACACTTATACAAATCCAAAATTACGAGCTCGTCTACCTACGAATTCACGATGCCCAATTCAAAATGAACATTTACATGATCGTTATGAAAAATATCGCGATCTGTGTGCTAGGCACGTCAATTCGATCGACGCGCAAGCAGCTGAATCCTACTTCAAGTTTGTGAGATTATGCAAAAATACGCGTAAAATTAGCCGACAAACCGATCTCCGAATCAGTTGTGCCAAAGACCTATACCAATACATTTAACTATATTCCGTAATCCTCGCCGGAGCTCATATTACCGCTACTTCACTCTGTACGATCGTCCAAAGCCAGTAGTCTCGAGCGCAACACTAGTTTAGATAATGGTACTGTCGGAGTGACGAGCATGCGGCTATCATGACGCAACGAATTACAGGCAGTATTAGCGGCTTGAGTGGCTCAAATAATCACGGCTGCAGATCACGTCTGCAGCGTGATCATTCGACCAACAATTTGCGTGCTGTCGAGAATCCAAGTGAGCGCGGTCCATCAACTCATAATGGTGATAAGGTTGATGATACTGAGGACACAGATGCTAAGAGACTTTCATTGTCGAACTATCGTTCAAAAATTTCGCAATTCAACGATCTCATATTGCTGCTGCACACCATTGATGACATGCATGAGAGATACGTCGCATATGCATCATCACCACCATCACCACCACTGTGACATGTTATATTGGGTTTTAAATTCAATTCCCGCTGTTTTATAAGAGATAGTAGTATTTTTATCAAGAGACGCGGTAGCGGCTCGACGCCAAGTATTAAAAGAAAAAGCCAGCGCGAGGCCTACCGCACTCTTATATACGCGAATATGCCGGTTTTATGACGTCACGGCGTTTTCAAACCGTTCTGACGTACGAACCGTTTGATCAAAAAATCTGAATATTGGTGACGATTTTTTTTCGATTTTTCTCTTTCTATTGCTCTTTGTTGCAAGTAAATTCGTCCAGCCTGTAATGTATGCCTGAATTAAGCATGCGCTATGCCGTCAGGTGCTGCCCTCTACAAAGATCGTCACATGCGAGACGTCGCCATATTGGCTCCCCCCAGTCCATGTACGACCGCCAAGGCAGTAAAACGTGTGCACCGATAACGTTAAATAATGTGATAAATAAAGACTATTTATTCATGTAATCCACAAACGTGTGTTTTATTTATCTTCGGAAAGGACATAACAGTGGCGACGAGTGATAAAGTGGTGAAAGCAATATAGGATTGCTAAAATAAAAGTGGATTTTGTAATCAGGTGCACGTACACAGTGAAACAAGACAATGGCGGAGACCGAAGAGTCGATTCGTGCAAAGTTAATAGCAAAACGCGAAGAACTCGATAAAGAATGGGCTGAGTTCGAAGAGCAAAAGAGACAATTAATGCAGCAGCGGCAACAGTTTTTATTAGAACAACAACGTGCTCCGAAAGCATCGACAAATCCGTCTATCCAGTCGGCTCAACAGCATGATTCGTCAATCCAAGGAGATAGGCTCCAACCGATTATCACTGGAAGGATCGGGAGCATGAAAGAATTTAACATGCAGGATGATTGGAATCACTGGATTGAGAGGTTAGAGCAATTTTTCATAGCAAATGATGTATCCTCCGATAAAGGTGTTTCGCTCTTTCTTACCTTGTTGGGCGGAGAAGCATATGCATTGCTACACAGTTTATGTACACCAGCCTTACCATCGACAAAGACAATTCAAGAACTTAATCAAATAATGAAAAATCACCTCAAGCCAAAACCAAGTGTGATAACCGAACGCTATAAATTTAAAGAATGCTGTCAAAAAGACAGTGAAAGCGTTATGGAATATTTTGCTAAATTAAAAAGGTTGTCTACATACTGCGAATTTGGAGACGGACTAGAAGTGCATTTGAGAGATCAATTCGTTTGGGGTCTCAGGAATGAAAGAATCAAGAAGAGGCTTCTTGGCGAACAAGATTTGTCATACTCAAAGGCTATTGAGTTGGCACAGAACATCGAGATGGCCTCAAATGATGTCGCAGAGATGGGAGTCTCGTTGAAGACTCAAACCAACACAATCAACTTCGTCGGAAGGAAGTCTTCGCAGTCTTCAAGGAACGGAGCTAAAGCTCACTGTTACTGCTGCGGCAAGGCAAATCATCAATCTTCAATGTGCAGATATCGTAAATATAAGTGTAATATTTGTAAAAAAGAAGGCCATTTGGCTCAAGTTTGTAAAGAAGCGAAAAAAGTAAAAGATCAGAACAAAAAGTCTGTAAATTTTGAAAAAAGTAAAAATAGGCAAAATTTTATTGGAGATCCGAATGATTTTAATGACAGTTTCGATGCATTATTCCATTTGCAACCTGATAATGAGAAGTCGAGTGTGAAATTGAGCAAAATAAATTCTATTAGTCCATGGACTGTGGAAATTAGAGTACAAGGAATCAATGTAGAGTTCCAAATTGACACAGGGTCAGAGATCTCAGTAATATCAGAAAGTAATTTTAAAAAACAAAAAGAATGGAATTTATTACCACTTCTAAAGACTGAAAGAAATTTTAAAACACATCCAGGTCATAGAATTCAGCCAATAGGGATTATTGACGTTGAAGTTGAATTTGCGAGAAGGAATTTGAAGCTCCCTTTGTTTGTATTGCCTGGTAATGGACCTCCACTTTTGGGTAGGAGGTGGTTGTGTGCTTTAAAGATTCCGCTTGAGGAATTTGCAAAATTAAATGTAAATTCTTACATGGGGATGATTGGAAATGAAAGTCAAAGGGACATTGATTCAATAATTAGCGATTTTGAATCCGTTTTCACATCCAAGCTGGGAAAATACACAAAAGGACAATTCAAATTGCACCTCAAAAACGATGCTCAACCTGTATTTTGCAAAGCAAGGCCAATACCCTATGCTATGAAGGAATAGGTCGAGAAAGAGCTAAATCGTTTAATTGACGCAGAAATCTTAGAGCCTGTGGATAGTAGCGAGTGGGCTACCCCGATTGTTCCTGTTCTAAAGAGTAACGGAGAAATTCGAATTTGCGGAGATTATAAAGTAACAATAAATCCGAAATTAAAAATCGATAGATATCCTGTGCCTAGGATACAAGATTTGTTGTCAAGGTTAAACGGAGGAAAAATTTTCTCGAAAATAGATTTATCGCAAGCGTATCAACAACTAGAGTTGGAAGAACAATCGAGGCCCCTCGTTACGATTTCAACGCACAAGGGCTTGTTTTCGTATAAGCGCCTTTGTTTTGGTGTAGCGTCAGCGCCGGGCTTGTTCCAACGAGAGATGGAAAAAATTTTACAAGGCTTGGAAGGGGTAATATGTTTTTGTGATGATATTATGATCTGTGGCCCAACGATTGAAATACATAATAATAGATTAAGAGAAGTTCTCAATTGTTTGAAAAACTGTGGCTTGACGGCGAACAAAAAAAAATGTATGTTCGGCAAAGATAAAATACAATTTTTGGGATATGTATTGGACAGTAAGGGTATTCATGCGGCCACAGAAAAGATTAAAGCAATAGTTGATGCTCCGGCACCAACTAATTTGACACAACTCAGAGCTTTTCTGGGTATGTTAAACTATTATTCAAAATTTATTAAAAACTTTTCGAAATTGGTTAACCCGTTATACAAATTGTTACAGAAGAATACGAGTTGGCATTGGAATCGCGAACAGGAAGAAGCATTTTTGGAAGCAAAACGATGTTTGATCTCGTCGGAAGTATTAGTACACTATGATGCAAAATTACCAGTGAAAGTTGCGTGTGACGCCTCGCCTGTTGGGGTGGGAGCAGTCCTGTCACACATTTATCCGGACAAGAGGGAGAGGCCTATCGCATTCGCGTCAAGGTCATTGACGAAAGCAGAGCAAAATTATTCACAACTTGATCGTGAAGCCTTGAGTTTGGTCTTCGGTGTAAAAAAATTTCATCAATACCTTTATGGTAGAGATTTTATTTTGGAAACCGATCATAAACCACTCATTTATATTTTTGGAGCGAAAAATGGTCTCCCCCAAATGGCCGCTAGTAGAGTCCAAAGGTGGGCAGTATTTCTATCGGCTTACCAATTCGAGATCAAACACGTTAAAGGTGCGGAAAATTGCCGTGCCGACAGTCTTTCGCGAATTCCATTGCCAATCACGAAAGAGAATTGTGATGAAACGGAAGAATATTCATATTTAAATTTTGTCCAAGACGAAATTAAATCGATTGAAGTCCAAAGATTGAGTTTAGAAACTGAAAAAGATTCAATATTAAGTCAAATCCGAGAATTTGTTTTGTATGGATGGCCTGAAACAGTTCAGGATGAACTGAAAGTTTTTAAGAGGCGAGAACGAGAACTGACGGTAGAGCAAGGATGTCTACTTTGGGGACATCGTGTCGTAGTTCCATTAAGTATGCGAGAAGAACTATTGTGCGAACTGCATTCCATTCATTTGGGGGTAGTGAAAATGAAAATGTTGGCCAGATCGTATATTTGGTGGCCGAATATAGATCAAGATATTGAAGACATAACAAAAAAGTGCGAAATTTGTTTGAAAATTGCCGACAATCCACCACGTTCCGTTCTCCACTCTTGGAAATGGCCTGAAGGACCAAATTGTAGAATCCATGCGGATTTTTTGGGCCCTTTGGAAGGAAAAATGTACTTAATTATAATTGACGCGTTTTCCAAATGGATTGATGTGAAAGAAATGCCAGACATCACGTCGGAAACAACCATTAAAGCATTTAAGGAATACATAAGTACGTGGGGAATCCCGAATAAATTAGTAACTGACAATGGGCCAAGTTTTTGCTCAGAAACTTTTAGAAACTTTTTAGAAGAGTATGGTATGGAACACATTAGAACAGCGCCGTACCATCCGGCTTCAAATGGAGCGGCAGAAAACGCCGTAAAAAGTTTAAAAAAAAATTTAAAGCGTTAAGATTAGCAGGATACTCGAAAAACGACGCGCTAGTTAAATTTTTATTTTATTTTCGAGCAACACCACATTGCACTACAAATTGTAGCCCAGCGGAACTACAAATTGGCCGAAAGTTTCGCACAAAACTCGATTTGATTAGACCCGATCTTCGGAATTATGTAAAAAGTAAACAATCGAGTCAACAACTTTATTTCCCAGGGAATAGACAGTTTGTTTGCAATGAAAAAGAAATGGTGATGATGAAAAACTATAGCGATAAAAATTGGAGCAAAGCGAAAGTAATTGATAAATTGTCACCAGTGACTTTTACAGTAGAGACTGAAGATAAAAAAATCCATAAACGTCATTCTGACCAGTTACGAAATTGTGATAACGGTATTTGTGAAAGGAGTAGGGCCGAGGTTAAAGAGAGCAGCAAAGAATCAGAAAAGGAAGAAGATTCTAGTCGAATAAACGATTCTATTCTATCGAAAGAAAATAAACCATCGATAGCGCAACCGGAAAAGTCACAGGGTATACCTGTAGCTAGTGAAAATAACGTACAAGCGTTGCGTAGATCAGCAAGAATTCCTAAGCCGAAGAAAATATTCGATCTATGAAATTAAATGCATTAGTAAATTTGTTATAATGGATTGAGTAATTATTTGAATGTAAATAATGGAATGATTATTATTAACTTAAACGATAGAATAGCAATGTAACTAAAAATATAAAGTGTCAAGAATCACGGTTCGGTATAACCGAAATATTAGCATTCTTCGAGAGCGAGCATATTGTCAAACCAATGTGAGAATTGTAAACTCGGTAATCGAGTGCGGGAAATTTAATTCCAAGTGGGAAGGAGTGTAATGTATGCCCGAATTAAGCATGCGCTATGCCGTCAGGTGCTGCCCTCTACAAAGATCGTCACATGCGAGACGTCGCCATATTGGCTCCCCCCAGTCCATGTACGACCGCCAAGGCAGTAAAACGTGTGCACCGATAACGTTAAATAATGTGATAAATAAAGACTATTTATTCATGTAATCCACAAACGTGTGTTTTATTTATCTTCGGAAAGGACATAACACAGCCAATCTTGGGATATGATGATTTAGCGACATAAAATCGAACATTTCGGGATACTGTGCTTTTCTTAGGATTCTTAGGATCAGACAGGTATAAGTCGCGCTCGAATGGGCGGGATATACGCCCTTGTAACGATAATCTACATTTCTCTACTGTCCGTCACGCTGCCCACTGAACGAGGCTACCCTCTCTCCTTGCGCGCCGCTGAGTGAGAGAGACAGCGCGCTAAACCTCGTCCCCTCTCTCTCGCTTGTATAGCGTGCTTTCTCTTTCCCGCTGTTTCGCGCGCTCTATATATATAAATCGCAAAAAACTTTAAAAAAGTAAAAAAAGAACGCCAAGTATTAAAAGACGCGACCTTAGTTATAAAATAACCATTCAATATTTTTTCTGTTATTATATTACAATTTTTACACCTCGAAAAAACCAAACAAAAAATGTTTATACTTAATTTCCAAAAAAATAAGTAAATATCAACATCCATTTCTCTTCCGTAATACTGAAAAGGGTACTTCACCCCAAAAACAATGAACAAACATACTAGAAAAATTTTGGCATTCATTATCGAATAAAAACCTATTTACATGTTTTATTTTGTTTTTGTCTTAATATGTGATGAGTACATAGAAAAAAGATCTAGTTGTAAATTGTTGCCGATGATTGAAAAAAAAATGAAATCATTTCAACGTAGCCAAGAGTGGTGAATGAATTACGAGTTTCGGAATGGAATCATGTACATCTTGAAGATTGACTTGCTAGAGGTTTTTGTCACCTCAAGGGCTTGAAAAAAAATTCTGTGGATATAAAGAAAATGTTATTCTGCTTTTATGCTCGCTAAGCACTAAGAATGTACAACACAATTCCACAGAGAATAACACAAAAAACAATGACATATAAATGCGCAAATACGTGTACAAATGCACGCGTTGTATTTACACGTATGTACCGCACTAATTCACTGCAAATACTACACACAAACTTGGCGTGCATGGTTTTCAAATTACAGCTCGAGAAGACACAGTTGATTAAATATGCTATCCAAATCAATATTCAACCAGTTCTTCTATCAATAGTGAAAGAAGTCCGATCCGTGGATAGAACGGGAGAGTACCGATTAATGATTTGATCAACAAAATACATGACTAGGTTGTACAGATTAGGAATGAAAATGGATGAAAAGGACGAATGGATAATAAAATGAGATGAACTGTAAAGATGGATGAATGAAATGGGTGAACAGTAGATAGTTGAACAGTATATACGGATGAACGAATCGAATAATTGAATCGATGAAATGATGAATGGATGTGATGAATGGAGAGTTGGATTGTACAAATAAAAGAAATGGCAAAATAAGATAAATGGATCGATGAACGGGATGCATTTATGAATGGACTGGCCCACCGGCTAAATAGAATTGATTCATTGATTGATGATTGATTGAGTTCAGTGAATAAAATAATAGATCGAATCGTCAGACGGATAGAAAAAAATGAATGGATGGGATGACGGAAAAAGATGTACGCACGGAACTTGAACCGCTTATACGTCTTAATTCTGAACCCATCTATCCGTTCTACCGTATACTCATTTTTTGAACGTACGGACAGACGATTAGATAGGCTACATGAATAGATGGTTGGGATGAACGAAGAAATAAATAGGCGAGTAAATGAATTCATGGGTGGACTTTATGCCATAAGCAAACTGTAGAATTTTCAACACACTTTAAAACATGTAGAAATCGGCTACAACGAATCTATAGTTTGCTTATGGCGTTAAGCACAGAAGACACTCAATGTGTGTTTGAATAACACACTTGGTTTTTACAGTGATTTGAATTCGCTCAATATACAGATGGATGGAGCGTTCCTTCACTGAGCTGTAATTTGAAAACCATGCATGCCAAGTTTGTGTGTAGTATTTGCAGTGAATTAGTGCGGTACATACGTGTAAATACAACGCGTGCATTTGTACACGTATTTGCGCATTTATATGTAATTGTTTTTTGTGTTATTCTCTGTGGAATTGTGTTGTACATTCTTAGTGCTTAGCGAGCATAAAAGCAGAATAACATTTTCTTTATATCCGCTAGTGATGGGCGATATTTAAAAAAAAAATCGATTGTCAAATAATCGATTATACCAACAATCGATAACTAAAAATCGATTTATTAAGAGAAAAATCGAAAAATAATCGATTAATCGATTTTTTTTAATATGCTTTATTATAATATAATAAATTTGATTTTAATCCACAACTTTGTCTCCTAAAGTTAAAAAAAACACCACAAGAAATATTTTTTAACAAAAAATTGATATATTTAATCGATTATTCAATCATTAATAACGAAGTCCCTGAAAAATGTGCAAAAAATCCAGTTCCTCATCCAGCAGGGCACCGGAAGTTATGAATCGATACCTGCAATATAAATTTGAACGTTATTTTTTATTCAGTTTTAATGATGCAGTGAAACATGAATTAAATAATTAATAAGCAAAGGAATAAGAAAGGAATTACCAGAGGAATTTATTAATTAAAAAGTATGACAGGATAAAAAGGTACAATAATTACACACATGCATTCATTATTTTTTTCCCTTTCTCAACAACAATTCGGTACCACGACTGTGGATAAATAACTTCCAATATATCTTGGCCAAAAACCACAAATTAAAATATATCTCGACATATAAACAACCACACAGTAAGTTTAACGAAACAAGCTTATAATATTTATCACATGAGATTTTTAGGAACATGTACCAACACAGAAATAAATAACATTGTTAAAAAAGTACAAAACAACCCCATTCGAGGTATAAATACGCATAGACGTAAAACCTTAAACCACTATTCCACATCCCAATCCTCATCACACATTGAAGCCAGAAATAGCAGCATATTCAGTCGCTTACCCACCAATCTGTTGCGTCGCTCTGTTTTTATTGCCCCAGCCTTGGAAAATAATCGCTCCGATGGGACCGAAGTTGTTATGACGTTCAAATACTTTATTGCCAAAGTATAGAGTTTTGGAAATGCTTTTTTCACGCTGGACCAATATTCGAGTGGGTTTCCACGTCGTGGGATTGGGGGCTGATTCAAATACTGACGCAATTCCAGATTAAGCTCCGAAGAATCATTCCCCGATGATTCCAAATTTTTGGCGACCAAATTATCATGGACTTGCCATATGTCAACGTTATCAGTAGAGGTTTTGGATTCCGAAGCGGGCGGACCTATCGAACTGGGACTATCACCATCCGATTTGAGTTCGTTGTTAATTTTTCTGATTGCCCCTGCTGCTGCTAGAGCAGATTGAAAGTGAATTTTCTTGAACCGGGGATCCATTATTGTTGCCATTGCCAATAATTCTGTTTTTTCGATTCCATCGAATTTTTTTTGAACTTGTGTAACAATAGCGGACTTGAAAGATTGCCCGACTTTCGTGGTCGGTTCGCATCGGCTCAACGTAATTTCCATGCATCGGATGATTGGGATGGCCATACTACCCGTCGAATACGTTTCCCCACTCATTTCACGTATTACGTTTTCAATCGGACGCATAACTCCTACGCAATCTTTAAGAATTTCAGTTTCTTCTCGCGTCAACATTTCCGGAGCTGACGAGCATTTCATCAGGACTGGATAAATGTAATCACGGAGATCGAGGAATCTTTCAATCATGTAGAATGTTGAATTCCAGCGCGTGGGCACATCTTGTTTCAATTTCAGAGCCGTACCTTCAGTCTTCCCGTTGCAGATTTGGAGTCTTAGCAGTTCATCCGATGCAACGACGCTCCTTTTCGTAATCGTGACGATCTCTTTGACGCGAAAGAAGATTTTCTCAAGCGGCGGTAGCGTTTTTAGAGCACTTGGTACCACACCCGATAGGATGTGAGCCAAACACGGAATGTGTTTTGAAGCACCAAACGTGTCAACCGCTGCCTTGAAAATATTTGCTCCACGATCCGTTACAATCGCTGTAACTTTGGGTAATGGTATACCGAACTCCACCAGAGAAGATTTCAACTTTTCCGAAATGTAGTTGGCCGTGTGACGCTCATGAAGCGGAAATACTCCCAAGCAACTACTCACGAATGAGAGTTCTTTTGTTAAATAATGACACGTGATGCCAAGATAACTCTGGTTAGCCGTATCCGTCCATATGTCGCATGTTAGAGTGAGGGAAGCTTGAAGTGCGAGACGATCTCGATACACTTTTTTCATCTGCTCGTACTTCAGCTCAAGTGTTTTCGTGATGGATTTTCGACTCGGAATTGAATAAAGTGGGACGACCTCCTTCATTAATGCTCTGAATCCTCTAGCCTCAACTATTGACAAAGGCCAATGATCTACGGCAATCATGTAGACGATTTTGTTTGTTATCCTGGCCGCAGAAGAGCCTCCACCTGTTGAAACGGAGAAAAACAAATTAAAAATTGGTACAATACCAAAAAAAAAAGTAATTCTCTTATATGTGTGTCACAAGGTTACCTTGAAATGCGGTCATCCTCTCGAATGCTTTTTTGATGTTCGGCTTAAGCTGCAAAAAATATTATTCTATATATGAGAAATGTTCCAATACAGATTTACATTTAGGATATCAGACTGATCAGTTATCGTCGGCATACCTTACTCGATGATGGATCATCCACATTTTCTGAGTCTGAATCCATGAATTTTCCTCGTTTGGCAACTCTTCCGCTTGCAGTTGCTGTTTGGACTGCGTGTCGTTTTTCCGATGGTAAATGCATCGAATGAGAGCATCTCATATGCTGCATCAAGTTCGTCGTGTTGCCGCTGTGTTTGATTATTTTCGTGCAAATATTGCATTGAGCCGACGTATTGTCGAGTTTTTTAAAATGTTTCCATGCTTCACTCTTTGAGTTTGAAGATCTCGTCCTCGTATCCTTCGAAGTATTCCTGGGGCAAATTGAATATTATGAATTAAACATTGCAAACATTTTCTTTCATTATTTTGAGCGTTAAACGAATCAGTGTAGCGAAAGTGGAAGTACAATAAATTCTTCAATAAATTACAAAGTTAAAATTATTCACTTAGATTTACTTACCGAGCTCTTTCGATGTCTGTAAGTGGAGCATTTGGAGCTGCGCAGAGGATTTCATCCGTCGCAGAAGTTTGCGATTGAGAGTTTGTACCCGATGAAGGTTCCACACGCTCACTGGCAATAGAGGCAATAGAGAATGCAGTGTAGGTTACAATCTCGAAGCGAAGAAGTTGCTCGTAGAGCGACACTTGTAGAGCTAATTTTGTAGAGAAAAAAACATGCAAAAAATAAATTTTCACTTACAAATCAACACCGTCTATCGATCGAAACAAAACTTCTATGCTCGCTTCATCACTGTGCAGTTCTCCAGTTGCGAGACGATTTGTGATGTAGTCTACAGCGAACGCGTCATCATCTGGAACAATAGTAAGAGATATTTAACACAAAACGTTGTTTTTGCCGTCTCCATGAAATATACAATAATATACGTACGTTTAAGCTTCGCATAAGTCGATCGATCTAATTTTTGAATCCTAAACGCTCGTTGATTGTTGATCTGGAAGAAGATGTCGAACGTGAGGTCGGAATCCACCCATTCTCCTAAAACATTAGCTATTTATTAATTTATTCATGCAGATTTGGGTGTATACGAAATAAAAAAGGCTGTGGCTACTCGTCCGGATATTTCGTAAACGAAAAGCACGTCCGGACGAATAACCAACCCTTGCTCTTCCGGGTAAAGCGGATATCATTGGATAAAGCGTATCCGAACGAATATTATTCATCCGACTATCCGGACGACTAGCCACTGCGAATAAAAAAACCAAAGCTTACTTTCATCCATCGTCTCTAGTCGGAAAAAAAAGCTACCGAGAGTAAACTTTGTTCTCGTTGAGATTTCTCACTTTCGACGTGTCCGTCGTGTCCACACTGTGAACCGAGACCGAGGTTATGTTCTCTTTTCTCTTTCAGTACGCACGCTCCGCAGTCCGCACCGAATCAACGGCCATCACAATCTGGGGTGATCATGTTCTCACCGACGACGGCCATAATATCGATATCGTGGCCAAAATAATATCGAAAAATCGATTAATCGGGGAATCAACAATCGCTAAAAATAATCGATTTTTACTCCGAAAACAATCGATTGTATGGAAATCGATTATAATCGCCCATCTCTAATATCCGCAGAATTTTTTTTCAAGCCCTTGAGGTGACAAAAACCTCTAGCAAGTCAATCTTCACGATGTACATGATTCCATTCCGAAACTCGTAATTCATTCACCATTCTTGGCTACGTTGAAATGATTTCATTTTTTTTTCAATCATCGGCAACAATTTACAACTAGATCTTTTTTCTATGTACTCATCACATATCAAGACAAAAACAAAATAAAACATGTAAATAGGTTTTTATTCGATAATGAATGCCAAAATTTTTCTAGTATGTTTGTTCATTGTTTTTGGGGTCAAGTACCCTTTTCAGTATTACGGAAGAAAAATGGATGTTGATATTTACTTATTTTTTTGGAAATTAAGTATAAACATTTTTTGTTTGGTTTTTTCGAGGTGTAAAAATTGTAATATAATAACAGAAAAAATATTGAATAGTTATTTTATAACTAAGGTCGCGTCTTTTAATACTTGGCGTTCTTTTTTTACTTTTTTAAAGTTTTTTGCGATTGTAGAAGTAACACTAAAACTATACTGTGTTGAACTATTGGACGTAACCTGCAATATTCAGTATTCGAGAGTGAATTCACTTTTACACACTACTTTTTTTATAATATCCAAAGTGTTAGGTTTTGAACCAACGCAATAGCATATG
Organism: Rhimphoctona megacephalus; assembly: GCA_963989365.1. Classification (NCBI taxonomy): domain Eukaryota; kingdom Metazoa; phylum Arthropoda; class Insecta; order Hymenoptera; family Ichneumonidae; genus Rhimphoctona; species Rhimphoctona megacephalus. Next base: position 7,488,847 of record OZ022416.1, on the reverse strand, counting down.
CAGGAAGCTTTGCTTTTTTGCTTTAATTTTAGAAAAACTACTGCTGAAAGTCATCGCTTGCTTCAAGAAGTTTATGGTGAACATGTTCTATCTGAGACAACGTGCAGAGATTGGTTTAGACGATTCAAAAGTGTCGATTTTGACCTTAAAGACAAAGAACGTCCAAGACACACGAACAAATTTGAAGTTGAAGAATTGGAGGCCTTACTCAATAAAAATCGATGTCAGACCCTTAAAGAATTGTCTGATACATTAAACGTTACTGAAATGGCTGTTAGCAAATGTTTACATAATCTTGGACTGGTTTAAGGGGTTATATACAGTTGGAAGGCCAAAAAAACTCGTTTTTTTACGAATTTTTTCCGGATAGGGATTTCATTTGACGAGGAAAAGCATAAGGAAGTAAATGGAGTGTCATCTTTTAACTCTTTATCGCAATTTTTTATTTAACAAAATATTGCTTCAGATAGCTCCTGTGATTGATCTCCTGTAGGTCCTCTAAAAAAAGGCGTCTTGCGGTGAGCATGAAATCTCCCGTTTGGATCAGCTGAAATTAAAAAACCAAAGAGATTTGTTTAGTGGACAGATAAATGCTGGGATTGGACGAAGGAATAGTTGGAATTTCCAATTTTGATGACATGACGGCTCCTCAAAGACGAAATTTCAATTTTTAACCGAATTTTGGTCGTTCAATGGTTCAAAAAAAATAGAAATAATTTTTGGAAATCTTACTCCTTCGTCCAATCCCAGTAGAATATATCTGAGAAAGTTGTGTTAAAATTGCAGACCGATCGGTTGAGCTATCTTTGAGAAATCGTGCTCACCGACTTTGAAAACATCGTTTCGAGATAAACGCGTTCAAAGTTTCATAAGTGGTGAACACATGGATAAAATTTTTTTTTTACAACTTACAAGGAGTCATCTATTCCAGGGCCATAAGAAGTTCCCTCTGCATCATCAGTAGCTTCCAAATTGTCGAATTGCAGTCGTCGGCGAACCATTCTTCCTTCGCGCGTGCGCTCATGCGCTCTTAAAATAGAGATCGCAACGCGCTCTGCATCCTGTTTTTCGGCATAGGCATGGGCATTGGGCCCAATCGATAGACCCAGTGCACTCATATAATATAATAGTGATGCCGTACCTTCATTAAAGGTGCCGGCTGCCATGTGAGCTGCTATTTCCACTATTTTTGAACCACTAGGAATTATTTTCGGTGTGATTTTCCAAATCAACTGATTATAGCTTTCGTTGTTATTTTGTGTGAAACCACCAACACATCTTTCAAGCAACTTTTCATTGCTCAGATCCGTGTAGATCGGAAACAGAGCGTCAGCAACATCTTGTGGAAATGGAGAATAATCGTGTTTATAATCCGATAATTTATTCGAAGCTCGCGCTCGCTGCCAACAACACCATGACTCAGTTCCGACCGGGCATCTTTCGTGTTGAGGATTTTCATCTGTTGAACAATAATGGTAATATGTTGCCCATATTGCATTATACATATTGTCAACGGAATCACAGTGCCTCCTGATTGCCAAGCCATAATAAACAGTCAATTTATCGATCAGTTTGGCTGTGAGCTTTCCTTTTCCAACAAGTACTTTTTTTTGCATTTTTTTCCCACTTTTATTATTGAAGTAGTTCGTCGCGGGTCCGCTTTAGTCTGGTCGCCAACCGAGGGCGAGCAGCAGATGGAGCTCTATAATGGCATGTCTGCTTTCAGTCTCCCCTCTCCTTTCTTCCTGGAGTCCGAGCGCGCATCGCTGGCGAGTCAGTCTGGCGCCATCGGTCAATGACTGCGTTCCGTTTTGTTGTAGAGTTGATAAAGTGTTTTTTTTGTAATGCCTGGTTCTTTTCTTGAGATTATCTCTCTCATGCTTTGTTACTTAAATAAATAAATAAATTAGTTAAGTTTACGTAAAGAACGTGCAGGATCAATTTATTCTGGGTCTCATAAACTTCTTCTCTCCTCACTCTCCGGACCTCGTCGGGTTCTCTGCGCAATTTTTGATACATTCAATAGGTTATGGGCCCAGTCACGCTGACTGGAAAAATTGCATAGAGCCGAGGAAGTTGTTCAAACGAGGTGAGAAGCGTTAGTCGAGCGGGAAACGAGGCGTGCAAGGCACGTGGCGAGGTGAACGGCGGCCATATTGGCATCGAGTCTTGTGTGCGCGGTCGCGCGTGAAGTGCGACGAAATAATAATCCACGATGGCCGAGGCGATCTCGACAAAGAGTGTGGAAAAATTCGATGGAAATGACTATCAAGGATGGAAGTTTCAAATGCGGCAATTATTTGTCGCCCATCGCATCTGGGGTATCGTTGACGGGTCGAAACCGAAACCGGTAGCCGACGCGGCGGATCTCGAAGCATGGGAAGTAGACAATGCGCGCGCGATGTTTTTGCTGTCGTCGACGCTCGATCCAGATCAGAGGAGACCGTTGCTTATTTACGAGACAGCGTGTGAAATGTGGAGGAAGTTGGCGGTTCTTCATGAACAAAAATCGGCGTCGAACAAATTGATGTTACAAACGAGGTTGTACGAGTACAAGATGTCGGCCAATGACTCTATCATACAGCACGTTGCAAAAGTGAACAACATGGCAGCTCAGATTATCGACGTGGGAGTGACTGTTCCGGACGAGACAATCATGGCGAAAATTCTCGGAAGTCTCACACCAAAATACGCGTACTTCCAGACAGTGTGGGATAATGTACCGCTGGAGATGCAAACGCTGGAAAACCTGGAAGAAAGATTAATTCGAGAAGAAACGCGTATGTCAGTGAATGACAACAGTGAGAGTGCGTTCGTGGCTACAAACAAAGTGAATTCGCGAGAAGGAAAAATGAAAAAGAAATCGGAAAAAGACAAAGGAAAAATTCGTTGCTACAAGTGTCAAGGACTCGGACATTTTGCGCGTGAGTGCAAAAATAAAAAGAGCGAAAGCGATTGTGGCGACGAGGATGTGCGTGATTGTGCATATGTGGTCGAGGGCGCGAGTCGAAAGACGTCGATGAGTGTCGGTAAAAGCGAGATTAATGGTGTGCCGACTGACGTGATACGAGCAATGCTGGCGGCCGATAAACGCGACAGCTGGCTGACCGATAGCGGAGCCTCGCGACATATTACCTTTCGACGAGAGTGGCTTGCAGACTATCGCGAGATACCCGACGGTAATACTGTATCTCTCGGAGACGGAAAAGAGTGTCGAGTGGTGGGGGTCGGTACGGTCGAAATCGAACAGTACGTGCGCGGCGAGTGGAGACCGTCGCGAATCGAAAACGTTTTGTATGTCCCGGACATGACGAAAAATTTATTCTCGGTTCGTGAGTGCGCGAAAAAAGGGTTCGGTATACTATTTCTCGGCGATCTGGTTCGAATCGAAAAGATGAATCTAGTGATGGGATTCGGTGTGGCACAAGGCAGTGAGATTTATCGAATGGTTTTTAAAACGAAGTGCGCGAAAAATGTCAACGAGGCTAACGTCGGAAAAACAGACTCTCGAGTGTGGCACGAAAGATTGGGTCACGTAAACGGTCGTGCAATGCAAAAGCTAGTGAAGGACAATCTGGTACGAGGAGTCGAGTGTTCCGAGAGTGATGAAGATTTTTGCGGTTCGTGTCAAGAAGGAAAATCGCATCGGAAATCTTTTCGAAAAATTCGAGTGCGTGCGAAAACGGTACCAGGTGAGGTGATACACACAGATTTGTGTGGGCCAATGGCCGTAGAGTCTCCCGGGGGTGCTCGATTTTTGCTGATTTTCAAGGACGATGCTACGAGTTTACGACACGTGTACTTCTTAAAGCACAAGAGCGATGTGCTGGAAAAATTTAAGAAATTCGACAAGCTGATCGAAAACAAGTTCGGCAGGGCGATGCGAGTTCTTCGGTCGGACAACGGTCTCGAATTTAAAAATCGTGCGATGGAAGAATATACGGACTCAAGAGGAATTCAGCGAGAATTCACTGCTCCGTATACGCCTCAACAAAACGGCAAAGCTGAGAGAGATAATCGCACGTTGATTGAGAGCGCGAGGACCATGCTATTGGCAAAGAATCTCCCAAAATTTCTTTGGGCGGAAGCGTGCAGCACAGCAGTCTACCTGATGAACCGAGCCGGCGCGTCAAGTGTGAAGAGTCAAGCAACACCATACGAGATGTGGTTTGGTGGGAAACCAGATCTGAAGCATCTCAGGATATTTGGATCGGAGGCGTACGTGAACGTACCGAAGCAGCTTCTGACGAAACTCGATGCACGAGCGAAGAAGATGATTCTCGTGGGATACGAGAGTAGTTCGTCAAACTATCGAGTCTTCGATCCGGTAACGAAAAAAATTACAGTGTCACGAGATGTGACATTTCGAGAGACGATCGGACCGACGGTGTCAACAACAAGTGATGAGTCGGGAGATTTTATTTTACCAAAAATCAAGGAAGCGGCTCCAGTTCCGGAAGAAGAAGAGTCGGATGCAGAGGACAACGACGATGAAATCTACGAACAGGCCGAAGAAATTCCAATTCAACCTCGAGAAGAGGATCCACCGAGAACGTGTCATGACGAGGGTCGAAATCTTCGAGATCGAGCGCAGATAAGAAGACCATCAAGATACGAGTCAAACGTGGTTGAGTGCAACATTCCGGAGACGTACGAGGAAGCTCTTCGAAGTCAAGAAGCGAGTGAATGGCAAGAAGCTATTAATTCCGAACTGCGCTCACATCAAGAAAATGAAACCTGGTCTCTCGTGAAGAGAGAAGCACACATGAAGACAGTGGATTCAAAATGGGTCTTTAAAATAAAAAACGAGGATGACGAAACTCGTCGTTTCAAGGCTCGGCTGTGTGCAAGAGGATTCATGCAGAAGAAGGGAATAGATTTCTTCGAAACTTTCTCTCCAGTTGTGAGATACGACTCATTGAGAGTTCTGCTGGCGATCGTTGCAGATAAGGATTTCGAACTGGTGCAGTTCGACGTACAAACAGCCTTTTTGTACGGAAAGCTTGAGGAAGAAATTTTTATGGAGCCACCCGAGGGACTGCTCATCGAAAAAGAATCATCAAAGGACCCGGTATGTCGTCTGAACAAATCCCTGTACGGTTTGAAGCAGGCTCCACGCTGTTGGAACCGAGAGTTCAGCTCGTTTCTGAAACAGTTCAAATTTCGAGAAACCAGCGCGGACAAGTGCATATTCATCGGACAAATCGGAGATAATGTCATCTATCTGGCTCTATTTGTTGACGATGGATTGGTTGCAGCCGAAAACAGCGAAGCAATCGACTCAGTTCTCAGACATCTGAAGAAAACTTTTAAGATCACAGTCGGAGATGCGAGCTCGTTCGTGGGGATGCAGATAGAACGAGATCGAGCAAGAAAATCCATCTTCATCCACCAGAGTTCGTACGCAAGAAAAATTCTCAAGAGATTCAAGATGGTCGATGCAAAGTCGATGAGCGTGCCGAGTGATCCGAGCTCGACGCTGCAACCGCAACCGGAGGATGAGGAGATCGAGGACGTACCCTACAGGGAAGCAGTCGGGTCGTTAATGTTCTTGTCAATAGTGTCGAGGCCTGACATATCGTACGCTGTCAATCTCGTGAGCAAGTTCCTAAATCGACACGGCAAGGAACACTGGCGCGCTGTGAAGCGCATTATCTCCTATGTTGCAGGAACAATCGAACACGGGATCGAATATCGAAGCGGCGGAAGCAATCTAATTCTAGAGGGCTACTCGGATGCCGACTTCGCAGGAGATGTCGAGACAAGAAGATCAACGACTGGGTATATATTCGAGTTGGCCGGAGGTCCCATAACGTGGGCAAGTCAGAGACAAAAATTGGTGACACTCAGCACAACGGAAGCAGAGTACGTGGCAGCGTCCATTACATCACGAGAAGCGGTGTGGCTACGAAAACTTCTCTCCGAGATCGAGTGTCCATGCGAGGAAGCCACGACGATTCATGTGGACAATCAAAGTGCCATTCGACTTGTGAAAAACCCTGAGTTTCACAAGAGGACAAAGCATATCGATGTTCGATATCACTTCGTCCGAGAAAAAATTCACTCAGGTGAACTGACCATCGAGTATCTCCAAACAGAAGAACAGAAGGCCGATATCTTCACGAAGGCCTTGCCCAGAGACCGATTCTGCAAACTGAGAGAAGACATCGGAATCAAAGATCGTGGACCACGCTAGAATGGCGGAAGTATTGAAGTAGTTCGTCGCGGGTCCGCTTTAGTCTGGTCGCCAACCGAGGGCGAGCAGCAGATGGAGCTCTATAATGGCATGTCTGCTTTCAGTCTCCCCTCTCCTTTCTTCCTGGAGTCCGAGCGCGCATCGCTGGCGAGTCAGTCTGGCGCCATCGGTCAATGACTGCGTTCCGTTTTGTTGTAGAGTTGATTAAGTGTTTTTTTTGTAATGCCTGGTTCTTTTCTTGAGATTATCTCTCTCATGCTTTGTTACTTAAATAAATAAATAAATTAGTTAAGTTTACGTAAAGAACGTGCAGGATCAATTTATTCTGGGTCTCATAAACTTCTTCTCTCCTCACTCTCCGGACCTCGTCGGGTTCTCTGCGCAATTTTTGATACATTCAATATTTATTTACAGTCATCTCGGTATTTTTTTTGACACAGTCTCGGAGTCGTGAACCCATTCTTTTTTGAACGTGTCCAATACATTCTTTTTTTACCACTTCGTTGTTTCCGTAAGGCACAGCTTTCAAAATCCCCGAGTAGGTTTTCGAGTCACCGTCGCCGATGTAATTTTTGTATTGGACGTTAAATTTTTCCATTGAACGCTTGAACATTTCTACGACCGCATCGACTTCCATTTTTCCTGAAGAACCGTTATGATTCGCAGCACAAGCATCTTTATGATCGTCATACCATTCGTTGTACTCTTCAGTGTCGATTTTTTTTTCCAAACCTCGCATTGTTTGCAGTACGAACTTTTCACGACAATATCGATAATTTTCCCCGTATAATAACCGATCAGTGATGTTACTCCGTATGAAGAAGTAAACCCTCGTTTTTTCCAGGTTCCATCGCCAGATATTGTCAATTCTTCACAGTTTCCATCGCCTCGATTTTGAGCAGACGCTTCTTTTTCTTCAGCACAAGCTTTTTCGAAAAGTTTTTCGGTGGCCATTTGCGTGCATGAATGAATATTTTTGACGATCAAATCGTACGTAGCTTGCATCACAAAAGGTGGCATGTCCATCAATCCACAAAATTTCGCTGCACCTTTCAATCCTATTCCGAGAGTTCTCATCACAAATAAAAATCGTCTGTTTATCGCGTAAGAATGTTTGATGAAAGGACAAGAGTTTATGGCTCGAGGATCGCACTTATCACACAGAATGACGATTTTAAAACCGAGTCCTCGTTGTGCAGCCGTTTGAAATTGCACTTTTCCTTTGCAAGTTTTACACTGGACGTATTCACTTATCGCTGCGAAGACCGTTATAAAATTGAAAATGCGATATTCAATGGAGGAATCACGAGGAACTAAGATCTCCTTCTGATTTTTCAATTTTTTCGCGGATGTACTGAAGCTACTTTCATCGGCCTCGACTGTTTTTGGATTGTACGATTGTTTTCGCTTTTTCCCTCTTGAAATTTGCGTCTTGTCGGATAGTTTCCGTTGTCTGGTACACTTGTAAGGCATTTTTATTCGCAAAACTACGAAAACGGAGTAAAATTTGAACGCGCGACTTTACACTGTGGCAGAGCTGGTTCGACTGACAAAATTCCTTTCTTCGGTATAAGAAATGACCACGCTTAGCTCTCGCATATACCATGTATGCAAAAACAATGAAAAGGGTCACCTCAGGCACGCGGGCCACAACAACCGCTGCCGCTCGGGCCGTTCGGAGCGCGCTTACTTTGTAATGCTCCAAGCGTCCTTTCAAGTACGCATGTATCTCTACGAATATTTGCCGTATCGCTTTGAAAATTTCAGAGAATCTATTTGAATATATGTAGACTCCAAAAATGCAACAAAAAAAATCGATTTTTTGAAATTTGAAATTAATCATAAAATAGCATATAACTCCGACATTACTTGCTGGATTAATTTGAAATTTTCAGAGAATGTACTCAAATGTATGTACATTCTGAAAATGCCATAAAAAAAAAATCGATTTTCTGAAATTTCCAACTGTATATAACCCCTTAAAAAGCGGGAAATTGGTTACCACATAAATTGAACGAGAAACAACTCGAAAAGCGAAAAACGCTTTGTAATTACTGCCTGAACGATGCGAAAGGAAGTCGTTTTGACATCGAATCGTGACCGGCGATGAGAAATGGGTTTATTATGAAAATCTCAAATGAAAGAAAGCATGGGTACTGCCAAGTAAACCAGGTCCATCAACGCCAAAATGCAATATTTATGCTCAAAAGGTGATGCTGTGTGTTTGGTGGGATCAAGAAAGTATGGTGTACCACGAGTTTCTGAAAGCAGATGAAAAGATCACAGCTGTTCGCTATAAACAACAATTAATGAAACTAAACCAGGAGTTGAAAAAAAGCGGCCTGAGTACACCAAACCTCATAACAAATTAATTTTGCTCCATGACAATGCTCGGCCACATGTAGCAGAAACCGTAAAAAAGTATATAAAGGACATGAACTGGGAAGTCTTACCTCACCCATCGTATTAACCGGACATAGCACCGTCTGATTATCATTTGTTTCGAGCGATTCAGAATGATTTGTTGTCATCACAGCATTTCAAGTCTTTTGAAGATATCAAAAAATGGATCGATGAATGGATCGCCTCAAAAAGCAACGATTTCTATTGGCGTGGAATCCATTTGTTGTATGAAAGATGAGAAAAGGTCGTAGCTTCTGAAGGACAATACTTCGAATAAAATAGAATGTACCGTATTTTTTTATTGAAAAACAGCGGCAATTAAGTTTAAAACCCAATAGATGGATTGCTCGATGTTAATACCGCGGTGCAGTAACTACAATACGTTACGATTGAAACGATTCCGATTCGTTTTGTGTCTGAGATTTTGACCAACGAGTTAGTTTTCGCGCCTGAATCCAATCAAACATCAACAAAAAATGCCTCAGGAATTGTGGTTAAACTTACCAACGATGACGGGATGTAAAATCATGAGGTAAAGATGATTAGGCGCTATGTAGATTTGAAGTGGCAGTTTAAGAGGATTGACAGGAATGCTTTTATGTTAATGATGGAGGCGTCAAATCTGAGCAAGACAACTACTCAACACGACAAAGCAACTGATACGCTGAAGGGATTCATGGACAAATAGATGGGCGAATATGGATGGTGCACTGATCGCACCCAATATTTCGATGAACTTACCGCGGGAAACCAGTTTAGACGGGTCAAAAAATCGACTTTTTTTTATTTCATAAATTGTTAGTATAACTATTCAAGAATATGTTGCCAAAATTTCAAAGCAAAATTCCGATTAGTTCCGATGCTATGAGCACTTAAGTGACCGCCCGTCGGTTCGGCGCCGAAGCGCGCGGTAGTTAGAACGGAGCGGTCGCTCAGGTAGTTCCTTATTCAGTTAGTCCCTTAGGTAGTCCCTTATTCAGAAGAAATTCTTCCAATATACAAAGATTTATCGAGAGACGATTTGCTGACGAGATGTTTAGGCGGTCATACGCAGAACGCTAATGAAAGTGTACTTCAAAACATGAATGAAATATCCTCCAAGTTTAAACAATTTCTGATTATTCCTTTCCTGTTAAAAAAATTCACGAAAAACACCAAAATTTCGGCCTACTAAACTGGTTTCTCGCCTTAAAACTAGTGCAGTCTTGATTAAAAAGTAAATTACACAGGCACACAAAAAAAAAGTTGGTTGTACGGCGGATACGACTATACTTTTCCTACGTATTTTGAGCTGCTGAATCGATATTCGAGGTTAAAATTGAGATCCTGTGTACCATTTTTTGATAACCTCAAAAAATGATGTAAATAGGCCATTATTCTCGTTTAGCCGCAACTAGATCGCTTTGGGAGGGTCCGTTGGCTTCATTATACTTAGATATTCACATATTCCCATCAGGTCATAAGTATCAACACTGTAGGAACCAAAATGCACAGATCCAGGACCTGCAGAACTCATATATTGACAACACTCCAAAATATCTGGGACCACTCAAAAATGTCTATCGCCTTCTGCTATAACGCACCTTTTTTTCTTCAAACGACCTATTTAATGGATTTCTTTTGCGTTTTATACCTTTCCTGGATGTTTCCCTCTTCAATATCCAACAGAAATCTGCCATCATATTAACATCTCAACGTCCCCGATATCGATGTTCCATTTCTTTGAGATCTTGATGGAAACGCTCTCCCTGTTCTTCACTATAGGCGCCAAGGTTTTTAGGAAATGCATCCAGGGTGAGAATGTAGGAAGTGCAATTTAAGATTCATCAAATAACCTTGTTTACCGTAGTTGATGACCATTTCCCTGACGATTTCTTCGTAATTCGATCTTTTGTTATTGCCTAAGAAGTTCTCAACGACTTCTTTGAAACTGCACCACGCGGCTCTCTCTGAATTGTTCATTGTCGTGACATATACTTCATCTCTCAACATCTTTCTGATTTGAGGCCCATCGAAAATCCCCTCTTTCAACTTAGCATCCGAAATGTTCGGGAATTGCTGTTGTAAATAAAGGAAACAATCTGCCATCATATTAACATCTCAACGTCCCCGATATCGATGTTCCATTTCTTTGAGATCTTGATGGAAACGCTCTCCCTGTTCTTCACTATAGGCGCCAAGGTTTTTAGGAAATGCATCCAGGGTGAGAATGTAGGAAGTGCAATTTAAGATTCATCAAATAACCTTGTTTACCGTAGTTGATGACCATTTCCCTGACGATTTCTTCGTAATTCGGTCTTTTGTTATTGCCTAAGAAGTTCTCAACGACTTCTTTGAAACTGCACCACGCGGCTCTCTCTGAATTGTTCATTGTCGTGACATATACTTCATCTCTCAACATCTTTCTGATTTGAGGCCCATCGAAAATCCCCTCTTTCAACTTAGCATCCGAAATGTTCGGGAATTGCTGTTGTAAATAAAGGAAACAATCTCCCTCTTTGTTCAAAGATTTCACGAACTGCTTCATCAACCCAAGTTTAATATACAAAGGGGGTAGCAAGATTCTATTGGGTTCTACTAAAGGTTTTTGGATGATGTTGAGTGCTCCAGGATTCAGATTTGTTCTATTGGGCCATACTTTGTCCGTGTAATGGTTTTTCCGACCCCTGCTATCCCATAGACATAAGAAGCAGGGATTTTTCGTAAAGCCGGACTGCTGGCCCAATATCATAGACAGTATTTTTATATCGCCACAGATCTGCCACTTATGTTCGACGTAATTGACCTTCTCTAGAACCTTCTGAATGTTTTCGTAACTTTCTTTTAGCACCACTAAATGGGATAGCGGTATCGGGGCATAAAGGTTGCCTATGTGAAGCAAAACTACTTTGAGACTCCGCTTCGATGAATAGTAAAAAAAATCCACATTTCAATTATAAAAAATACAACGAACGATTTCCCCATCATCAAAGTTGTTGATAAAAATCAAAGTAGTTTTTGATAAAAATTCAAGAGCAATATCGAAGGGGGCTGGCACTGTGGAGAAAAATATTTTACGCCTAGAATTTGAAAAATTGTTGTATGTAATATTTTGACGAATTTTTACATATTCTCATAGGAAAGTACGTTTTAAAACTAAAATTTTGACTCTTCATCCATTCGGTTTACTGCATTTTTGAGAGAGTTATTGATATTTGGAGAAAAAATCGGACAATTTTTCAAAAATTCGTTTCCGATGAACGTGTTAAGATAAAAATTTCAAAAAAATCAGATGAGTTCCTTTCAATTAGCTCTATTAGAGAAAAAAAAATCAAAAACATAAAAAATGCGAATTTCAAAAGTGTCCGATTTAGCGGGGAATGCTCCATATATACATGGGCCATTCCACACCAAATCGACCTATGTCAGACTCTTCCATTCTTTCATTTGGCTGAAAATTTTAAATTGTATGACCCATTCAAAGAAGCTCTCTTCATTTTTTCAGATTTTTTTGTCTATACACTGTGACGATATTTCGCCACCGGTCCCTGAAAATGGGGAAAATCAGGGAGGCAATAAAATAAAAGATTAAGGCGGAAATTCTGGGAGAGAGTCAGTCACAATTTTATATTTTATTCAGGCCAATACAGTTTCGTTTGAGCGCCAGTTAATTCTGTTTTTATCAAGTATAAAAAAAAGAAATAACAAGAAAAAAAGTAATAAATAAATACTGGCTCCTCTGACCTCTCAACTCGATAACAAACGGGGCTTAACTTAATAATTACTGTACAAATGGGGGACTAGCTCGGGGCAAAAGAAAAATATAAAATATAATAATAATAATTGAGCAAAGACTCGTTAATCTCGGGTCGGCGGGCACCTGTCACTCAGGCGTCTTATAATACCCGTGAACAAATTAGACACTATTATAACGAGGACTAGTACAAAGAGAAAAAGGGGGAGGGGGTTACTCACTTCACGCGATTGTCGACGAAATGGGACTAACATAAAATAAAAAAATACGAAAAGAAAAACAAAGGAACTGTATGCTCGGGTGACCACGGCGTGAACAATAAAAAAAACAGATCGGGGGATAAATCGATGTATCGATTGGCGATTTATTGAGTCGCGGTAAAACGCTGACGCCGCGTGTTTTCGCTGAACAAAACAATAAGGGGGCAAGAAAAATAACGGAATTCGAACTCGCCGGCTCGCACGTGGTCACTGGGGGAGGGGGGGAAATACCGGGCCGCTGCCCGTGCGCACTATCTTCACTACTCTTAAAATTAACACCACAACACTGTCCCGGTCGCGTAATCGGCAAGGCAAAAATGGGGGAGAATGAAAGAGGGCTTCAAACGAGTCCAAAAGGGGCTCGGAAGATAATTGGGGCAACAATAACGGCTTTTCAGCGGAGTCGATTCGGAAGTCGTGACGAAAGACGGCCGCCGGCCATGTGCTCCCTTCGTCGCGACTTGTACAGGAAAGAAAAACGGCTTACTTGGTAATTGTCGAACCGACACAAATCGTCGTCGCTCTCTTTACTCGCCTCAAATAAATCCAACTCAAAATCAACGTATCCCAATCGAATCCCAAATCGTTCCGAATCGTCAAATCAGGGGAGATGGCCGTTGTCGTCGTACAAAAGAAAAAGGTCGCCAAAAATACAAAAAGAAAGATGCCGGAGAGCCACGGTACGCACGCCGAGTCGTGATGAAGTGAAGTCGTTACCGGCGTCCGTGATCTCGTTTCTTTCTGCGCAACATCGATCGATAATTGATCGATGCGCGCGTCGACGGGGGGTCCAATCGCGATGATTTATTTCGCGCATTGCGATGGGTTTGTCGGTAAGAGGGGTGAGGGGAAGGGTGACGGGCTGGGAATTCGGGACTGGATTGGCACTCTGGCATGACGTCACGAAGTCTTAATTGATCGGTGATCCAGGCGCGGCGCTGGGAGGCACGGTCCCTGCTGACTAGCGCCGCGGTGGTCGATGGGGTAACCACCGGTGAGCGACTTGCGATGTTTGTTGTTGTTGTTTCGGAACTCGTGTCGAGGAAATACGGGCTCGAGTGATTGTTTGGCGAATCTTCGCGTTCCTGGTGGGCTGTGGACTCGTGACGAGGAGTTCGATGAGGCCTTTTCGACGCGGGCAGGAGCCTAGACGCCGGGAAGCGCTTCCGTGATTTTACGCTGTCGAGGACCACGCGTAACCTGATGACGACGTGTGGTTTCGAGGTTAGACGTCCCGACTCGGCTCCGGTGGCTGTGCGATGTTGTTTCTTCGTTCGGTAAGGGATTTAATCCCTTACCGAGGTGAGTTGCTAGTTTTCTTCGGGGACTAGGGAGTATTGGGAGTTCGGGGAGGATTTAAAGTTGTGCAGGCTAAGTGTTTGTGGGAATCAGGGGATAGTGTGCGAGGGCTTGTTTGTTGGGGCTGGGGTAGGAGTGGTGAGGAAAAAGGGATCTCGGAGTTGAGTGTCTTCGCGGGGCTCGGTGTGGGTTCTTCTTAGCCGTCGTCCAAATATTTAGTCGTGGTGCTGGTTTTCAGGTGATGTTCCGGAGTGCGATGGACCGGAGACGACCGGTGTTGGCGGCGTGCGCAGGCGACGGGCTTAATACTAGGCTATGACGTGGGGGACTCAGAAGGAGTCGCAAGACGGGGAACGTTTAAGTCTACGGCTTAAAGCTAGTACCGAGGACAGTGCTGGGTGGACCGCCACCACGACTCGTGACGAATTGGCCACAACGTCACAACACTTATGAGATATGATTTTTTATCAAAATTCGATGTTTTTTTCTTCAAATGACTGTAACTCTCAAAAATCTACCAAATCGAACTTTTTTTTTTTAGAAAGGTTGGTTTTTCACCGTACTATTAGAAAAAAAATACGAATGAATGATTAACATTTGTATTCCGCATTTTTTCTCAATTTAACCTTCCGTGGTCAAACGTTCTAGTGACGTCAACATGTTTTTGGTGTTATTGTTATAAATAATAACGACAGTGACATTAATATGACGATATTGTTGAAATAATTGTTTTCGTGACGATAAAACTGATCTTATTATTGTAATTTTAGTTTCAAACCAATAATGAAAATTCGAAAATTATTTTCTAGATTAAAGTTGCGCTTGGGGTCATTTTGACCCCTGGTGATCACGGAGGGTTAAAGCAATTTAAAGCAAAAAAACATTGGTTTTACAATGTTTATCCTTTTTAATTTTTTGCAAAAATTCGCAAAAAAAATTTTGACCAATTAAATGATTCTTGAGACTAGTTTCATCATGGACAAGTTTTTCACTACATTTTTTTTTCATTTTGAAAAAAAAAAATCATTTTTTTCCTGTCAATTTAGATCAAAATCAATTTTGTTTTTGAAATGTAGGTTTTTACCAGACTCTTGAAAAAAATTACGAAATAAAGACTGAAAATCGTCCCGTATATTTTTTTCAATGTTTAAGCAAAAACTCATTAAATTTAAGTAGTTGGACACTTTCGATTTATTTCAACAATTTCTCAAAAAAAAAACCTTGGCCAATTAAATAATTTTTCAGATCAGTCCCATCGTGGAGAGATATTTTTTTATACTTCTTGCCTTAATTTCAAAAACATTTTCATTTTTTTTTAGTCAATTCGTATCAAATAGGACTTTTTTTATATTAGAAATGTTGGTATGAAATAAAATATCAAAAAAATAGTTCGATTTGGTACAAATTGACTGAAAAATAAAATAACTTTTTTTTTCCAAAGTAACAAAAAAAAATATAAGGAAGAATCTGCCCACGATGAGACTAGCCTCAAAAATCATATAATTGGTCAAAGTTTGTTTGTGAATTATTTGAAAAAATTTAAAAAGGGTAAAGATCTTAAAACCAATGTTTTTTTGCTTTAAATTGCTTTAAATTGAGAAAAAATATGGAATACAAATATTAATCGTTCTTTCATATTTATTTTTCTAACAGTACGGTGAAAAACCAACCTGTCTAAAAAAAAATCGATTTGGTCGATTTTTCAGTTACAGTCATTTGAAGAAAAAAACATCGAATTTTGACGAAAAATCATCTCACAAGTGAATGGACGAAAAAATCTGAAAAAAGGTCAATGGAGCTTCTTTCAATGGGTCATACAACACATAAAGTTTTCAGCCAAATCAACGAATGGAAGGGTCTGACATAGGTCGATTTGGCGTGGAGTGCCCCATATATATTTTCATATAAAAAAAGCAAATAAATATGAATCGCGCGTGGCTGACAAGGAAACCTTCCCAGGTGTACCCCGCCGATTTTGTTCCGCTTGGAGTATGTTATTCTACATTGAAATCTAAGAGATACGTATTTTTTTTTGCGGAAACTCATATTTAAGGGGTGAAACACACCCCTAAAGTTGAGGTCTCCTAGGGGAGGTTATTCAGTTCCATATATATGCAGACATGGGGGCAAAATCAAATCAATTGCATTCAATGCTTCATAAAAAGTTATGACTACTCGATTTTTTTCAGCCCTGTGGGGGTGAATAAACCGAAGTTATAGGGGTTGAAAATTAAAAAAACGTTATAACAAATAGAATGTGCTCGATATGGAAGTGAAAAAATTGCATAATTAACAGTTTCAAAAGTTAAGAGATACATGTTTTTTACATTTTTCGAAAAAATGTATCCTTAAGGGTGTATAATACATCCCTTACATCCGAATACCTTGAATTTCTGTAGATGCGTATTTTTTTGAGTATTTTATCTGCTAGAAAATATTATTTTGGATATAGAACATATCGTGAAATTGTTTAAAAAGATTGTTATCAACATAAAAAAAATCGCTTAAAAATAATCGATAGATTATAATAATCGATAGAACATATGATTCAAGCATTGCAGATAATGAAAATTCATTTCTTGAGAGATCATTTCTGTGTGAGGGGTCGAAAAGTAGCTTTTTTCGCGATTTTGTTTCAACCGATTTTTTGATGTTTCATTAAATCACTCTTAAAGATTAGAGGATGAATTCTTAACGTTATTTTCATTTTTTACACTGTTTTTTTTTCTATCATTGAAAATGTCCTATAAAAAAACGATGTGCACGATTCTAGCCGTAATTATTGTCTGAAACAAAATTTTAAAAAGATTATTAATTTGCATGTGTGTCACTATTTCGCTATGGATGGTTTATTTTTATTTTTATTTCTTTATTTTTTATTACCAAAAAACTGTTGAAAAAGTCGGCTAAATTCGTTCTCGTTTTGTTAGGGAAAAAGAAGTTTATTATACACGTGATGTTTGTTGTTACAATCACGTAGCAGTAAATGAACTGATATCTTTTATCATTTCGAACCTTATTTTGTATATGTTCGTTAGCCTTGCTTATTAGCTATCTGATTCTCCGAGTTGATATTCTACTTCATCTATCATTGAAAGAAGTTTCAAAATACGTTGATAAGAAATATATAACTGTTATCTGCCTCTGCCTTTCTCATTTGACATATGATGGCCTGTGCTACGCTTATAAGTCGCGTTCTTCCGAAATTGCTTCAATTCGATAAGTGCGAGTTAGAAGGAATTTATCTCGTGATAAAATAATATCAACAATCAAAGGCGTGTATAACTTTGTGTTTTGTTTGCAATCAAAAGTTGTTAAAAGTTCCATAAGTTAAGAAATCAAGTGTATTTATTATCAAAAATGAAAGTGAATCCGCTTAATGTGATACGATTAGTTTTGGCACATTTTCAAGCCCTAAATATACCTGAAAGCCCTATATCCAAAAGAATATTTTCTAGCAGATAGATACCTAAAAAAATACGTATCTACAGAAATTAAAGGCATTCGGATGTAAGGGTTGTACACCCTTAAGGATGCATTTTTTCGAAAAATGCAAAAACATGTATCTCTTAACTTTTGAAACTGTTAATTATGCAATTTTTTCACTTCCATATCGAACATATTCTATTTGTTATAACGTTTTTTTAATTTTCAACCCCTATAACTTCGGCTTATTCACCCCCACAGGGCTGAAAAAAATCGAGTAGTCATAACTTTTTGTGAAGCATTGAATGCAATTGGTTTGATTTTGCCCCCTTGTCTGCATATATACGGAACTGAATAACCTCCCCTAGGAGACCTCAACTTTAGGGGTGTGTTTCACCCCTTAAATATGAGTTTCCGCAAAAAAAAAATACGTATCTCTTAGATTTCAATGTAGAATAACATACTCCAAACGGAACAAAATCGGCGAGGTACACCTGGGAAGGTTTCCTTGTCAGTATCACACTCTCATTATTTAATTTTTCAGCAATTAAAAGACTAATAGTTCTAATTTTACACTTTGTTTTATTGGCATTTACACTGTTCACATACAATAGTCGCTTGTGACTCTTAGATTCGAACGAAACTACATCGTTTCAGACCGTTCTAAAAGAATCATGCTGTTTCTGAAAAGCGAATGAAGTTGTATCACATCATCGAAGAAAATACACGGATTTTATAGATATGCGATGTTCAAATTTTTTATAAACACAGGTCTCACAGAATCATAGACAGGAGAAGTATAGCCGTGTAACAATCGTCACTGAGAGTTGATTCGGAAGCGACATTCATTGCGCGACACATTCGCGCCCAACATGACGAGCTTGTTTCGCACCACGTAGATCTGTTCCGTCTTGCTGTCGCTTATGTTGTCCATCGTCTCTATAATAAATAAGTTCTTATAAGCGTGAGTATACAACCGCAACTGTATAAAAATGTGTAGGCCGTTTGCCAACGTCCCGGCAGATGATTTTAAGTATATATAAGACCCAAATCTAAGGCTATTCTAAGGTTATATTGTCTGAGGTGAATGATCTAATGAGTCTTACCTGCGCGTGAAAAGTGTCGAGTCAACAGTAATGCTGTAGCCGTGCAGTCCAATCACTTGCAGAGCTTTGCCAAATATACTTTTCGAACGCAACGCCAAACTGGTGTTTGTCAGGGCCTGAGAGTCGAAGCCATTGATGTTGGTCAGCGTATCGACTTTCACGTCAAATATCTTGATATTGGTATAAGGATGAAGTGCGTGAATAACCAGATCGACGGGCGCGAGGATTTCCTTGTTGGGTCCAATTGCTAGATCGGGCGAAGTAAGCATACAGTACAGCTGACCAGATGCTATGCGCCCGACAATAGACACCACACTGTACATTATTTGAGCGTGAACCTTGCGTCCGTCGCGTGTTATACCCCAATAAGCGGATAAATCAGCCAATTTCGAGCACACGTTCTTTTGACCAAACGAGTTAGCTACTTTGGTGCCCACACAGACCCGCGTTTCGTGCACACCCGTAATAATCACTGTGACAACTTTGCCATTGAGCACATGACGCACTTGTAAACCGGTGTATGTGTTGTTCTTCTTGGGTAGAAAATGTAACAAATAATAAAAGTGATTGCCAATTCTGCCAATAACAATTTTGCAATGTTTGCTGTTTTTTACAAATGCCTCATATTCCGAAATGAGACATCCGACAAGTGTTTCATCACGCGCACACTCGTTTTTCTCATCCACAGCCACAAATACCGCGCTGCGTGGCTGTTTGGTCGTTTTGAACGTAAAATCGACGGTGATGCAGGCATTGTAGAAAATATGTGGCATTGCGTCGACTGTCTTGCGATCCAATACCACTCCATCCTCCACGCACGCCCCGTTCAAATTTCCAAACATCGCCCATAGACGTAAATTCCATACGGATGGTGGTGCATAATTCTTCGGGCCAAGAAGCATAGTCATGTAACTAGTCACCAAAGGTGCGCTCTTCGTATCACGCTCACGCACATACGACGTGCCGTGCGTAGCTTTATTCTCAATCAACAAATCGTCGATATTGTACATTCGACAAAACGAACGCATTACACCGCCAACACTTGGATCGTACTGTTGCGTTGTTGTGTCGCATGCCGTTAAACCAAATGTCTGCTTAATTTCCGAAAATGTCTGTTCAAAGTGGCGCGTGTCGTTACCTTGTGAGATAATGGCCAAGCTGGCCAAAGCTGAAATTTTCGTGCAATCATTTTCCATGTAACACGTCGTGCCCAGTGACATGCGCATTAGTGATTTGTGAAAATCCGAGGTCACATTAGCAATACTACCTTTAATGTTGTTGATGGCCACGGTGGATTTGGATGCTGGAGTTTTTGTCACACCCACCGGCACAAGCGCTTTGGCCGTCACTGAGATCATCGATGACTCAGGGAATGTAATATTATACTCTCCTTTCTCGGCTGGTGACACATAAATATCATACTCGTGCGAGTATTTGATCGGTATTGAGGCTTTAGTCGAAAAGACAATGTACGGATAATAAAATTTGAGCGTAACATGTGGCAGGGTGCGTTTCAATTGTTTAAAATCCTCAAATGTCCATTCTTTACGACAATCCGTGATGAATCCATTCACAATTAGGTGATTTTCGCTGCTTCGCTTGGTAGATGATGACTCTGCCACCGCTACATCTGTCACAAGACGCAGATACTCGTATAGCTGTGTCGGATCACTTTCTTCTGTCATTATGACAAAATCCGCGAGAACATTTTGCTCGCCGGCCGATTTTAAATCTTTCGTGTTCAGCAAGCAGAGAAAACCAAACGCGTCGCTGGGAAATGTAAGAGCTTTGGAATTGCGCACCGCGTCATTCGAGGCACGCGTGACATTTTGCAAAAAATGGACGGTCTTGTTGCTCCGTCCTTCGTGCAGTGTATTATCATAATTTTGTGGATAATTCTTGCACCATTCTTCGGTCTCGTATGTGTTTTTTTTACTCAACACGATATAGAGAGCTCCCGTTTCAAAAGCATTAGCCATTTTCATACAACCAGCACCTTTTTTCTTGTGCCTCTTGGCCAATTCGTAGTCAATGTATTTGCGCATAATCGAAACCCCGTTGATGAATTGTCGATTCTTCAGATCGTTCATGTCATACGGATACTTCAGAATCTCATCAAACATCTGAATGTATTCGGAGGCGAGAATGCTGCGCTTGATGAATGGATTGGCCCGATTGATCAACTCGATCCAGCCGTTCGAGCTCAAATTGTTTTGTGTCTCATATCGATATGTCCACTCGACAACTTTATTACTGTATTTGAGTGCGACACCCTCGTTCTCAATGTAAGTGAACCATTCGATGCTCTTGGCCTCGTTAGTCTGACGTACGTGCATCGAGAGTGCGTCAAATGTCGAAAATGATGTGTAGATTTTCAGCATACCGCGTAAAATTACCGCACCCCACTGGGCACGGCTGCGTTCGACCGCTAGTGGACCTCGTATACGATAATCTAAATAACTCCCAAGCATGACAGGTACGGTTTTGTGACCTACACGTTTGCGCGTTTGCAATTCGTAACATATGCAAGCCATGTACGACTGTCGCAGGTTTATGACGGACTTGATGAATGTAGTTTCGTCGCGATAAACGTTGTAACATTTGCAATTCATCAAAACGATCTTACCGATTTGGAGATTGTACGAGCACAAGAGATACGCCTCAAAGCACACCATGACTTTCTGGTGGTTGAAGATGTGCTAAAGGTTTTTCGCAATTATGAGCCTTCGGGAGTCGAAATCTGGGAGATTGTGCGCACCCTGTATGCGGCGCATACTACGGCGTTGCTCTATAGGCTTGATAATATATCAAAATGCCGCGCGAAATTGGCGCAAACGATTCGTCGAAAAATCGCTTTTACTTCAGCTAAAAACGGAAACATTGTCAGCAGCGACGGCTAGGGAAAAACTGAATATGCACGCGATGTGAACGTACGACCAACGCTCAGTTTCGATCCTGCGACTGTAAATCGTCAATGTTGCCATCCAGCACAAACGACAAATAAAATAAAAATATATTTTTCCAACGTAGGTAACAATATCTTATTGGAAGCGTATTTTACAATTACAATTTGACATATAATTCAATATATTTTTACTTTATATTATATTATATTTAGAAATATAGATTGAAAGTTGCATATTCAATTATATTCTAAATTGTATAAGTTTATATAATTGAGTAAATTTCTAAATGCATTCTAGTTTATAAATAAAGAAAACTTTTGAATATAATTATAAAATATAAGCTGTAATACAATTCATTAGAATTAGGAAGGTATTATACAACCATAGTTTAGATTATATTGACTTCACATGGAATTATATTTTAAATTACATACTGAATCATATCGGTTATTATAATTGCATACAATTTAATTATTCTGTAGATTATAAAGTAAAAAATATTGCAAATATGAATATAAGTTGTAAGCTGAAATACAATTCTTTACAATTAGGTAGATATTATTTCATAATTATTAACAAAAGGAACGTCAGTTTGGTGTCCCCCTCCGATTTTGGTGAAACTCCTGTATATGAAAGAGCATTGGAAACTGAGAGACACGTATTTTTTTTTTATCGGCGGAAAAACAGTTCTAAGGGGTGAAACCACCCTTCAAACTAAGGCATGATAAGGGGTGATTTGCAATTTCACCCACAAGCACTCCACCGATTTCGATAAAACAAAAACCAAAATGTTTCTCATTTAAAACGATGAAAAGTCCACCATGAGAAATTTTTTTTTCATTCTAATTTTTTGCGTTTGAAATCTTTTTTGTATTCAAATTTTTTCTCATAATTATTTTTTATTCTTATTCTTGTTGGGTAGAACAACTGTATTTTCAATTCGTTGAAAGTGTTTTTATTGAATTTTAATAGGTTTTAATGTATTTGACTATTAATGCTTTTATCATTTTTATTTATTTAATAACTTTTTGTGCAGTTTAGACTTAATTTTTGGGCAGGTTTGAATTGGCATCTTTTGCGAAATTATGATTTGATTGATAAATATTTGAGAGACTCTTATAACTTTTTGTGAGTTTCTAATTTATTGAGAAAATTTTTGTGGGGTTCTCCTATCATTTTTTGAGAGATTTGCTATGAATCAGAGAATTTTTGCAAGGTTGGTTTTCTTCGGAGAAAATCTCTTTTATAATTTTGAGTGAAGGTTTTGTGTCGAAACTGAGATTTGTTACCGGACAAACTATTTGGGGGGAGTAAATGTACTTGTCTCAACTTTTTTTACAGCATTTATGCTGTTTTTTGCGGGGATTTGTTGACTTTTTGTATGGAATTCATACCTTATCAATTAAATATGTCTATTGTGTACGTACTTGGGTGATACAAAAAAATCAACATTTTTTTTCGGTGCTGCAGCAAAATATAATAATATTTTATCAAAAAGTGATTCTGTCAAGAATTCGACCCTTAATAAAAATTTTAAAGGCCGCTCTAACGATTTTTTTCTGATTTCGGCTAACTAAAAATGGATACATGATCGAATTTCGAGCTACTGTATCGCTACTATATCGGGACTAAAAATGCATTGTGAAGTAGTTCTCTATGAAGTGTTCAAGTGAATTCAAACTTCGTAATTAACCGTCAGAACTATAAAATTATTAGATTACTTAAAAACTTGTAGTAGGTCTGAAAAGATACGACCTATAAAAGAACCATGAACAAATAAGAACTCTTTTTTTTTAATTTTGTAAAAAAAAATTGCTCCAAAAAATATTAGACCGAAATATACATACCAACAGAAATAAAATGCACTAAGTTTTCGAATTTAATAAAAAATCTAAATAAAACTAAATTCTCGGAGAAAAATAAAGTATGTAAATTATACGTCGAATTAAAAAAAAAAATGTTAGGAAAAAAAATTCCGTATCGAAACATATTCCATAAATAATTACACCGAAAAAATACTTCAATAGCATCAAAATGCACTTAAAGTTTTTGAATAAAAGAAATCAAAACGAAACGATATTTTGAAACAAAAAAGGTATGTGCACAGAATATCGAGAGCAAACGTTCGATTAGAAAAAAGAATTTCGACAGAAGTACTACACCAGTTTTTTTTATAGCGTTTATTGATTACGAATTTTATATCAATGAAAAAATGAAATGCTTTTCTTTTAGCTCAAAATGGTTTCGCATCACTTGCTTCCATTTTGAGTTGGTTTCATTCTGATTGTTTTTTTCATTTCAAAAATTCAGGTGCACTTTATTTCTATTAGAATATTTCTTCATATACTTAATCTCTTTTTGAATTTGCGAAACAACCAAATTTATGCTGACAAAGTTACCGACTAAACAAATTTGGATGGAAAAAAAAAGTTTCGACCGAAGTACATAGCGAGGTTACGACAACGTTTATCAATTATGCATAGTACATTATGTACATTTAGCAATAAAAATTATTTTTTTTATTTAAAAATTATTATTTAGTTTTTTTGATTATAATTTATACAATGTGCTTAATTCAATTCAATTTGCTTAATTCATTCATGGTTACAAACTTGCCAAGTACTTCGGCCGAAATTTTTTTTTCAATCTAATTTTTTTCTTTTGAAATTTTTTGTTGTATCCGAATTTTTTTTCATTCCAATTTTTTATTCTTGTTCTTTTTGCGTAGAACAACATTACTGTAGCACATCGATATTTTTAATTAATTGGAAGATTTTTTATAAGAGGTTAATAGGCTTTAATGTTTTTACTATTAATGCTTTTATAGTTTTAATTTATTTTTGTAAAGTTTAGACTTCATTTTTGGTCGAATTTGAATTAGCATCTTTTGTGAGATTATGATTTGATCGGTAAATTTTTGTGAGGCTGTCTTATAACTTTTTGTAAGTTTTCAATTTATTGAGAAAATTTTTGTGCGGTTCTATAATTTTTTGAGAAATTTGATGTGAATGAGAAAATTTTTGCAAGGTTAGTTTTTTTGGGAGGAAATCTCTTTTATAACTTTTGTTAGGGTTTACGTTCAGAAGGAGATTTTTTACCAGAACAACTATTTGGGGGAAGTAAATGTACTTGTCTCAACTTTTTATACAGCATATATGCTGTTTTTTTGCGAGGATTTGTTGACTTTTTTGTATGAAATTCATAGCTTGCCAATTAAACATATCTATGTTGTGTACGTATCTGAATGATATAAAAAAATTAACATTTTTTTCGGTATTGCACCAAAATATGGTAACATTTTATCAAAAAGTGATTCTCTCAAGAATTGGATCCTGAATAAAAATTTTAAAGGTCGCTCAAGCGATTTTTTAATTGTTTCTGCTAAAAATGGATACATTATCGAATTTCGAGCTGGTGTATCGCGACTATATTCGGACTAAAAATGCAATGTGAAATATTGATCTAAGAAGTGTTCAAATGAATTCAATCTTCGTAATTCACCGTCAATACTTATAAAATTATTAGATTATTTAATACGTACAGTAGTTCTGAGAAGATACGACGCATAAACGAACGACGAACAAGTAAAAACTTGAATTTTTTAAATTTTGAAAAAAAAAAAATTTTTAAAGATATTACACCGAAACATGCGTGCCAACGGATCAACGGATAGGAAAATATTTCATAAAAAATGATACCGAACAAATACTCCAATAGCATCAGAATGCATTGAAAGTTTTTAAATAAAAGTACTCATAACGAAACGAGATTTTGAAACAAAAAAGTATGCGTACGAAATTTCGAGAGCAAACGTTTGATTGGAAACAAGAATTTTGGCCGAACTACTACGCGAGTTTTTCTTTTATAACGTTTATTGATCACGAATTATATCTTATGAGCAATAGGTAAAACAAATTGGTGAAGTACTGTGACGTATTTCGCCACAAAATCGCCAAGAATGAGAGAGAGAAAAAAATAATAAAGAAAATAGGAGAAAATAGGAAAGAAAATAAATGGGGAAAATAAACTTCAATAAAGGAACGAAACACAAATTTTATGCTGGGAGAATCAAGATAACAAAAATAATTTATTAATGGCACAGGCAAACAAAAACAATAATTTAATTAATTGGGCGCCAGTTAATTTTTAACATAAAAAAAATTAACAAAAGAAATAATTCTTATTCTCCTCTTTTTTTCTTTTACAAATTATGGAACTTAGGTCTAAGGGGTCGCAAACATAAAAAGGGGGAATAATAATTCTAACTAATTGGGTCTAGCTCGGAGCATGAATAACTAGATTCAAGAAGAAAAATAATATCTCAAGGACAGAGGGTCCCTGATAGCTCAGGCGTCTTATTTTTATACCCGTGAACTTTCGAACAATTGGTTCGACGGGGGAGAGAGAAAATAACAAAATAGAAAAACAAAATAAGGACTTAATTCCTGTTATAATTTACGCGAAGCTAAATATCTCTCGTGCGACAACGACGAGAAGAGAAAAAAACATCAAATAATAAATCGCACGAGAGTACGGTTTGGTCGCGAGGTCGTGCACGTGACTGCACGCCGACAAACAATGGCGCGTCGACGAAAATGGGATAAGGCCTAATCGGCGCCAGAAATATTGTGTCGTGCGAACCAATCACAAAAAAAAAAGGTAAAAAGAAATAAATAATAATAATTAATTCACTGATAAATGCCGTAATGGCGACGCAAGAGAGGAAAATGTCACTCAAAAATATCGTAAAGATGTTTGGTTCGTTTCGGCCAACGCGTGACCGAACGACGGGACTTGTCTACAGCACCGGAAGGGGGTGGGGGTAAAATTTTCGAATGACGAAATTTAGAACAGCTAAAATAGCGAATTTTAACATACAATTATATATATATATATATATATATATATATATATCGATAACTGTATGTTAAAATTCGCTATTTTAGCTGTTCGAAATTTCGTCATTCGAAAATTTTACCCCCACCCACCGGAAGGGAGGGGGAAAAGCGCTTCGCTTAATCACTAAATAACGGCCTTAAATTAACACCACAGCACTCGTCGCGCACTTAATTAGTTTCCGCAATTAATCAACAACAAAAGGGGGTCGAACTTATAAGCCAGAAGGGCTCCAAAAATTAATAAAATACAACTCAAAAATCTGGCAGGGCCACGCGTCGTACAGCGTGTAATGGCTACTATGGCCGACGAGAGCTTCCACGCGTCGCGAATGCAAGGAACGAAAAACGACTTACTTTTAATCTCGTTGCTTTATTTTATCGCTCCACAAAACGTCCGGAAGCCTCGCTCGGTTTTCTTTAATCCTGCCGGATCGGGTGCTCGCAATTTTTTCTATTTTCGAATTTTATTTGTCGCTTGTTTCTAAAGCTACGGTACTCACGCCGCGTCGTGTCGGAGAATTCTGTAGGAGATTCGCCCTCTCGCGCTTTCCTTGCGGGTGACTCGCTGGTGGGGGGAATTTCTCCTCGCGCGCGAACTCGGTACCCAATCACGTGCCTGTTGGTTTCAAACGTGGACTCGTTCGTAGGTAAGGGGAGTAGGGAGGGTAGAAGGGACTCTGTTCCGAGTTTGGCGTTCGACTCGATGTAGGCGAAGAGGGCGCTGTGTCTCGGCGTACTGATCCAGCGCGCCGCCGTGTCGTTGGCTCGAACTGGCGCGCAGGCTTGAATCTCCTCGATGTTTATTGTTTGCTGTCTGGGCTGTGCGCGCGTGTTGGCTGTCCTTCGGGGACTTTTTCGATATTTTTCGTCGCCCCGACGGGGTTGTCCAGGGGTCGACGGTCCTGAGATCGTGACCGGTAAGAACCTCGACGCCGTGGGACTGTGTTTTTTTCTCGAGATCCATGGATTATTTGTCCGACCTCGAGATACGATGACGGTTTGAGGTTAGGTCCTCACGACTTGGCTCCATGACTGCGATGTTTTTCTTCTTTGGTAAGAGAATATTTCTCTTACCGTTGGTGAGTGAATTTATTATTCTTTATAATTTGATCGTTCGGAACAGAGGGGACTTACAGAAGGGGGGGGGGGGGGATTTCTTGAAGCGGGGAGGGAAGGTGATAGCGAACGGATTCTTGTGTTCCTGGGGAAGGGACTAGGGGTTGCTGATTCTTGGGGTCTCGTTGTGGCGAAAATGCGATTGTTGTTGGGCTCTTCGTTTCTCCTTGTTGTGTGCGTCATCTTATTCCTTTTCGATATATTGCAGTTGTTGTTCGTGACCTCGACGGGCGCGCAAGACGCGGAAATACTTTGGACGGTGCTTAGCGGAGACAGAATTTTTATACGGCGGGCCGATACAGTTTCGAGGGCTAGTTTAGCCTGGATCGTAGGACAATGAATACAATTTTGAGGGCTGCGTAGGATAAATTGCAACAATGCTCGGAATCCCTTCTAATAATAATATCAGTCTCTCAGCGTTTGAGGAAGACGAGTGCTGTGGTGGTCTCCGCCACGAAGCAGATGAGTATAGATTTTTGTACAACGTTACAAATTTTTGATTTTTTTTCTGGAATCAAATATATTTTCGCTCAAAATTATTTCGCATCACTTGATTCCGTTTTGGGTTGCAAGTGCAAATAGTATTTTCATATATTTAAGGTCTCTACCACTCTAGGGTGATTCAAAACCACATATAATTCAAACCTAGGGTGGTATCATACATCATTCCCTCAGTTATATAAAAACAAAGAGAGTAGTTTCCAAATAAACGTTATTATTGCATGCAAGGGACATTTTATGGTAAAAGAGAAGAGGAAAGAGGCACCGTTTTCGACTCCGTTCTAGAGTTTACGTTCAGAAAAATAGATTGTTGGGGCTAGGGTTAATAAAAAAAAATTATTTATTTAGGCACTACGCAAAAGTTTATTTATTGAATTACACTTTATTTTTGCATTATCACTCTTCTATCTAAATATATAAAAGTCACTTTAACCAAAAATTGAAACTGACCCCGATCTTTATAACCTCACGACAAAGATATTAAATAATCATCGAATACGAGTTTATCATACACCATTCTCTTAGTTATAAAAAATAAAAACGGAAAATTGTTTTTAAATAAACCTTATTATTGCATTCGAGGAACATTTTATGGTAAAAGAGAAAAGGTATCGTTTTCGACTCCGTTGTAGAGTGAGATGTGGAAAATAAAAATTACAGGCTAAAAAATAATAAAAAATTCATATTTGTTCAAGCATTGTTCGGAAGATGATTGAAATGAATTGCACTTTATTATTTTCGCACTATCACTTTCTTATTATAATAAAAGTCACTGTAACCAAAAGTCGATCGAAACTAACCGCGATCTTTATAACCTCATGACTGTTCAAAAATATATTACGGTTGTCGGTTAGCTGTCATATCCAGCGATCGTTTGAATATTACCAGAGTTTTACCAATATCACTAGTGTCACTAGACAGCGACTGCGAAAAAGACAGTTGCGCATCAAAATGTGTGCGAAAAAATGCTCAATTTTTCGGTACAACGAAAAAAAAAAACATTAATATTTTTAATACTATTTAAGCTACGAGGTTCTAATTAGTGGCGATCGAAAGAGAAAAAAAAATAAAAAATATGTGAACTTAAATGAACCTCCAACATGCTGTAATTTAGTTTATATTAAAGAAATAATTTTCGAGAATAAGTAGAATCACGGCCCTTCTGGTAAAAGTGTCTTGTGCGACTCGCTTCGTAAATGTACTTGTCACAAGTCGCTACCGCGACTCTTAATAATACGTTGTCACTCCTGACATTAGGAAAGAAAACTTTTTTCAACCAAATTTAAAAATAATCTGTTATCATATTGCAAATTATATATTGAGAATTATATGTTTAAAAAAAAATCGTTGAATAGTTAATAATACGTACCGGAAGTAAGTTTTCTAGATTTGGATGCTGTTACGACGACGTTTTCTGGTCTAAATAATTCTTTCTCTACTTTTGGTCCAAATTTACCCTTTGCCTCCTTTAAACCTATAAAAAGTGGAGAAATTAATTTCCCATTGGCGTTTATTGTAGGCTGGATCGTGTACCTATGAGTTGTTGAAGAGACTGATTGTACAACACATTCGACTTTTTTTGAGCCTTCTATCACTAAAGATTGCACTGAATGGATTTCCAGCTGAAAACCGCTTTGGTCCAAATTGTATACATTTTCCGATCCATGTTTCTCGATTAGTGACATTAACATCGTGTATGATTTTTTCTGCATTTTTCTGTAAAAACGCTTCTTCCTCTACAGTTTTTCTCGTTACAAATTTATTTATTTTTCTGGAAATAATACGATGCTATTTCTTGAATTTCCATACGATTATACGATTATATTCCATACGATTCCAATACGATACTATTTCTTGGACTTCCATACGGATTTGACGAGTTTGTATTTTTGCTTTACAGTTTCGATATTGTAATTCTTTTTGTTACCAGATCTCCAGTATTCCACAACTTTTTTTTGTAAACATAGCTCAGCTCATCATCACTCGAACAAATGTCAGAATCAACATACTCTTTATACGGTTCTTGAATATTTAGAGTCTCTTTCTCTATCATTTCTATTCCATTGTAGTCTTGCATAGAATCAATTTAAAAAAATTCAAAATTTTCCTTCAGCTCCTTTTCTGCATTGTTAATAGGAGTTTGTGCAATATTCATAGCCTCAAATGTAGCCAATAAAAGTTTAATAACGTTGATTGGGTTGACTTTCACACTGATAAATATTTTAAGCACAACACACCAACAGCACAAAAAAAATACGATTCGAAGCTCGCTTAAATAAATACATACTAGTAAAATATGAATGGTACCTGCCTTTTAAAGCAAGTATCAGAAAAATAGAACCTATTTCATTCAAATGGATCCACCCCTTTTTAATAGCGGCTGAGAAATAGATAACTGTAGAGGTGGTTCACCACTTAATTTAAAAAAAAAATTTCGTACTCATGGTGAACTTTTCATCGTTTTAGATGAGAAAAATTTTGGTTTTTGTTTTATCGAAATCGGTGAAATGATTGTCGGTGAAACTGCAAAATCACCCCTTGACATGCCTTACTTTGAAGGGTGGTTTCACCCCTTAGAACTGTTTTTCCGCCGATAAAAAAAAATGCGTGTTTCTTAGTTTCTAATGCTCTTCCATATACAAGAGTTTCAATAAAATTGGAGGGGGACACCAAACTGATGTTCCTTGTAAGAGTATATTGACTTTATGATGTGTTACATTTTCAATTGTATAGTAAAATGTATGATTTACTATAATCGAGTTTATATTTGAATTGCATTGTAGGTGATAACTTAAAAAAAAATTTGAAGTCAGTGCCAAACAAATTAAACAAAACCTCTATCTCCAATCGTCCATTCGTATGCGTAAGAGTTTGTATTTAACCGTTTCAGTTTTTATAATTTTGAATTAATTTGGCACCGACTTCAAATTTGTTTTTATACAATGATTCCGCAGTATAGATTTTTAAAATACTTTTTAGAGCTTTTTTGAAGTTGGTTTAAAAAAAAAACGCTTTTTATTTTTTTCATTTTCAGTTGTTTTGAATTTAATCCATCAGCAGGCGCGCTACGTACACTTCAAACATTGGGTGCGCAATGAGAGATTTTCTCAAATGTATAGCTTCAAGTGCTGAATTTGATAAATATGAACTTGAAAATAATTTCGCTACAGTGATTGTGGCTATTAAACATTTTTATTTTTAAAAAACCATAAATACAACGATAATTGACACTTAAAACCAAAAAATAATAATTAAAAAAATTCAAAAAAAATTTTCAACTCTTCTATCATACTGAAGAATAAATTTTATGAAAATAGAAAAAATTTCAAATGCTTATGCCATTTGAATTTTTCGAGTAATTATTGTTTTAATATAAGTGTGAGAAAAAGTCTCGTAGCGCGCCTGCTAACGGGTTAAAATATTTTTTTATATATTTAATCTCAGAAAATTTTTTGTAATATTCGTTAAAATAAACTTTTCGATATCCGCAATGATGTATTTATAGTTTTCCATTAATTGAAAAAAAAAAACAAAAATTTTGTCTTGACATAAAATTTATCTAAAAATACCAAAGTTATTATCAGATCGTCATTGAATTAGTATGGGACCATTTCGAGCGTTCCTTAAAACAAAAAAGATTCATCTAAATCTGATACCTTTATGAAAAGTTATGCGCGTACCCAGTATATATTCACATATATATGGGGCATTCCACGCCAAATCGACTTACGTCAGACCCTTCCATTCTTTGATTTGGCTGAAAATTTTATATGTTGTATGACCCATTGAAAGAAGCTCTCTTGATTTTTTTCCAATTTTTTTGTCCATACACTTGTGATATAATTTGTTTTCAAAATTCGATATTTTTTTCTTCAAATGACTGTAACTCTCTCAAAAATCGACCAAATCGAACTTTTTTTTTTAGAAAGGTTGATTTTTCACCGTATTGTTAGAAAAAAAAATACGAAAGAATGATTAATATTTGTATTTCATATTTTTTCTCAATTTAAAGCAATTTAAAGCAAAAAACATTGGTTTTAAGATGTTTGCCCATTTTTATTTTTTTCAAAAAATTTATAAAAAAACTTTGACCAATTAAAAGATTTTAGAGACTAGTTTTATCGTGGGCGGATTTTTCCTTATATATTTTTTTTATTATTTTGAAAAGAAGCTAATTTCGAAGTTCATTAAATTAGCTTTAAATTCATCATGTTGGATACTTTTTCGCAAACGAAATGAGCGGCATCACAATGCATACAGATTTCAGTCAAGCCACCTCCATAATGTTCTTCGACATTGTCAATATAATCTACATGAAACCAAGTTCTTTCTCCATCTTGTGTTATATCAAGAGCCGCGGTAGTAGGTACGTTACGTTTTGGCGCGACTGTTTTGGCGCGAGACATCTTGGCGTGGAGACGTTTAGGCGCGGGGATGTTTTGACGAGAGGGCGTTTTAGCGCGAGGAATCGTGGGACACGTGAAAATAGTAGGGTGGGTTTGCAGCATCTCGGAATGTGGGTATGGAATCGTTGGATATGTAGAAATAGTAGGGTGGGTTTGCAGCATCTCGGGATGCGTATGTGGAATCGTTGGACATGTATAAATAGTAGGGTGGATTCGTAACATCTCGGGATGTGTGCGTAGAATTGTTGGACGTGTAGAAATAGTAGGGTGGGTTTGCAGCATCTCAGGATGTGGGTGTGGAATCGTTGGACATTTTGAAACAGTAGGGTGGATTTGTAGCATCTCGGTGTGATGGGTGGAGTCATTGGACGTATGAAAATACTAAGATGGGTTTGTATCATCTCGGGATGTGTGCATGGAATCGTCGGACGTGTGGAAATAGTAGGGTGGGTTTGTATCATTTTGGGATGGGTGCGATTCGTGGTGCTTAACCAGCTTGCGCCGGTGCCAGAACATGCCCGCGCCAAAACGTCCCTGCGCCAAAATGTCCCCGCGCCAGAACATCCCCGCGCCGAAACGTCCTCGCGCCAAAATGTCCCCGCGCCCAAACGTCCTAGTGCCTAAGAGTCTTCGCGCCGAAACGGCAACGCCAAAACATCCTCGCACCAAGACGTCCCGTCATCCCCGCGTCCAAATGTCTCGTGCCAAAATGGTCACGCCAAAACGTACTGCTCCCTGCGGTTGCGGCTCGACGCCAAGTATTAAAAAAAAACCCAGTGCGAGTCCTGCTGCACTCTTATATACTCGAATATGACGGTTTCCGGACTTTTTTTTCTATATACGACATAGAATGAAAATGTCCTGCAAGTCGTCATTTTTTCATAAATCGTATTGAGCGGAATTTTCTTTTGTATAGATAAGAGCTCGAAATATTATACACTGTTAAAAAATATATAAAATTTACAATACTTTTACAATACAACGGTAAATGAAATTTACAAACCGGGTGTATGAAATGAAAATTATTGCACTCGTATGCCAAAATTGAAATATGAACATAAATTTTGGTTACTGATGTGGAATTTAAGATGCATAACATTGAATATTCATATGAAATCTGAAAATTTTGTGGACATGCATTGAAATAAATCATATGTTTGATTGATAATTAATACAAATGTATATGAATTCATCTACTGTCAACACTGTATTAAAATTACAGTATGATCTTCACTTTTCTTGACAGTTGACTGAAAAATAAGATACACATGAATGTTAATAATACGATACATGTTATTTCCCATCATAACTTTATCTCTTAAAAATACGGTACAAAAATGGGAATGAAAATTAATATACCCTGCAGTATAAAAAAAAAATCCGTGTATTAAAATTCATTTACCTATGTATTAATTATAAGAATCTCAATATTAAAATTAATACACAAGTGTAAGAAATTCGTAACGCTCTGTGGGCACCGTGCATCGCGCTCTGGCCACCGTGTGGCGCAGAGCATCGACTTTCTCATAGGAGGCACGTGCTTCGGACGAGGATATATACAAGTCGCTCGAATCTAAGAAAATTGTGTAAAACATGAAAATGGTGAAGACCAAACTTAACACAAGATGTTGAGATTATAATAAAAAATTTTACGGTGATAATTGCTCGACCTAATTGCCACGGCATCAAGTGGTGATAAGTCACTCTAATTAATTTCTTGAGATGTCTGCATGATTTCGACCTTCAACTTTAAAAAATGGAACACAATAGTACATGAATTAATGTATTCCCCGTAAAAACTCATAATACCTGAATTTATTTAATATTCATTCGTATATTAATATTTAAAAAGGATCACCAAATTTTATGATACATTTCTAGAAATATCGTAGACATATGTAATGCGAAAACGTTATACGGTGCCTGAAAGTTAGTAATCTTGAATCTGAAAATTCTTATGCTGGTAACATGAACTTTAATATACCTGTATAGTAATATTAGTTAATGTTTCGTGTTTTTAATATGTACAAGGTCAACATTTCTTACATGTATATGATTTATCAAATACACAAGTATATTAATTTTACTAAACAGTGCTCGTTTTATTAAAATACCGCGTCTCTCAATTTTCCTCAACGTATCTGAATTTTCATGTATGGTATCCGCGTAAAAACTTCCTATACATGTGTATTAATTTTCATACGGAAATTTTTTACAGTGTACATTGACATAAGTTCGCTTGAAATGAAATCTGGGGACAGAATAAACCTGCTAAATGTGAAACAAATTCAAGCGCGAATGAAAAGGTAATTCTAACGCGTAATTCGTTGTATTGTATCGCCAATCAACACAAGAGTAAGAGACGTGGTCGATACATTTGTTTTGCTTTATCATTCCGAAACAAGAATACGCAAGGACATCGCACAAAAGCCACCCAAAAAGTTTCTTAGGATATCGGAGTAATTGTTTCGCATCGGTATAACAAAACGAGCCTTGTTATACCGATACCAATTTTTTTGTTTTTTCGTACGTGCCTTATCACACGATGTGAGTACCTATTATGTGTGCAATATAAAAACTTCTCAGATAACGCGCACCGTCTCGACCAGCAAAACCCAATAAAGATTTTTTCCATTTTTATCCGGGTATTCCAATATATTTTTTACATCCCTATATTAGTAAGGTTCATTATGTATTTAGTCAACATTTACCCGAGCTTTAGTTGAGTTTCAGCAGTGAATTTTACTCGACTTGTCCGTTATACTTTTTTAGTTGAAACATGAAAATATGGTCACATATTACTCGTATTAAAATTGAATAGAAATGATCAGCTGTCTTAGGGAACGCGCGGACTATCTTTGAATTCGTCCGCTTTCCACTTCACACTCGGTGAGTCTCTCTTTGTAAGAATATACAGGGTGATTCGCTAGAAGTTAGTCACTCGACGCGCACAAATATAAGCATTCGTACGTCACAACTGTGAAGCGCAAGAATTGAAGCCAATGACCTATAATATCATGATCTCAAGATGACCTTAGCGTACAAAAAAAATTTTCCTTTGACTTTTTGTCTAAAATCAATATGTATAGATGTTTTCGAGTAAATAACTTCTAGCGAATCACCCTGTATTTTCAATTTCATCCGAGAGTTTTTTTATGACGATGCTCGTATCTTTACTTCGCTGGATCAGATATCTCTTTTATCTTTCACCGATTTTTATACCCAAACCAATAAATTGTGTATTTATGTGTACGTGTGTTACTGACGCTGATTTAGTTCGTTTTCTTTTATATGTTGCAGATATCCGTGACGAGCTACGATGAGAGGCTTGCTCCTGATGTCGAATTAATAATTGCGGTCAACTCTCCGATCGTGAACACACCAACAGCGGTAACACGGGTCGGGATAGCGGGAGGGAGATGACGTACCAAAGACTACAGAGGCAGATATTACGAACGATAACACGGTCATTGCCAAGACATCCCGTGTGGAAATTCAGTTAGGATCTTGGCTAGGACTTGATTATTTTTCCCTTACTCTGTTAGGGCCCCGATATAGAAGCCCGAAAAGCTCCTTACAGGCTGGTCACACTCTGTCAACGAGGACCCAACCGAGCAAAAGGTCAGGGCCTTTAAAGGAAGCCATAATGGAGCCCTAGCAAAAAATAAATGTAAATAAAAATATTTTTTATGATTAGAATTGGATATCTGATCATAGTTCATCTTATTTCAGTATTTGCATTACTCCGGATATTAACTTGTGCGAAATGTTCTCACCTATACCGGAATTCGATCCGACCTACCTATTGATCTTTGACTCAACGCGCACGCACGCTACCCATTACACTATTATCTAGTTGAGACATTTTGGTTAAAAAATGTAACTGTTGAGTTTTATCTGGTGTTCGGGTTGGAAAGTGCAGAAAAAAAATCGCACAAGAAAAGAAAGGCGGAGATGAATCGCAAGTCACTTTTTCATACGTTGGTCACGAGAATGAAATTATCGCTCATTAGGTATTTATTGAGAATCAATTTATAAGACAGTGTCACAATTATGTACAAGATCCCTGAGTAGACAATAATGCGTTACAAAAAAAGACCCGATTGAATGAAAAGACGCGGTGAGTTCAATGCCAACGACAATATGGCGACAATGTAACAGAAAAACTTGGTTGAACCACGTTTTTCATATCCGATTGTTATCGAGCAAAGGTGACTGATTTTAATTCCGAACAAGTATTACGCGAATTACGGTTAAATTAGAAAAACTGATTCGAAGAGCCAAATGTTTCCCGTGCACGCATAAAATGAAAGATAAAACGGAAACGCTAGAGAGCGCTTCTTGCTTCAACGATGAAGAAGAAAGCCGAAGTCGAACTTTCGACGACTCGCGATGATTGGTAGAAAGTCCTGGGAGATTTGAAGTTGTGACCAAGGTCCGTGGATTGAATGGTTGGTAGTATTGCATTAGTAAGGTCTTCTTATACATTTCTTCTATACGCAGACTAAAAATGGCGGAATACTCATAACCAGTATACCTATAGTTCAGTGACAGTTACGAACACAAACACACTAATATACTTTTCCGTGACCAAAAATGGCCGCCTTTAAGAAGACCTTACTTAATGCAATGCTACCAATCCACGGATCTTGGTTGTGAACGCCTATTGGCTAGCGCATGAACAAGAACAACCGCGTGCTCATACGAAACAAAATATGTGCTGCCGCTCGGTGGCAGAGAGTAGAGGCGCCCAGTCGACAATGGAAGCGCGAGCATGTTGCGACGGAGACGTGCTGCCTCCCGGAGTCAAGAGTATGAGATTGCGGGACAAAACTGAACAGTAACATATGCTGCAGGTACGTCATGTAGTACATACTACACAGTATACTTAATAAAACTATAAGTGACAGAGTTATCGAAGTAAGACAGAAATAGTCATAGTAAACTTAAATTCTTATTAACAATGACAATAATATCAAGTACAAACGATAATGAATTGAATTATTAATAAAAAATACATAGAATAATATTTATTATTATATGATTAATATAACAATAAATATAATTATGGTTTATATTTTATTATTAATATGTAATAATAATAATTATTTTTAATTGTCTATAAATAACTAAACATATTCAATGTTGCAAGAATAAGCTTTATTCTTCAAAAAAAACGTTTGTTTGTGAATTGAAATGAAAAAAGGCAGATTTAGATTCTTTGTCCAATCGTAGGAATCAACATCAGTTTTGATATTTTGATATTAAATATTACAATTTATTTTAATGAGAGCTACTCTGACGAAGATGGAATAGATCCTCAAATATTTAATTCATACGCATCGTTTTTTAATAATATTGGCGACCCTGACATTTCCCGATCGGGTTCTAGTCTGGCAGTATTAGGGCGATAAACTTAAGGCTACCTTGACAATGCCAATCCGGGCCCTCAAACAGTTTCCTCACTGAAACCTTTTCTTGAGTACGCAATCAACACTGTTATTCCGCTTCTAGGGCCTTGTTTGGCTGTGGCGTGGAAGTCCCTACTAGGGAATCCACATTTCAACCCTTACGGGTCCCAAATTCATTTCGGGCTGCCCTAATAATTTTCCACACGGGATCGAGCGTCTGCGATGTCACGCGTGAGTTCGACAGTTAAATGACAACCAACGGTGTCTTCATCGATAAGTCGAGCGTAGTGGTGGAGAGATATGATGGTGGTGATTCTGTCATCTAATCAAACGTTGCAATCATTCTTTTTAGTCGCAAGAATCTATACGTGAGAATCTAATCGCGACGGGAGTCAAAGAGGGTGGACTATCGCGAATTTTAGACATTAACACTTTTTCAGCTGAAAATTCGAGAAATATGGAGAGTGCCGTGGCACAGTTCCAGTCACAATGTTCCATGCTGGAGAATCATAGCGTCGCGGAATTGTTGACATGAGGAGCAGCAGTGGCAGCAGAAAAAATAGCAGCACTCGTAGGAGCAGTGATAGCCATAGCAGTGAGGTCGAAAATGAATGGGCAGTGACACATGGAGAGAAATGCTTGCTTCAGGACAGCGTGTGCCACGCTACTGCAGCAAATTTTGTATGTTAATATAGTGACGACAAATTTATTTGCTGCTGTAGTGAAAATTCTATGCTGACATATGATTTGCTACAGGAGCAAAGAACTTTTGCTCTCGCAGCGTTCACGCGAAAGTCCCTCTAACAACAACAATACATTATGGTAACATGCCACATGCTACGGATATCATTGACTAAACGCAACGGGTACGCATAAGCAAATAATCTTTGCTGGATGAGCAAATAATATTTACCACTCAAAATTCTTTTTCTATATTGACTAAAACATATTTGCGAGTAAAAGTGGTTCATTGTATACAAAAACAAATAAAAAAATTTGATTTCACTTGAAAATTATCCAATTATTCATCTTTTTTCATAGTTGATGGATGGGTAACGGATTCGGTTGAATAAATTTTCTTACCTGGACCGAGATTCGAACCTAAGACCTATACTTTCTACTGTCGAACTACCTATGCACCCTATCCATTACGCTACTATCGATCGCTTGTAAAATATCCGTTCCGCCTACTTATATCAATCATTGATTGAACATGTATTTGTTGGTTATCGAGTTGAATATTTCCAAAAATAATATGTTTTTGTCCTTGAAATTTATGAAAATTCGAAAAAAGATTTAATTAAACTTTTTGGTAATATATGGGGCATTCCACGCCAACTCGGCCACTTTTGAAATTCGTATTTTTTTGTTCTGATTTTTTTTTCTCTAATAGAGCTCATTGAAAGGAACTCGTCTGATTTTTTTCAAATTTTTATCTGAACACGTTCATAAGAAACGAATTTTTGAAAAATTTTCCGATTTTTTTCTTCAAATATGAATAACTCTCTCAAAAATACAGTAAACCGAATGGATGAGGGGTCAAAATTTTAGTTTTAAAACGTACTTTCGTTTAAAAATATGTAGAAAATTATCAAAACATTACATGAATCAATTTTTACAATTCGAAGCATGAAATGTTTTTTCCCACATAGTTAGCCCCCTTCGACTTTGCTGCTAATTTTTTATAAAAAACTATTATTTTTTCAAGAAATTTTAAGCCTAGTGTAATCATGGGAAAATCTTCCGTTGTACATTTTTATAATTAAAATAGAGATTTGTTTACAATCAATTATCTATAACTCCCTGAAAAATCGAACAAAGTGAATCGTCTAGGGGGTTAAAATTTTTGTTCTGAAATGTACCTTTGTTTAAAAATATGTGAAAAATTATTCAAAATTTACATCACCTAGTTTTTCCAATTCTAAGATAAAATAACCTTTTTTCATAGCATTTATACCAATTAATTTTTTTCTTTAATGTTTGTACGGAAGCATAATTCGTTTAATGAATTGTAAGCTAAGAAGGGTTGGTCGGCCACTCATCATCACCAATTTCGTCCGGATTCACAGTATATGTAGGGCTGGATTAGAAATGAAAGTGACGCAAGTGGGAGCTCCAGATGGCCAAGCGTTTAGGAAATAAAATTTTTGTCACGGATTGGTCAATACATAAGTCTTTTATGTTAACGTAATTTTCAAGCAGTGGTTGGCGCAACGGCAAGAGTTCGGATTCATAATGCGAGGGTCATGGGTTTGAGTCCCCGTGCGGAAACTTTGTTTTTTTCTTTGGCTTCTTTTCAATTTTTACGATACTTATGCCACAAATCAACCGAAATAATGCATAATGAAGAATTTATTATTATTCAAATTGCAAGTAAAATACATGAGAAAGTAGTGGAAGTTTTATCCGAGTATACGTTTGTGTACGATGATGAGTTGATTTGGTCCGAAGAATTCGACGAAGGAGGTGAATATGAAGAAGTAGAGGGTATCATTTCGTCAAATGATGACTACGAACCAGATGAAAAAAATGAAAGAAGATCCAGATTTCGTTCCACTCGATTGCAAAATAATGGCGGTTAATCTTGCAAAAGCACATCCAAAGTGGAATTTGAAGAGTCTACAAACGAAAGGAGCATCTCGCTTGAAGTATATGCGAGATTTGAAAATTTGGGAAGAATATATTAAAAAACGTGGAATCCGAAAGGATAAATACAACACAATTGATACCTGGACATATGATCGCTTCGTAGAAGCACGAAGTTGTAGCCAACAAGTCACCACAAAAGACTTACAACAATGGGCACTTGCTGCTGCGAGTCTATTTCCAAATTTGGAATTCAAAACCTCGGAAACGTGGGTCAAAGAGTTTAAACGAAGGCATAAGATTCGTCAGAGAAAAATTACAAAATTTGTATCGGAAAGAGAGATTGCCAATATTGAGGAAACCCTTGCTGCGGCAAAGAACTTTCGAGTTCGGGCTCTCATCCCCAATTACGACAAGGATTTTGTTATCAACATCGATTAAACAGGTAAGTCAAGAATTCTCATTCGTCTACGTCAATCGAAATACTCTTTTTAATGTCACGTATAATAAAATATTTACATTCGTATATTCTCTTTCCAGGTTGCCAATACCAGTAACGATTTATAATCGAACCCTGAACCACCGAAGGTCAAAAGTAGTTTTCGTGAAACGAAAGGATATGAACAAAGTAATCCACTCGTATACGGCGCAATATACTATGAACCGTTCTGGAAAACTGTTGCGAACAGTACATATGCCTACAAGAGAGTACTGGCTCTTTTGGACCGCGGGTTAAAAAATTGGTGGATGAGTACGCGGCAAAATATAGGAATGTTGTCATTACTTTTTCAAAATCTGGTAAACTTATAGCAGCCTTGTACAAAAATTTTTTAACTGATGTGATGAAGCCCTACGTGCAGGAGAACAAAATTTTTTCTGTTAATTCCCTAGAAAAAATTTACAATCGGCTCAACATAGGCCAAGTGTGGCCTAGTGTTGGCCAATGTTGAGCCGATTGTAAATTTTTTGTAGGGTTGACTCGTGAGGAGGACAAACAAATCCACAATTATACGACGAAGTTTTCCAAGTTGAAGAAGGATTGCCAACGTGCAATATCAAAATGATTCCCCCCAAATGCACTCCGCTAGTGCAACCTGCGATGTGTATTTTTATCGTCAGAAAAAGAACTTGATCAGAAAGATTCAAAACTGCTCTTATCTCATCGATAGAGAAAAAGAAATCACATCTCGAGAAAACTGTATCAAAATACATTCCATCGTGCATCACCAGTTATCCTCGCCAATATTCGGCAACATGATGCGTTATGCGTGGTTCGCTGCCAAACTGTGCGACGAGAGAGAATTTTTTATGAATGTAAATAAAGTTTGTTTTTCTATGGATACTTTAAAACAACTATGTAACTGTAAAAATGCGGCGTTTATAACGTGTGCACGGTGCCGACACAATTACTGCTTCCCCTGTTTTTACGATGAATATCACCCCAGCACATGCAATTCATCAACCATATAATAATAAAAGTATCTAATTTTATATATGAAGTCATCGTGTGCGCTTTAATTACAATTCCTTCTGGGAAAGTTATTCATAATCCCAAATTTTCCATAATTATGCTCCTGTTAAAATAATGACGCCCCATACCTTTTGTGAAAATATAAAAAATAGCAAAAATCCCCTCCCGGGGAAAAAAATCTGGACAAGTACATTGGTGGTCCCTCGTTTCCCTATGATATCACAAAAATTCCAAAACCCCACTTAAATTTTTTCTTTTTTTAATGTTTACTAATTTTATTCATATCCCGGAGGGAAATCAACCATATAGATTATGAAATATACGGCCAAAAAACCAGACTTCACAATAAATGTTACTTTGAATTTATTTCCACAGAACGAAACAGGAATGAAAGCGTTAAAAAATCAGCGTTATCAAGTTGAGAAAAAAACCACTTATAACTGGTGTGTAAGAAGTATCAATAGTCTAGAAAAAAAAGAAAAAAGGTCACCATCTAAGTTACGTGCAGCAGTAAAATTTATGATATCAGTACTAGGACAAGTATTTCTTTGGTGACTGAGAAGATATCAATATGGACGTACCGTCAACGTAGGGCATGCAGTTGGTGCATTGCTTCTGGGATCTCCTAAGTCGAGTAGCTACTTTTGTTTTGGCTATGGCGCGACCAATGTTGCCAAATAGTATTTACTTATATGATGTAATGAAACAACATTGCCTGCGCCGTGGCTCAAATAACGAAAAATAAGCAGGAACAGGAAGTTTCGCATAAGATCCCGTGCTTTTGTAATATTAAAAAAAAAAACTTTAATTTATGTCCGTACATGATAGCACAGTTTTGTTTGATTGGTAATAATTTGATGAACGTTCATCACCGTACGTTCAGCGTATACGCACAGAGTACTTGTCCGGCCCATAACTTTTTATTAAAATTGCTCATTCTAGTAAAAATCAGGGGTCTCTCTCAAAAGTCAAGGGTCATAAATACGCACTTTTTCATTGTTGGTATTGTCTGATTTAATTTTTATTTTTTTATAATTAATCCCGTATAACGGTTTAAATTCTCTTTTTCAAAACATAAACGGCTATTTTGATAGCTGGCGTCCAAGAACGTCAAAATGAGACGAACGGAGGGAGATTATTTTGTATGAAATTTGCGTGATCTTATAACTTTGGATACAAATTTGACGGTGCATTCATAGCCTGCATTGATCTTTTGACCATTCACCAGCGGTTACTTAGATCTTCTACTGATAAATAGTAGCTTTCCAAAGTGTAATAACTTTCATTGCTGCCAATAGTAGTTTTCGAATGTATGATACGCTACATTGCTGGTAATGGTTTACTGACAAGGAAAGGTACTTTGGTGTCCCCCTCCGATTTTGATAATTTTTATATATGTTATAGTCCATCGAAAATTAAGAGACACGTAATTTTTTTTATCGGCTTAAAGTTATTTTTAAGGGGTGAAATCGACCCCCAAAGTTGAGCATGTTTTGCATCTGGTAGAGTGTTTCATATAGAAGCACTTAACCGATCGTAACGAAACCAATTGCAAAACGTTTTTCACGTCAAATAACCTGTATATAATGTTCAACTTCTTATGCACCCCTATTACATGGGGATGATTCACCCCCGAATATCCAGAATTCTTTTGTATAAAAAAAACTTGCAATCCGATTTCAATAAAACAAACGCCATTTTGCAGAGCAAAAAAAATAAAATTGACGTATTTTTGGGTTTTTCTCAGATTAAAAAAATTAAGGGGGTAAAACACCCTTAAAATGTCAAATTTCATTTTGAGCACTGTCCCCTTCCGATTTCAATATTTTTTTTATAAAATGTAGCTTATCGAAAAATAAGACCACCTATTATTTTTATTGGCTCAAAATT
Organism: Rhimphoctona megacephalus; assembly: GCA_963989365.1. Classification (NCBI taxonomy): domain Eukaryota; kingdom Metazoa; phylum Arthropoda; class Insecta; order Hymenoptera; family Ichneumonidae; genus Rhimphoctona; species Rhimphoctona megacephalus. The sequence goes on along the minus strand of OZ022416.1, from coordinate 7,445,239 downwards.
ATTTTTAAGGCGTGAAATCAACCCCCAAAGTTGGGCATGTTTTGCATCTGGTAGAGTGTTTCATATAGAAGCACTCAACCGATCGTAACGAAACCAATTGCAAAACGTTTTTCACGTCAAATAACCTGTATATAATGTTCAACTTCTTATGCACCCTTACTTACTGCAGGGGGCTGAACCACCCCCTGACATTCATAATTTTTTGTATAAAAGAAAAATTGTCATTCGATTTCAATGGAAAAACCAACATTTTGAAAAGCATAAAAAAATTATAGTGAATGTGTCTAGATTTTTCGAATAAAAAAAATTAAGGGGGTAAAACACCCCTAAAATCTCAAATGTCATTTTGCGCACTTAAATGATAAAATTCAATTCAATTGGTCTCATTATCATTGCGTATCGACTTATATGCTAAATAATATTTATTTCGCATGTACATCCGCTGCCCTTCTGACATGCTTCACGTTTATAAAGAAGTGTTGGTATCCGTTCTATTTATATAAGTTTCTATTTTGAACGATTTACGAAAATAAAAAAAAAACTCAAATATCAAAAGAGTCGCATCAGCAATTCACCGCCCAGAATGTAAACAAAGCTGGCTCATGCCTTGCCATATTCTTATTCATATCAAGAACCGCTATAGTGGCTCGACCCCAAGTATTCTTGAAAAAGCTAGTTCGCTCAGGCTAATGTTTGAGGTATATCCGAAAACCAAATAAAAATGCTGTTTTCGTGGTGATGTCAGATCAAACCGCCCACTCAAGATGAAAAAGGTAAAACTGACTTTATATTATTCCAGAAGTTAAGTTGCTGTTCGACTGTTGATCAGTCATTATCGTGTCCGCTATCGTGAATACCGTATTGTTATTAACATGTCCATCAATCCAATGAACGTAATAAGACTGTTGTTTCTTACATTCGAGGTAATGAACATTCCTGACAGTCCTGTTAACAATAATGAAGTGGAATTGAAAGAGAGTTTCGCGGAAATTCTGAAGGCCTCTATGGCAGAGTTCAATCAGTTAGAAATCGTCGAAGATACGACATTAGATTTTCAAGAACCGTTTAGAGATGTCATAGTAGAACCTGTCGAAGATAATGACATCGAATGGGGTCTTGGAGAATCTCCATTAAGCCCTGAAACGTGTACTGACGATGAAGAAGATTTGAGCTACGACTACAAACAAAGAGCTGTTGAGTACTGGAGAAGTGCAAAAACGAAACAAAATAGGAAAATAGAAACAGTCCAAAACCGATTTAAACTCGTTAAATCTGTGCGCCAATTAAGGCGCTGGGCTCAACAAATTAATAAAGGCGGAACTTACAAGGAAAAATTGTCGCGCATTTCTGAATATACAATCGATAATTTAAAAAGCGCCATAGAAGCAGGTCTCATTGTACACGATATCGATCTTCGGAGATGGGCATTACAAGCCCAAAAATTGATTGGGCATGAGAATTTGCGTTTCAGGGCTTCGCCAACATGGATAAAAAAGTTTAAAAAAGTTCATCGAATAACAAGTAGAAAAATAAATAAATTCGTGACAAGAAAGACTCTCGAATCAAAGGACATATTACAAAACGATGCTAATAAATTTGTCTCCGCAGTTCAATTGAAAATTGAGGAATATGGCTTGGAAAATATTTATAATTCTGATCAAAGTGGTTTCCAATTAGAAGTCCATTCAGGGCGAACGTTAACAGAAGAAGGTACAAAACAAGTAGAATGCCTTGTACAATCCGTTTCAGCGACAACCCATAGCTACACCATCCAGCCGACAATATCAGCAGCAGGAAAATTGTTGTCACCTCTTCTGATAATTTTAAAAGAGCCATCCGGGCGGTTGGGGCCAATCGTAGAACGAACCATTTTTCGACCTCCCAATGTTTTTATAAGTGTTTCAAAATCTGGCAAGGCTACATCAGGTACGTTGGTATGTAATATTCAAATATAAAAAATAGATGTGCTATTAATTTTTACATATTGATTTATAGAACATTTCAAAGTATGGCTTCAAGAAGTGTTCTTCCCAAATGTCGGTGAGAAAAGTGTGCTTTTAATAGACTCATGGAGTGGACATTGCCCTAGTGTTGTCACGGAAGTTACACCACATAACAAAGAAATTGTTACAATGATCATACCGAAAGGAACAACAGGGAATATCCAGCCACTTGATGTCTTCGGATTTAGAATTTGGAAAAATTATGTCAGACATTTTTCAGACAGTGTCATGTTACTTGATTATGATTTAAGTCTACATTTACGAAATAATATTATCAAGCTGCAATCTCTAGTACATAATCAATTATCATCTCCGAGGTACGAAAATTTATTTCGATATGCCTGGTTCAAAAGTGGGTACATAGAAGAACGACCTGAGCATTTCGAAAATCCCGTTGAATTCGCTTTTGGTATGTCATCTCAAACACAATGTGAAATTGAAGGCTGCACAAATGTGGCTGTAGTAAGATGTTCATGGTGTAAAAAGTCACTTTGTTTCAAACATTTCTTCGAAGAACATCATTACTGTTCAAAATATAATCATTAAGTTCAGGAATGATAATTGAAACGAAAATTTGAATTGGAATCTATTTTTACTACATGAAAGATTTTAGCGCCTATGTATAACCTATATATATATATTTGTGTACAGACCATGTGTATACAAAAATAAAAAATCGTGAAGCTCACGACCACCGAAGATGTAGGAGTACTCAATTTTTCATATAATTAAAAAGCCGATGTACATGCGAAATAAATATTATTTAGCATATAAGTCGATACGCAATGATAATGAGACCAATTGAATTGAATTTTATCATTTAAGTGCGTAAAATGAAATTTGAGATTTTAGGGGTGTTTTACCCGCTTAATTTTTTTTATTGGAAAAATCTAGACACATTCACTATAATTTTTTTTTGCTTTTCAAAATGTTGGTTTTTCCATTGAAATCGAATGACAATTTTTCTTTTATACAAAAAATTATGAATGTCAGGGGGTGGTTCACCCCCCTGCAGTAAGTAAGGGTGCATAAGAAGTTGAACATTATATACAGGTTATTTGACGTGAAAAACGTTTTGCAATTGGTTTCGTTACGATCGGTTGAGTGCTTCTATATGAAACACTCTACCAGATGCAAAACATGCCCAACTTTGGGGGTTGATTTCACGCCTTAAAAATAATTTTGAGCCAATAAAAATAATAGGTGGTCTTATTTTTCGATAAGCTACATTTTATAAAAAAAATATTGAAATCGGAAGGGGACAGTGCTCAAAATGAAATTTGACATTTTAAGGGTGTTTTACCCCCTTAATTTTTTTAATCTGAGAAAAACCCAAAAATACGTCAATTTTATTTTTTTTGCTCTGCAAAATGGCGTTTGTTTTATTGAAATCGGATTGCAAGTTTTTTTTATACAAAAGAATTCTGGATATTCGGGGGTGAATCATCCCCATGTAATAGGGGTGCATAAGAAGTTGAACATTATATACAGGTTATTTGACGTGAAAAACGTTTTGCAATTGGTTTCGTTACGATCGGTTAAGTGCTTCTATATGAAACACTCTACCAGATGCAAAACATGCTCAACTTTGGGGGTCGATTTCACCCCTTAAAAATAACTTTAAGCCGATAAAAAAAATTACGTGTCTCTTAATTTTCGATGGACTATAACATATATAAAAATTATCAAAATCGGAGGGGGACACCAAAGTACCTTTCCTTGTGAGTCGCATCTTCAGAAATTTCATAACTGACTGCACCTTATGTTAATGTAATTTTATGATGACTACGAACACCATTTTATTCCGATTGAATTCGACGTCGAATGTTGTGTATGATACAAGGCCATTCTGAAATTCGCAGAAGAATTGATTTTCTTATAAATTTCTGACAGCGAAAAGCAACGCATGCAACGAAAAGCACCTCCAATTTGATTTTCATTTGAATGAGCAATTTTAATAAAAAGTTATGGGCCGGACAAGTACTCTGTGCGTATACGCTCAACGTACAGTGGTGAACGTTCATCAAATTATTACCAATCAAACAAAACTGTGCTATCATGTACGGACATAAATTAAAGTTTTTTTTTTAACATTACAAAAGCACGGGATCTTATGCGAAACTTCCTGTTCCTGCTTATTTTTCGTTATTTCAGCCACGGCGCAGGCAATGTTGTTTCATTAGATCATATAAGTAAATACTATTTGGCAACATTGGTCGCGCCATAGCCAAAACAAAAGTAGCTACTCGACTTAGGAGATCCCAGAAGCAATGCACCAACTGCATGCCCTACGTTGACGGTACGTCCATATTGATATCTTCTCAGTCACCAAAGAAATACTTGTCCTAGTACTGATATCATAAATTTTACTGCTGCACGTAACTTAGATGGTGACCTTTTTTCTTTTTTTTCTAGACTATTGATACTTCTTACACACCAATTATAAGTGGTATTTTTCTCATCTTGATAACGCTGATTTTTTAATGTTTTGATTCTTGTTTTGTTCTGTGGAAATAAATTCAAAGTAACATTTATTGGGAAGTCTGCTTTTTTGGCCGGATATTTTGTGATCTATATGGTTGGTTTCCCTCCGGGATATGAATAAAATTAGTAAACATTAAAAAAAGAAAAAATTTAAGTGGGGTTTTGGATTTTTTGTGATATCATAGGGAAACGAGGGACCACCAATGTAGTTGTCCAGTTTTTTCCCTCCGGGAGGGAATTTTTGCTATTTGATATCACTTCTTTTTTCTATAGTATTTTCATATATTTCGCTTTATATAGACTCCAATAAAGTCTGTATATAACAAAAAAACTTACAACGTGTTTGTATCATTACATTGTCGATTTATTTCAATGACAGGAATCAGTACAGCTCACACTACTATTTCGACATAAGAGAATGAGACAGATTTTCTACCATAAATTCATTATTATTGAGGTTGTTTAAATATAGGAGCGTTTCGTTCTTGTGATAAGAAGAAAAGTTATGTTTTTAAAAGAGTTAACTACAGACTCCAAGTATTTTCGAGATGTTAGTAATTCGTTGATAGGTTATTATTCAATTATAGCTTGGTAAGAAGGTGTTATGGAAGAGACCTCAAGTACCAGTTTTTTCCCCAAGGCAAAAATTCAGAAAATTAAATACTTTATCATTAGCTTTCAAGTTGTGTATTAGAATAAGTCATTCAGGGGTGAAAAGGCAGCGAGGATATTAGCAGTTTCGGTCTAAGCTATAAATAGTACATTACGATACGTGTGACTTAAGTAGCCTATTATTGCACGGCGTGAAGTTAGCGCCCGAGCGAAGCGAGGGTGCTAAACGCCGTGCATTAATAGACTTACTTAAGTCACGAGTATCGTATACTATTTTATAGCTCGTGTGACATAAACCCGACTTTTATTTAAAACTGATTAAGAAGATCTATTTAAAATAATAAATTGGGTAACATGGAAAGGAAGAAGTCCAACGGAAACCGCGTGCAATATTGTCACCCGAGCCGAAGGCGAGGGTGACAAGCACGCGGCCAACACATACTATTCAAATCTGGGCGACGGGGGTCCGGGGGCGGAGCCCCCGGCGGGGGGGAGGGGCGGAGCCCCCCGGGGGGTTCGGGGGGCGGAGCCCCCCGAAGGACACGATTATGATCTTTAAAAGTTCCATCAATATATCGTAATACACATTATTTGAAGTATTCATTTGTTATAGAAGAGTTTATTGAATTTGCTAAACATGTTTTTTACGTGATATTTATTATTTTTTTCTACAGCATGAAACTGTTTTTAGGCGAAATGCTAATCTATCCCCCTTCTGTCATTTGTCTGTTGTGAATTTTGAAGTGTCAAAAACGACATTTTAATGTATTTTTTCTTGTTTGCTGTCTATCTGTGAAGTTAGTCGTTTCATTTTTGCACGGTGTAAAAAAGGGCTATTTAAGTCACGGAAAAGCGTGCGTAAAGTGCGGGTTTAGGTCACACAGTGCTATAATAGATAATTATATTTAACTTTACTGTCAGGAACCTCAGAATTATTATTATTTCAAAGATGAAATGACGGAAGAATATGATGCATCATCCTTAACTTACAAATTGTTTTAAAAAACATAGAAAACAATTAGATTAAAACAAAATTCGGCCGAAGTACTTGACGAATGTTTTTTCACTTAATCTACATAGTGTATTGGTCATGGTGACAACCTCGCCAAGTACTTCGGCCGAAATTCTTTTTCATCTAATTTTTTTTCGTTTGCAATCTTTTTTTGCTTCGGACTCTTATTGATACAGAGTTTTTATTTTCATTCTGGTTGGTAAAACAACTGCATTTTCGAACTTGATTCTTTTCTATATCGACATTCAACATTATTTGAAGATTTTATGTTACACGATAAAGCCTCCCGTACTTGGCCACATATATTTTAGTATAGCTCAATTTATTTTATAACTTTTTGCGAAACCCAATTAGCTTTTCGCGAGGATTAACTCATTTTGTTTTGTGTGATTTGAATTTATTTGATACATTTTTTGAGAGTGGTCACTTTTCTTACTTTTTGATAGGATTTGATTTTCTCAGGGATTTTTGCGAGAAAAGGTTTTTGCAGTGTATGTATGTTCGTGGAAAAATATGGGAACGGTGGTCAACAAATGTACTTGTCCAGGTCTTTTCCCCGAGGGTTAGATTTTTTCAGATAAAGTCAATCAAGTGTTGCCCAAATGTTTGTTGGATCATTGTTGTTAAGGTAGTACTGTCGATACTGCAAGAGCCAAATGTATATACCGTCATGTTTGACTTACATAGTATTTAGAATAGGCAACGTCGCGATAGAATGAGAGAGACAGAAATGGACTGTTTCACTCGAGAGGTGTGCAAAAGCTATGCGTAAAGACTGACACGGGCGCATCATTATTCGGTTCTGTGTGTCAACTCGAAATAAAACATCTTTAAAATGTCAAAACCATGAGAAGACAAAAAAATCTACCACTGGAAGGGCCGCAGAGTAACAGATAAAATGTACCGGAAGAGATTGTAACAAATTGAACATTTTTAAATTACGTGCGCATTGTAACCTCTTCGCGACGTTGCCACGTGTATACTGAACTACGATATAAACGTATATTTGGGATATTTATTTGCTAATTACTACTATCACATGCTCTTAACCTGTATGTTTTTGGATTTAAAATGTTCCTTATAATATTTTCTCTTATTCTACCCTTTTTTAGGGTTCCGTACCCAAAGGGTAAAACGGAACCCTATTACTATGACTTTGCTGTCCGTCTGTCTGTCCGTCTGTCACCAGGCTGTATCTCATGAACCGTGATAGTTAGACAGTTGAAATTTTCACAGATGATGTATTTCTGTTGCCGCTATAACAACAAATACTAAAAAACAGTATAAAATAAATATTTAAGGGGGCTCCCGTACAACAAACGTGATTTTTTGCCGTTTTTATAGATAATGGTACGGAACCCTTCGTGCGCGAGTCCGACTCGCACTTGGCCGCTTTTTTATTATAGAAATCTGAACGGTACTTTTTGTAAAATACAATGAAAACTGTTATTTCTCATAAGACTCAATGTGAACTGTATGAAATTACTAATACCAATATCTTTTTTCTGGTTCTCTGTGGCCTCTTGAAAATTTAACTGGATCTTTTTCTTATCATAATCTATTGTAACGGGGCATACTCTGCGGAGCCCCGCTACATGCAGTAGCGCCATCTCCCAGGAACATCTGTAACAAAAAGATAAATAATAATAATAATTTTCAACAATTTATGCAATAATATAATAAACAAACAATAGAGGGCCTTGTTTCTTATATATAATAACTAGGGTACGGGATGATAAATAACAGGATAAATGGAAGGACGAGAAGAATTCTTGTTCTGCTTTCCGATACAAGATCCGATACGGATTCCTGACCGAAACGCTAGTGGGCACCTAGACAGATTTTCTGTCATAAGGAGTTAACGAAACGTTGAGTGAAGAAATTAATTGAGGAACTTAAGGAAAGGAAAATAGGAATTGTGCCTCTTTTCAATACAAGATCCAAGACGGATTCCTGACCGATACATTAGTGGGCACCTAAACAGAATTTCTGTTAGAAGGAGTTAACGAAACGTTGAGGAAAGGAATTAATCGAGGAAATTAAGAAAAAGGAGTACAAAAAGTTCCAAATCGAACGACGAAAGCCAGAGAACTGACTCGGCAGGAACGCAAAGGCAACTTTGCGTATACCACCAAGACAGCGCTTAAGCGATCGCCTTTGGATTTGGAATCAGGATAAAAGGGATTTATTAATGATGGTAAATTAAAAACTTACCAGAAATAAATCCATTCCTGCAAGAATCCGTTGTTGAGAGAGTAGAAATTGTAGCGAGCGGACAGTTCATTGTTGTGTCAATATTCCTTGTAGATTTTCCTTTTTAATCAGGATCTCCTTCGGGACGTGGCTGCTAGGGGATTTCAAATAAAATTAATAAAACAGAATAGAAAGAATAATTTGGGTAACTGGGAAAGGGAGTAAGGATCTCAAGGACCGGGAGTAAAGATTTAAAAATCTCAGAAAGAGGAAATTGAGAGTCGGAAAGATTTCACCAGACTCAACAATTTAGAATTGGGAGGATAAAAGGAATCACCGCAAACTGCGTCAGTTTGAGTGAATAAAGGAGAGAAAATAAAAGGAATAAGGAGTAAAATTCGGGTCACAGCGGTGACGGCTCACACACACAACAACACGATAACAGAAAACGGCTAGAAAAACGAACATTGTACTCGGAAAACACAGTAACTGCACACTTTTGTCCCAAACAACCACAGAAACAAACGCGAGTCCACGAGAACACTTATAATTGTTGAATTTGTTATTAATTTTAATTTATTTCGAAGCGGAAGTCTCAGCGGTGACATCACACATACACGACAAGATACGCGTATCACGAAGTGAAACTCAGTTAAAACACACAATTGTCATACGATCGACACGACACTTCACAAAATTGTTCAATACACATAAACCAACAACCGCGAAGTCATAAGAATATATAAATTTTATTAATTGTAAAATTATCACGATAAGAAAAATCGACGCGAACACGAAAAACACACGTATACGGGGGCAGCCATATTGTAAAGCACGGATCGAAAATATCATCGATCGGGCTGTCGATCCGCGGCGCCACCGTATAAGCGGAGAATTGTGTAAAGTCACCAGCGTAACTAGAAGGCATATACTCTGAAGTTGCCGCGGTCAGAGAACTAGGGAAATTTACCCAGAACATTCTCAATATTATCGCACATAAATTATTGTACATCATTAAAATTTAAGAATACGATTATTGTAACTGGGAAATTGGGGGTTGAATGAATAAACAGATATTTGTAAATGATTTCTTCCTAACATACGGTTTTAATTAATTTAATCCTTATTCGAGTCCAGAACCTACATAAAATTTATATTGAAAATTCCACAAACGTTTCACTATTGCTGTACCAAATTTGATTAAATTCTGAACGGTAATTCTAAAACCGACAATACTACCTTAAGTGCCGAATATTGAGCATCGATTCTAGCGACTGAAGTGAGTTTTTTTTTTTTAATAATGGAAGATTTAAAAAAGTTCACAAGTTCACATTGTGTAATTATCACTTTTTTATCGACCAACCCTGACCACTTCTACTCCGCGTCAATTTTTTGCACGAGAAATAAAAGAACTCGTATTTTGAACTTTTAGTTGGTTTATGTTTTCAATTATCTAGCCGGTAATTTTTTTTTTAAGCCTCTCTACATTCCTGGATTTTGGTTTCAATAAATCGAGACTGGAAGCCCAATAAAATTACTAAAAGCTTCATAAAAAAAAAGTTAAATTTACAAACTTTTCGAGTACCAGTTTGAACTGGCAGAATTTTTTGCAGAGTTTATGGCTATTCGAATTGGATTTTATTGAATAAACATATTTGAACAGTGGTAACTTTTGGTTCTATTTGTATACCCGTGGTAAAAAATATTACACGCTTTCAGTTTCCAGTTTCAGCTTTCAGCTGTCAGTAGATTCAAATGAAGAAAAAACTTTTCCAAAATTTTGCACTTTTGATAATTGGAAAATAAAAAAATCAGTTTCACATCATTTTAGAAAAAAACACATCGAATCGATTGTGAATAAAATTAGGCATTTCTTAATTAAATTTGTTTTTTCAATTTTTTTTTTATCAACACGAAGGTGAACTCATATCTGTCAATACCGTTGAAAAAGTCAATACCATGAGAATAAGAGCTGACAGCTATTTTCGTATTTTCATTGAATTTCAGAAAGTTCAAACAGTATGTTACGGGTACTTCGAAACAATATTTTGAACAAAGCACAAAAATTCAAACCAGGATCCTGCCCAATAATATGGAATAAGTTATTAAGAGAATAGAATGGCGATAGCCGTATCAGTTGCATTAGCTTCACGCAAATTTTAATGCCATCAGAAACAGAAGGACCATAGAAGGCAACTTATTAAATAAAAATGTTTCAATTAGTGATTCCAAATCAGAGCCCAATTTGGGAAATACTTAGCACACATATCGTTTCACAAAATTTTCAAAATTTGTGGGCATCCGCTGCATTCCAATGATAGATATTTAGAAACAATCAAAAAAAGGAACCCGCAGACTTTCTGAATGAAACAAACTTTTTTTATTTATTTTGCTAAAATTTAAGCGGCAAAGTGAAAAAACATAACGCACTTTAGTCCAACAAAATTGGAAAATTTTGGATCTATCCATTCGGTTCTAAAACCAGAAATTTTTTTCCTATCCAAAAATGTGCCTCCGATGAGTTTTTATAATAATTTTCCAAACTCTTATTACCACAATCAAATCTGAAAAGTAGAAATACCTAGCATACGTTGCTTAAAAAAATTTCCAAAGTTTGCAGTTATCTGCTGCATTCCAATTATCTAGATTTTGATAGTAATAGAATAAAAGCAGCGGAGAACTATCCGAAACAACTATTTTAACTTATTATGCTAGAACTAAAGAAGGAAAGTGAAAAAACACTGCATACTTCAAGTCCAAGAGAATTCAAAACTTTTCCATGCATCCATTGGATTTCAAAGACAGCAATTTCGATCCTAGCTGTTCAAGAACAAGCCGCTGAAGACTTTTATAACAAGTTTTCCGATTCGCATGCCGTAGTCAGAGCCAAAGAGTGGGAATACTTGGTACACATGTCGCTTCACAGAAATTCCAAAGTTTGTAGGTAACCGCTGCATTCCGCAATGATACAAATTTTGATACTATCAGAAAAAGAGCACCCGACGACTTCCTGAAACATCTTTTTAAAATTCATCATGACACATCCAAAGAAGGAAATTAAAAGAGAATAGTGCACATTGGGTATAACAAAATTCAGTAATTTCAGTTGTTTCCATGGCTATTCGCAGACAAAAATTTTAATCGCATCGAAAAGTAAACAGCCGAAGACTTTTTGAAATAAATTTATCAATCAATAATGCTACAATCATAGATGAAAAGTAGAAATACTTAACAGACATGTTGCTTAAAAAAATTTTCAAAGTTTGCAGATATCCGCTGCATTCCAATTATCTAGATTTTGATAGTAATAGAATAAAAGCAGCGGAAAACTATCCAAAACGACTATTTTAACTTATTATGCTAAAACTAAAGAAGGAAAGCGAAAAAATACTGCATACTTCAAGTTTAACAGAATTCAAAACTTTTCCATGCATCCATTGGGTTTCAAAGACAGCAATTTCGATCCTAGCTGTTCAAGAACAAGCCGCTGAAGACTTTTATAACAAGTTTTCCGATTCACATGCCGTAGTCAGAGTCGAAGAGCGGAAATACTTGGTACACATGTCGCTTCACAGAAATTCCAAAGTTTGTAGGTAACCGCTGCATTCCAATGATACCAATTTTGATACTATCAGAAAAAGAGCACCCGACGACTTCCTGAAACATCTTTTTAAAATTCATCATGATACATCCAAAGAAAGAAAGTAAAAGAGAATAGTGCACATTGAGTATAACAAAATTCAGTAATTTCAGTTGTTTCCATGGCTATTCGCAGACAAAAATTTTAATCGCGTCAAAAAGTATAAGCAGCCGAAGACTTTTTGAAATAAATTTATCAATCAATATAATGCTACAATCATAGATGAAAAGTAGAAATACTCAACGTGCACGTCATTTCATAAAGTTCTGAAACTTTTTAGGTGCCCGCTGCATCTCAGCGATACACATTCTGACACCATTGGAAAAAAAGCACCCGAAGCGTCTTCAAAACAACTTTTTGAATTCATTATGCACAACCAGAGCGGAAAGTGAAAAACTCTACATACACTGAGCCAAACACAGTTTTTAGATTCTGGATGTATCCATTACGTCACAATGACAGACATTTTTATCCCATCTGTTAATGAGCAACTAAATAAAGACTTTTTGTTTCACATCTTTCAACTCATGTTGCTGCAGTGAAAGCAGAGAAGTAGAAATGCACATCACACATATTGTCCAATAAACTGATGAAACTTGGTATTGATACACTGTGTACTGACGAGGAAAAAAAATGGACCACAGGACACGACCAAACTGAATTAAGAAAATTATGACAGCTTATTAGATAATGATGACAAAATAAATCTAATTAGCACACATTTATTTCGATTTTTTATTCGAATTCACCAGTATATATATACAATAATTGCGTGTTCTCGAAATAAAATTTCTGATTCGAAGTTATAGGTTAACGAACCCATATTTCTCGCAGCTGGGTAATCAAAACATTTTATCAATATTTTTCACAGACGTATAATTTTGTAACACACATTTATTTCGATTTTTTTTTCGAATTCATCAATATATATAGACTAATTGCGTGTTCTCGAAAAAAAAATTCTGATTCGAAGTTATAGGTTAACCTATATTTCTCGCGGCTGGGTAATAAAAACACTTTATAAATATTTTTCACAGACGTATAATTTTATCCTATACATTCAATGCTTAACATTTATTCTTAAACTGTGCTTCGAAATAAATTCAAACTCGCACATCCCGCACTGTTTTTGGAACTCCGATTGAACTTTTAAAAATATACACTGCTTAATTGAAAAATACCTCCGTTAACTAGAGCCCGTTGCACACGATGCTATTTTCGTGGTAGAAAGAGCATGCGTAATTTACTTTCGGAAAGCACACGCATGATTTCTACCACGAAAAGTAGCGTTGCGTGCAGCGGGCTTTACTTACGCCTGATAGGAGTTCACTGGATATGGGTGTCGTCAGAACCAACCAATCAGATACTCGAGAGGTGCCAAGAGGCCTTTGATGGTGTTATATACAGACACGTCAATTCTTGAATGTGTTAGTAACTTTTGCATAATCTTGAGCCCGTGCAAAGTTTTTTCTCAGCAATTACGTGACTGATCATGCTGAATTTGGGCTTAATCGAAAGATAATTTCTTAATTAGTTTTCAGTTCAATTTTCAAGGCATTAAATGGCTCCTGAGCCTCGTAATTAAACGAAATTACATGCCAATTTTACCCCCACCACCGCGAATCGTTTTATTCAGAGAAAGTACAGTCTCGGTGAGCTTCGGGCCAGCAGACGACAGGGCTGTCAATGTACTTGTCCCGAGACTCTACCGAGTCTCTTGATATAAAGTAAAAATATATTGAATTATATGTCAAATTGTAATTGCAAAATACGCTTCCAATAAGATATTGTTACCTACGTTGGAAAAATATATTTTTATTTTATTTGTCGTTTGTGCTGGATGGCAACATTGACGATTTACAGTCGCAGGATCGAAACTGAGCGTTGGTCGTACGTTCACATCGCGTGCATATTCAGTTTTTCCCTAGCCGTCGCTGCTGACAATGTTTCCGTTTTTAGCTGAAGTAAAAGCGATTTTTCGACGAATCGTTTGCGCCAATTTCGCGCGGCATTTTGATATATTATCAAGCCTATAGAGCAACGCCGTAGTATGCGCCGCATACAGGGTGCGCACAATCTCCCAGATTTCGACTCCCGAAGGCTCATAATTGCGAAAAACCTTTAGCACATCTTCAACCACCAGAAAGTCATGGTGTGCTTTGAGGCGTATCTCTTGTGCTCGTACAATCTCCAAATCGGTAAGATCGTTTTGATGAATTGCAAATGTTACAACGTTTATCGCGACGAAACTACATTCATCAAGTCCGTCATAAACCTGCGACAGTCGTACATGGCTTGCATATGTTACGAATTGCAAACGCGCAAACGTGTAGGTCACAAAACCGTACCTGTCATGCTTGGGAGTTATTTAGATTATCGTATACGAGGTCCACTAGCGGTCGAACGCAGCCGTGCCCAGTGGGGTGCGGTAATTTTACGCGGTATGCTGAAAATCTACACATCATTTTCGACATTTGACGCACTTTCGATGCACGTACGTCAGACTAACGAGGCCAAGAGCATCGAATGGTTCACTTACATTGAGAACGAGGGTGTCGCACTCAAATACAGTAATAAAGTTGTCGAGTGGACATATCGATATGAGACACAAAACAATTTGAGCTCGAACGGCTGGATCGAGTTGATCAATCGGGCCAATCCATTCATCAAGCGCAGCATTCTCGCCTCCGAATACATTCAGATGTTTGATGAGATTCTGAAGTATCCGTATGATATGAACGATCTGAAGAATCGACAATTCATCAACGGGGTTTCGATTATGCGCAAATACATTGACTACGAATTGGCCAAGAGGCACAAGAAAAAAGGTGCTGGTTGTATGAAAATGGCTAATGCTTTTGAAACGGGAGCTCTCTATATCGTGTTGAGTAAAAAAAACACATACGAGACCGAAGAATGGTGCAAGAATTATCCACAAAATTATGATAATACACTGCACGAAGGACGGAGCAACAAGACCGTCCATTTTTTGCAAAATGTCACGCGTGCCTCGAATGACGCGGTGCGCAATTCCAAAGCTCTTACATTTCCCAGCGACGCGTTTGGTTTTCTCTGCTTGCTGAACACGAAAGATTTAAAATCGGCCGGCGAGCAAAATGTTCTCGCGGATTTTGTCATAATGACAGAAGAAAGTGATCCGACACAGCTATACGAGTATCTGCGTCTTGTGACAGATGTAGCGGTGGCAGAGTCATCATCTACCAAGCGAAGCAGCGAAAATCACCTAATTGTGAATGGATTCATCACGGATTGTCGTAAAGAATGGACATTTGAGGATTTTAAACAATTGAAACGCACCCTGCCACATGTTACGCTCAAATTTTATTATCCGTACATTGTCTTTTCGACTAAAGCCTCAATACCGATCAAATACTCGCACGAGTATGATATTTATGTGTCACCAGCCGAGAAAGGAGAGTATAATATTACATTCCCTGAGTCATCGATGATCTCAGTGACGGCCAAAGCGCTTGTGCCGGTGGGTGTGACAAAAACTCCAGCATCCAAATCCACCGTGGCCATCAACAACATTAAAGGTAGTATTGCTAATGTGACCTCGGATTTTCACAAATCACTAATGCGCATGTCACTGGGCACGACGTGTTACATGGAAAATGATTGCACGAAAATTTCAGCTTTGGCCAGCTTGGCCATTATCTCACAAGGTAACGACACGCGCCACTTTGAACAGACATTTTCGGAAATTAAGCAGACATTTGGTTTAACGGCATGCGACACAACAACGCAACAGTACGATCCAAGTGTTGGCGGTGTAATGCGTTCGTTTTGTCGAATGTACAATATCGACGATTTGTTGATTGAGAATAAAGCTACGCACGGCACGTCGTATGTGCGTGAGCGTGATACGAAGAGCGCACCTTTGGTGACTAGTTACATGACTATGCTTCTTGGCCCGAAGAATTATGCACCACCATCCGTATGGAATTTACGTCTATGGGCGATGTTTGGAAATTTGAACGGGGCGTGCGTGGAGGATGGAGTGGTATTGGATCGCAAGACAGTCGACGCAATGCCACATATTTTCTACAATGCCTGCATCACCGTCGATTTTACGTTCAAAACGACCAAACAGCCACGCAGCGCGGTATTTGTGGCTGTGGATGAGAAAAACGAGTGTGCGCGTGATGAAACACTTGTCGGATGTCTCATTTCGGAATATGAGGCATTTGTAAAAAACAGCAAACATTGCAAAATTGTTATTGGCAGAATTGGCAATCACTTTTATTATTTGTTACATTTTCTACCCAAGAAGAACAACACATACACCGGTTTACAAGTGCGTCATGTGCTCAATGGCAAAGTTGTCACAGTGATTATTACGGGTGTGCACGAAACGCGGGTCTGTGTGGGCACCAAAGTAGCTAACTCGTTTGGTCAAAAGAACGTGTGCTCGAAATTGGCTGATTTATCCGCTTATTGGGGTATAACACGCGACGGACGCAAGGTTCACGCTCAAATAATGTACAGTGTGGTGTCTATTGTCGGGCGCATAGCATCTGGTCAGCTGTACTGTATGCTTACTTCGCCCGATCTAGCAATTGGACCCAACAAGGAAATCCTCGCGCCCGTCGATCTGGTTATTCACGCACTTCATCCTTATACCAATATCAAGATATTTGACGTGAAAGTCGATACGCTGACCAACATCAATGGCTTCGACTCTCAGGCCCTGACAAACACCAGTTTGGCGTTGCGTTCGAAAAGTATATTTGGCAAAGCTCTGCAAGTGATTGGACTGCACGGCTACAGCATTACTGTTGACTCGACACTTTTCACGCGCAGGTAAGACTCATTAGATCATTCACCTCAGACAATATAACCTTAGAATAGCCTTAGATTTGGGTCTTATATATACTTAAAATCATCTGCCGGGACGTTGGCAAACGGCCTACACATTTTTATACAGTTGCGGTTGTATACTCACGCTTATAAGAACTTATTTATTATAGAGACGATGGACAACATAAGCGACAGCAAGACGGAACAGATCTACGTGGTGCGAAACAAGCTCGTCATGTTGGGCGCGAATGTGTCGCGCAATGAATGTCGCTTCCGAATCAACTCTCAGTGACGATTGTTACACGGCTATACTTCTCCTGTCTATGATTCTGTGAGACCTGTGTTTATAAAAAATTTGAACATCGCATATCTATAAAATCCGTGTATTTTCTTCGATGATGTGATACAACTTCATTTGCTTTTGAGAAACAGCATGATTCTTTTAGAACGGTCTGAAACGATGTAGTTTCGTTCGAATCTAAGAGTCACAAGCGACTATTGTATGTGAACATTGTAAATGCCAATAAAAGAAAGTGTAAAATTAGAACTATTAGTCTTTTAATTGCTGAAAAATTAAATAATGAGAGTGTGATACTGACAAGGAAACCTTCCCAGGTGTACCTCGCCGATTTTGTTCCGTTTGGAGTATGTTATTCTACATTGAAATCTAAGAGATACGTATTTTTTTTTTGCGGAAACTCATATTTAAGGGGTGAAACACACCCCTAAAGTTGAGGTCTCCTAGGGGAGGTTATTCAGTTCCGTATATATGCAGACAAGGGGGCAAAATCAAACCAATTGCATTCAATGCTTCACAAAAAGTTATAACTACTCGATTTTTTTCAGCCCTGAGGGGGTGAATAAGCCGAAGTTATAGGGGTTGAAAATTAAAAAAACGTTATAACAAATAGAATATGCTCGATATGGAAGTGAAAAAATTGCATAATTAACAGTTTCAAAAGTTAAGAGATACATGTTTTTGCATTTTTCGAAAAAATGCATCCTTAAGGGTGTACAACCCTTACATCCGAATACCTTTAATTTCTGTAGATACGTATTTTTTTAGGTATCTATCTGCTAGAAAATATTCTTTTGGATATAGAACATATCGTGAAATTGTTTAAAAAGATTGTTATCAACATTAAAAAAAAATCCCTTGAAATTTTTTTTTTTAATAACAAAATTGCGATTTCGTCTTCGTTATATATAATAATCGTTACAGCATATGATTCAGGCATCGCAGATAATGAAAATTCTTTTCAATCACATTGTTACCATATTAATATTTCTAATTATTGTATCATTGTTTTTATTATATTTTATATGCTGTATTTTGTACAGATGTATTTTTGATTGACAAATGAAATTATTCATTATATTCTTTACAATAGTGGAAATCGTCAAAAAAGTGTTGGAGACATAATGATTTTTTATACCATGAACAACCAACAACATTAAGCACACCTTTGTATTTAACGTGCTGTCTCCGCCTATTGGCTACAACATGGCACCCAAGTGCGTGGGGCAGAGATCACGCCCTGCCAGCGCACTATCGTTCAACAGCTCCCAATTTACACCTGGCTGCCCCGGGTGAACCCTTGGTCCGGGCTTGACTTTCTAGCCCACGCCCCTGAGAGAGCGTCACCAGTTGAGGGGGCACGAGTGGCAAGTTCGTGGGGCTCCCCCTCCCCCCAGTACTCGTTATTAGCAAAGCTACCTCTGCAACCGCGACGAGTCACGGTCGAGGACACTTTCGCGTTACCTC
Source organism: Rhimphoctona megacephalus (assembly GCA_963989365.1). NCBI lineage: Eukaryota > Metazoa > Arthropoda > Insecta > Hymenoptera > Ichneumonidae > Rhimphoctona > Rhimphoctona megacephalus. Next base: position 7,426,709 of record OZ022416.1, on the reverse strand, counting down.
TACCACATCTCTCTACTCGTCAGTCGCTACTTTGCTCTAACTCTAGAGGTCATAGACGAATCTGATAACCATGCGAGTTTTATGGGTAGCCGCCATGTGGTCTACCCTCTGCAAGACTCGGATACTAGTACCTCACCCGTAGGTGGCCCGACACCTCAAACGTCTTACAGACCGACTACCCCAGAACAACTAACAACAGCAATATTTTAACATCCGGGTACATCACAATGCGCTTTGAAAGTTTTAAAACTAAAATCTACAGGATTTTCAAAATTCTCCGGTCGCCATTCATTATAACCGTTTTTGAACCATGAATACCTAAATAAGTTTACATATCGTGGAGATGATAATTGGTTGTGAATAAGTGGCTGAAGCTTAATTATATTATTTCGTAAATGCAAATTTAAATCATAATCCATTAATATGACATTGTCAGAAAAATGTTTCACATAATTTTTCCATATCCTGAAGCCAAAAACATCCAAAGGTTGAATCTTTCCCGTTGTAGCCTGCGGTATTTTTCTTAATTTTATATTTTTATCCCGAGGTTTCGCTTCGTCAACAGCTCGAGGGTAATGTCTAGTCCAGGAGTCAATTAATAAAATACTGTTTCAACCAACTTGGGGGAAGAAGACATTTTGTAGCCAAGTTTTAAAATGTTCTGAAAGTGAATTAATTTTTCAATTTGCTTCGTTGCAAGAAATAAACAGTTACTTATGTGTCAATATAAGGAATTTTCTAAAAAAATAATTTTTATTATTACCTGAAGTGAGTTTTCGAGATTTCGATACTTCTATGTAAACATTTTCTGGTCTGAATAGTGACAATTCCACTATTGGACCAAATTTACCACTTGGTTCTTTTAAAACCAGAAATAGCGGAGAAAGAAGCCTTCCGTCACCTGCTATAGTGGGCTGTATCGTATAACTATGTGTTGTAGAAGCATTTCATTGTACAAGGCATTCAACTTATTTCTCTCCTTCAACCGCTAATGTTCTTCCAGAATGCATTTCTAATTGGAAACCACTTTGGTCCAAATTGTAGACGTTCGATAACCCATATTCTTCTATATCGATCTTCACTTCAGAAACAAATTGTTCAGCAAGCTTTCGCAGATTGTCTGCATTTTCAATACTTTTTTTTTGTGATAAATTTACTAATTTTTCTGGAAACAATCCTATGAGCTTTCTTAAATGAGTATACTCACTTGTCTGACGCCTTAAAACGGACATCTTCATGACCGATTTCTTTTTGTGCTTGCATTGCCCATTTTTTCAAGTCGATGTCATGTACCATAAGATCAGCATCAACGGCAGCTTTAAAATTGGCTAAAGTGCACTCGCAAATTCTAGCTATTTTTTTCTTTATAAGTTCCACCTTTATTTAAATATTTAGCCCATCTTTTTAATTGAGTCACTGACTGCACTTTTCTAAATTTTTGTTTAAGGCATCTTCTCACTTTAAGCGCCTCAAAAATAGGCTGTTTTTGCGATTTTTTTTCGAGGATTTTTGCTTAAAATTATGGGATAAAACGGATCCTATGTAATAAACACATCTTTCAAGTACATGAAAAAATTTTTATTTTATTTTTTTAAACAATTATTATAATACATCAGTAGCATTGAAAAACCCGTGTAAAAATGTTATGGTCGTGGCTTGTTGATGGTATCTCCGAGACGGGTCGTCTGAAACAAAAAAATAAAACTGTTTTAGATTCAGTATGTCAGTGGCTATAGCGCATATCATCAGATTTTTGATATTCGCGAAAATAACAAAATGGCGCACGTTTTTCGAAAAAGTAAAAAAAAACCACGATTTTTTTGCAGTTTTTTGTAAAAAAAAAATTCTTAAAATCAAAATTTAAAAAATCTGATGATATGCGCTATAGCCATAACTATGAAGCATATGTCATTCAAATTTCATGACAATCGGCCGGATAGTTTCCGAAATTTCATCAACAAAGCACCGAAAAACCTTGTTTTGAGATAACTGCGTTTAAAGTTTTGGTTGCAGAAAAATCATGAAAAAACCTTACCTCGGGTTAATCAGCGATGCCTGCTCCATACAATGGACCTTCCGATTCTTCGTAGAAGGTGTGTTCGTCCAAAGTAGCTTCCCTTCGTCTCGACCTAGTCTCTTTTGAAGCGTTAGAGCTGCGGCGGTTCCCTACGCGTACGCGATCACTGTCGCGTTTCTCGGCGTATTGAACGGCGATAGGGCCTAGTTTGACACCCATCACCTCCAAAATTTTTAAAACAGGTTGTAGCCCTTCGTTATAAATGCATGCCGCTGTTTGGCAAGCAATTTCCACGGTCTTTCTTCCCGTAAAAACGTGTTTCGGCGCCATTGCCCAGACACAGCTGTTGAAACACTCGTTGTTATTTTGGGTATTTCCTCCGAGGCATCGTTCCAGTAACTCGTCCTTCGTCAGTTCTTCATAGATCGGTTTCAAAACCTCTTGAACATCATCAGCTAGAGCAGGAGGATGTTTAAAAGTTTCTATCTGATTGTTTTTCACTGCTTTCTTGTACTTGCACCATGAGTCTGAACAATACGTATGCTGTGGGTTGCTGTCGGTTGAAATTTTATGATAGTATCCTGCCCAGATCTCCCTGCGCATATCTTCGACAGAATTCAGGTTTCTTCGAATTGCCAATGAGTAATTTGTTGATAATTCTTTCATCAATTTTATTGTTAAATCTTGGGTTTTTACGACAGGAACTTTTTTTATAACAACTTTTTTTTTTTTTACTACAACTTTCTTGGCTGCTTTTTTCTTTGGTGAAGGTTTTTCAGCGTCTTTCTTTGCAGCTTTTCTCTTTTGTGTAAGAATTTTCTTAGCGTCCTTAGCACGCTTGAAAATTCTTTTCGCAACGTGTAATACGCACTCCAACTTCTTAACCACAAAGTCTTCACCATACGGTGCTGTATCGAACAATATTTTAAAAGTTTTAGTGTCGCCATCACCGATGTAAAAACCGTAGTGCACAGCAAATTTTTCGAGTGATCGCAAAAACATCTCACATATACCGTCAACCTCCATTTTTCCAGAACTACCTGAATGATTAGCACTACAAACTAGTTTGTGCTTTTCATACCACTGTGCATATTCGATCGTGTCTTTCATACCTTTTTTCGATTCACAGCTTTTGCAGTGACTCGACTTCACAACGACGTCTGCAATTTTTTTACTGTGTTTATATATTAATGACACGATTCCAATAAGAGAAGAAAATCCTCTTTTCTGCCAGGAACCGTCACCTGAAACGGTTAAAACGTCTTCGGGTTCTCCGTGTTGAGCGTTCAACAGTTTTTCTTCTTTGACAGACTTGCTCGTCACTATATCGAACACACTTTGCACTGCGATGGCGATCGAATTGAGTATTTGATAATAAACGGTGGAATTGATTCCATGTCCCAGTTCCATGAGCCCACAAAACGTATTGATACCACTCAATCCAACACCAATCAAACGCATAACGTACACTAAACGACGATTGATTTCGTACCCAGTTGAGATTAATGGGCATGAGTTAATATATTTTTCTCCGCAATCACAAGTCACACAAATTTTGAAACCGAGTCCTCGCTGACCGTACTTTGTAAAAGAAACATCTTTGTTACAAACTTTACACTTCACATATTGTTGTAATGTAGAAAAAACAAGAAAAAACTGAATAATACTATATCCAGCCGTTGGATCGATGTGTACATCGAAACTTGTATCGTCCGATTTTTTTAATTTTGCTGCACTCGCACTAGCATGACTCGTATCTGCTTCAGACTGGTGTGGAAGCACTCCACGAAATTTTCTTTTTTTAGATTTCGAACTTGGACGTCGCCACGTGGCACTTTGTTGCGAAGTCTTTTTATCCATTATAACAATCCTGAGCGCAGAGATGTTGCCGTTACGAAGTTTCAAATTAGACTGATGAAATAACAGTTTAGCATCGTTGCCGAGTGATTTTCTTTTGAAAAATGCACGTGTTAAGGTCTTATTACATGAGTATAGACCCGAAAACAGAATATACCTAAGCAAGGGGTACTACATTAACAAAAGAACACGGCTATTCAATTGTATAGAGTCAGATATACAGGGACCGTCCGAGCGGCGTGAAAGGGATCGCCGGGTACTCTCAGGTAGTCACCTAACGGTCGCCAAAAAATGTAGTTAGACTCGTCCGATCTTTATGAAATTTCGAGATGACATTTTTGAAGATATGTACTTTCAAAATTTAAAAAAAAAAAAAAATCGATTTTTTTAAATTTCCAAAGTGAGAAGACGCCTTAACGCTTGTTAGGCTCAAATTTTTAGTTTTGCCACTTCTCCAATAGTTGACTGCCCTCGATTTATACTCGTACGAAACATATTCATCATCAGTAGTACAAACATCCGGGGGTAGTACCGGATCATTGATTGCCGATCCCCATTCTTCGTCTTATACTATTTTCATATCCCAATCTTTGTAAGATTCTTGGAAATATAATGAATCTTCTACGATTGTTTCGACGCCCATGTAATCTAGCATAGCATTCGTTAATATATTTTCAATGCTTTCTTTTAATTGAATTTCATCATTATTTATAGGGCTTTCAGGTATATTTAGGGCTTGAAAATATGCCAAAACTAATCGTATCACATTAGGCGGATTCACTTTCATTTTTGATAATAAATACACTTGATTTCTTAACTTATGGAACTTTTAACAACTTTTGATTGCAAACAAAACACTGAGTTATATATGCCTTTGATTGTTGATATTATTTTATCACGAGATAAATTCCTTCTAACTCGCACTTATCGAATTGAAGCAATTTCGGAAGAACGCGACTTATAAGCGTAGCACAGGCCATCATATGTCAAATAAGAAAGGCAGAGGCAGATAACAGTTATATATTTCTTATCAACGTATTTTGAAACTTCTTTCAATGATAGGTGAAGTAGAATATCAACTCAGAGAATCAGATAGCTAATAAGCAAGGCTAACGAACATATACAAAGTAAGGTTCGAAATGATAAAAGATATCAGTTCATTTACTGCTACGTGATTGTAACAACAAACATCACGTATATATAACAAACTTCTTTTTCTCTAACAAAACGAGAATGAATTTAACCGATTTTTTCAACAGTTTTTGATATTAGAAAATGAAGAAATAAAAATAAAAATAAACCCTCCATAGCAAAATAGCGACACACATGCAAATTAATAATCTTTTTAAAATTTTGTTTCAGACAATAATTACGGCTAGAATCGTGCACATCGTTTTTTATAGGACATTTTCAATGATAGAAAACAATAGTGTAAAAAATGAAAATAACGTTAAGTATTCATCCTCCATTCTTTAAGAGTGATTTAATGAAACATCAAAAAATCGGTTGAAACAAAATCGCGAAAAAAGCTACTTTTCGACCCCTCACACAGAAATGATCTCTCAAGAAAAGAATTTTCATTATCTGCAATGCCTGAATTATATGTTCTATCGATTATTATAATCTATCGATTATTTTCAAGGGATTTTTTTTATGTTGATAACAATCTTTTTAAACAATTTCACGATACGTTATGTATCCAAAAGAATATTTTCTAGCAGATAGATACTTAAAAAAATATGTATCTACAGAAATTCAAGGTATTCGGATGTAAGGGTAGTACACCCTTAAGGATGCATTTTTTCGAAAAATGCAAAAACATGTCTCTCTTAAGGGGTCCCGGTGGTCTAGAATTTTCAAAAAATCGATTTTTTTTTTTAAATATATTTCGACAGTATAGTATTTCGAGAATATACTGTGAAATTTTCGTAAGGATATTCACAATATTCTTGCTTCTACAGCCGGTTTAGTAGGTAGAGAGCGGTCCGCTCGCTCCGTCAATAGATGTATTGTTCGGAGCGAGGCAGCTGTCCCGGCTCTTCTCCCCGGCCAAGAGGAAAATAAAACATTAAAAGGGCGGAAAATTAAAAAATCAAAAGATAAAACACCGAAGAGTAAACAATTGACGAATAAATTATTACAAGAGCTGTCAACTTATTATGGTCTAGCGATTAGACGACATTCAGATTCTATTGAAGGGATGAAAAGTGAAATATGGGCAGCATATTATCATAAAATTTCAACAGATGACAATCCGCAACACTCGTACTGTCCTCCAGATCCCGAATCTTGGTGCAAGTGGCGTCAAAGTGAGGCTGCAGGTACTTTAGATACCTATGAGCATCCACCTGCTCTGGACGATGACGCACAAGAAATATTAAAATCTATTTATGAAGAATTAACAGCAGATAATTTATTGGAAAGGTGCATTGATAGTAATACGCAGAACAATAATGAAAGTTTCAACTTTTGTGTGTGGCAACTAGCGCCAAAACATCAGTTTGTTGGCAAAAAAATCATTGATATCGCCTCTTATATTGCTGCCTGTACGTTCAATGAAGGATTTGCAGCTTTGTTGAAAATTATGGAAACCATGGGCATCACCATCGGGCCACAAGCAGAGCAACTCGCGCGAGACCGTGACGCGCGGCGAATATATACCACCAACCGTCGAAGCACAGAAAATTCGAAACAAGCTCGAACAGCTCGAAAAAATCAAAGGAGTGAAATAGCCGAGGAGTACGAGCATTCAAAAGGGATTTTATATGGTGCTGAAATCGCTGATTAACTGTAAGTATTTAAGATTTATTCAATCTTTGAAAATATCTGTACCTAAAACTTTAAACTCATTTATCTCAAAACTACTTTTTTTGGCATGATGTTATAGAAAAAAAAACTATTCAACCGAATCACCTGAAATTTGGATATGTTATTCACAACATGAATGGCTATCGACGGGACTAGAATCATGTTTTTATTCCAATAATTTCCTATTTTTTAAATTAAATAACTGGTAAAAAAACCCGATTTTTAGAACTTCACTTTCAAAAGCGCGCCATTTTGTCAATTTTCAATTTTTTTTTTTTAGTCCCGTCCATAACTACGCTCATACTGATTGACAATTATTCTGGTTTTTATTTTTCAGATAAATAATAGATCCAAAATGACTAACATTGTCCAGGTCCAATTTTTCGAGAGGGTCAACTTCAGCGGCATTTCTACTATAATAAATTTTTTTTTTTTAATTTCAAAATAATTTTTTTTGTATTCACAATTGATGTTATAATAAGCCTAAAAGGTTGAAGTATCGTTTTTCTTTATTTTTATGATAAAAAAAATTCCGCAATATACCTACAATTTTCGAGCTCTAGACCACTGGGATCCCTTAACTTTTGAAACTGTTAATTATCCAATTTTTTCACTTCCATATCGAGCATATTCTATTTGTTATAACGTTTTTTTTCAACCCCTATAACTTCGGCTTATTCACCCCCTCAGGGCTGAAAAAAATCGAGTAGTCATAACTTTTTATGAAGCATTGAATGCAATTGGTTTGATTTTGCCCCCTTGTCTGCATATATATGGAACTGAATAACCTCCCCTAGGAGACCTCAACTTTAGGGGTGTGTTTCACCCCTTAAATATGAGTTTCCGCAAAAAAAAAAATACGTATCTCTTAGATTTCAATGTAGAATAACATAGTCCAAGCGGAACAAAATCGGCGGGGTACACCTGGGAAGGTTTCCTTGTGAGCAACAGAACAACAGGATTCGGGATGACTCAGTCGATGAACTTTTCTAAGAGAGCCTGTATTGTCACTTGAGTCTTGGTCGCGGAGGCCAGTTATAGGATTATAACGAGACTATCGCTGTTAAAATTTAATCGCTCTATCGCTGTTAAAATTTAACGTCTCTTGGAATGACTGTTGCGGTGTTTAATAGTTCATTGCCAGCGCTTTCGACGCGGATGGCTGATGATGAACGCTTATCTCTCCCGCAACGTTTCTGGCATTCATAATTGCACTCACGTTAAAATAGGGGCTCATACACTACATAACTACACTGCGATCTCGATCTAAGAGACCTGAATTGATGATATTTCTCCCACAATGCGCCGAATATCGAATGGTCTGCGCTTGGTGGGGGAAGCACCCGGTCCAATTCGGCCTTGCGTCAGGTGCGCAAAGACGAAAAGACGAAGCGTGTACAACCCCGATCTGTTGCAAGAGCGATGCGGAGCCGGTCCCGCCGCTGTTCCTTGAATCGGGGTCTTAGTGTATAAATTCCGACGTATGGATGATATGCGTAATTTCAGCATTGATCTTGGCCACCGGCACGGTTTGGTTAGCCGAGTAGAAAATGCATCAGATCGAGTATGCTGAATCGAGAATATCACGTTTTCGGGTAGAAGGGGTTCAGTGGGATCCCGTGATGACATTAACGATAAAATCATGCTTTTTGGCTGGAAAAAACTCGCTGTACGATGTAAGCATTTCGATAAGGGTACTCTGTATCATAAGAACGGTGTCAAGTGATGTATAGAAACGAGAAAGAAGGTTATGCTTTAGCAATAACAAGTCTGGACGACCACTGTAGTCCGTATCACGAAAATTTCATTCTGGTGCCCGTTAACGATCATTCTACCGAATGCATACCCGTGTGTTCTTGCGAAAACCTAGCTACATAAACAATGACGACATTCTCGGTGCATGCACCAGCGTGCGAACCTACAACGATAAGATCGACAATATAAATAAACCACTAAATCAAATTAATTGTATCTGTGGTGAGCGTGACATCTTATGGTGCTATGTCGACAGTACGCAGACTCATGCTCATAATAGACGCAAACAAAAAGTTCCCTTACTGGATCCATATTTCACCATAGAACTCGGATCGTCTCATCGAGATTCAAGTGTTTAATCCAATGATACAAGATCGAGCAAGCTACTCGATCCTTGTAGAAACGCTCTTATTTGACAAATATTGCAATTTGAATTCCTGGAGCTAAGTACGAAGACAAACAAAAAGTACGCTGATTCGAAAATTATGGTTTGTTCGTACGGGAAGGGCTATTAGAGCGAAGTAGGTCCAAGACCGAATCATCTAGCATAGAATCGTTGCACGTGGTACTGCCGAGCGGACGCTATAAACGATTACGAATCATCGACCGAGTCCTGAATACGGAGGATATGTCTAAGCGGCGTATTATAAATCTAAAAGTCAAACTAATCTTCCTAAACGATACTCTTACATACATTGCGCTACCTGGAAATATTGGCTTTGATTCGACTTCTCAACTATTGTAAGTATTCTTCTTCTTCTTATCCTTTTGACTATCTCCCTCGCCTTGAGAAGTGTGCGACATCGATTTGGTTACTTTTTATTTTTGTTTTTATTTTTATTTTATTTTTATTTTTGTTAGGCTGTCATATAGGTTAATAGTTCGGTGGATAAAGCAGGTTGGAAGACGGGAGGGTTAAGAAGAAAAAATTATCAAAGTGGATTCGTAGCCCCCCCCCCCCCTCTTCCTACGTTTTGTTCTCATTTAGGCATGAAGTGCAATTTATTTTTCGTTTACATTATACTAATTTCCGTTTTTTACTTAATTGCTTATTAAATTATTTATTTGTTTATTTTATTTTGTTATGATTATTATTATTATTATCTTCTTTTTTCTTTTTATGTTCTTAAATATTTCGTATCGTGGATCTTAAGTATTGGTATCGTGCGCACGCATACGCCGACCCTATGTCTCATTCTGCCAGTGGCAGACCTGCTTTTTATTGTTTTTACATATTTTTCCGCCTCTTTTTTCTAGTGCATTTATTTTCTTTCTTTTGCTTATACCCGACTTTACAAGTGGATGTTATTATTTATAAAAAAATCACATATCGGAATAAAGGAATTGACATTGTTAGATAAAAATAGTTTGGTAAGATCTGTTCCTGGATTTACTTTTAGTTTCCAGAGAACCGAAATCATTTTGGTTCTGGATTCGTGATAGAGGTGACAGTGCCAGAATAGATGATTAAGGGTGCAGGAGTAGTACCCGCATAGACAAGATTCGTCTTCGATAATGCCTTTTCTATAAAGGTGACCTGGACTTAAAGTATCACCGGTTTTTATCCTATTTATCATAGTTACATATCTCCTACTCGTGCGTCTGAAATAAAATCTTGTCTTTGTTTTGAAAGGACCTGCTAACTTACAAAATACGGATCCTTTATTTGATCTAGCTATTAGCATATGAGAAGTTGTAGAGTTGATAAATGACTGTTTGAAAGTTGGGGAAAGATTGTCCCATTCACATTTGTCTAATATTTGTGTATATTATAATGTTCTGGCATAATTGGCTGCTTTGTCAACAAAGTTGCTCCCAAATATGCCCATATGGATTGGTATCCAAACAATTGTAGTCTTTTTACCTTGCGTTCGCCAGTGTAAAATTTTTTCTTTGTATTTGGCAATAAGAGGATTTGTTTTTGAAGAATTTCCTGTGGTGCCTAGAGCGATCATAGGAGGGAGGGAGTCAGTGCAAACAATTATTTAAAAAATTTCCACCTGGTTCAGAACGGACAATCCCTGTGCAATAGCAACCAATTCAGCCAAGAATATCGAAGAATGGGCGTTCAATCGAAAGTGGCGAACTAGATGTAAAGATGGGCAGTGGACAGCCGCGCCGACTTGGTCTGGTGAGTTAGTCCTTGATCTGTCTGTGAAGATTACTGTGGCATTTGGGTATTTTGAGAGGATTATTTCTTTAAACAGCTGGTTTGGCGAGACTGCGGATTTATCGTTTTTTATTTCCATACCTTTAAAAAAGCTAGTTTGGAAGGTAAAAGAGTATACATCTATGTTGACTAAGTAAGTTGGAGGGAATTTGTATCTATTTATTTATAAAAAAAGTTGCTTATTTTGAGTTCATGATTTAAATATAGTTGAGTAACTAGATTGTCTTTTATTGTATCGGTTCTGTCGAGTGAATTCCTCTATTAATTTTATTCTTGGAGTAATTATATTGTTTATAAACGAAAACTTTTTTGTTAGCAAATGGTTCACTAAATAAGTCCGTCTTGCTTTTAATGTAGGTTCGCCTACTAGATGGAGTAACGCATTGGTCGGAGTGGTGTAAATACATCCCAAGCATATCCTCAATACGGCGTACTGCACTTTATCTAGAGTTTGCAGAGAAGAAATCGATGAATTAGCGTAAACTTGACAACTCCAGTCTATTGTTGCTCTAACTAGTGACCTATAGATATCGAGTAATATTATGGGGTGAGCTCGCCTTGATATGCTGGCAATAGCTTTTAGTATTTTCAGTGACTATCATGCTTTTTGTTTTGTGTAGTCAATATGTTTTCTCCACGACAATTTGCTGTTCAGCCATCCTCCGAGGAGTTTATATGAATTAGCATTTTTTATAAAGTTATTGTTCAGAGGAATAGTAGGATTAATGGTTGGAAGGGTTTTTTTGTGAATATTACCAGTTGAGTTTTACTTTCAGATATTTTGAGACCGAGGTGGTGAAGCCAATCGTCTCACTGTAAAAACAAGTGTCTTGTCGATAACAACACACTAGTGTGTTCTGTACTTAACGCCATAAGCAAACTATAGATTTTCAATACACTTTGAAACGTGTAGAAAATGGCGACAAAGAATCTATAGTTTGCTTATGGCGTTAAGTACAGAACACACTTAATGTGTGTTGGCAACAACACACTTGTTTTTAGAGTGCTAGGGTTGTGAGGAATGAGAAGATCTCTTTTAGGGATCTCTCTAGAGTTAGATCTGAATTGCAAATGGCAACGTCGTCCGCGAAAGTGAGAAGTTTTGTATGAGGCCCTATGTGTTTTAGTATTTCGTGTATGTATAGATTGAACAGCAACGGACTTAGTACTGATCCCTGTGGTAGACCTTTATAGACCCGTCTAGGGGTAAAGGTAATATTTTTTATTGATGGAATTATAGTTCTCTGAGAAGCAGTATTAGTGATAAAGTTCAAAATGTTCGTTGGGGTATTAAGCCCGTATAGAGTTTCGCTAGGAATAGCTGGATCTACGTTGTCGTAACCTCCTTCTATGTATATGAAACAAGCTGATAGATATTGCTACCTTATAAAATTAATGTTTACGTCAGTAACTAAAGTAGTTATGCTGTCTGTGCAGGATTTTGATCTCCTAAATCTAAAAAATTGTTCGGGGAGTATTTTATGTATTTCGACCCATCGTTGCAATCTCTCATTTATTCTATGATTCTTTCTAGGAGTTTTAGAGCAACCGAAGAAATTAAGATCAATTTAAATTTGGTTGATTTTGGTTTAAGGATAAGACATAGGTAGTAATGCAACCATTCTTCCGGTATGACCTCCTGGAGTATAAAGCAGTTAAAAAACGATGTGACAATTTTTTTAGTGTTAATCGGGAGTCTTACAAGGAATTCGTTGGTTAGTAAGTCCGTGCTTGATGAGGATTTTTTATTCACTTTTCGCAAAGCTGCTTCAACCTCGTTAATGGAAATTTCTTTTGACAATTCAGAGGATTGGTATAAATTTTGGTTCATTAAATGAATTGGGTTCGGTTACTGTGGGTGATTTGGAGCCACCTTATCGATAGCTTCTATGATGTTCGGATTTTCTCTCGAGAATCCTGCGGATGAGGGCTCTGCAAAAAATCTGCGTTTGAAGACTTTTATGATGGACCAGATCTTATTTTTGTTTATTTGCGGGTTTAAAGTAGAACAGAACGATTTAAAGCTTTTTGACTTTTCTGATTTCAGCTTTTTCTTTGCGTTATTATAAGCTTTAATATATTCTTGGTGTGAGTTATTTGATGGAGAAGTTAAGTCTTTTTTTTGGCATGCTCTCCTGTAGTTTACTACTTAAGTGCATTTCTAAGTCCACCATGGAACCGGAGGAAGGGCTTTGTAATTTTTTTTCTTGAAGGAGGTTTTACTCCAGTTTTTATTAGGCTGTTCTTAATTTCAGTTATAAGTTGATTGTATTGGTAAATCACATTAAATTCCTTAGTTGGTGTAGGAAAATCTTCCATTAAACTACTAAATAATACCCAATCTATACTGTTGAAATGGTACCTAGGGCGAGCTTTTTCGCGGTAGTTGGTCGAAGCGCTGATTTGAATTATAATGGAGGAATGGTCGCTGCCCATTGCATCCGGAAAGATCGACCATTGCGTACTCGTTAGTAAGTCTGAGGATACCATGGATAAGTCAGGCGAACTTTTTAAGGTTGGATCTATATGTATTCTAGTGGAGGAATCGTCATTGATTATCGTTAGATTTGTGCTTTGAAGAGCTTCTGCGAGAGATCTACCCGAATGGTTGATTAGGTCGCTTCTCCATGAATGATGTTGGGTGTTGACATCGCCACAAATGATAAGATTGCAATATAAGTCGGTTAGTTGATTGAATAGATTGTTTCCAGTGCGTTACGTCCCCGTGAGCTTATCGGAATTAGGGAGGACGTAGCACGGTATTGACTTCGCTTTCGGGTCAAGCCAATCAAGCCCTTTAACCTGGGACGGAAGCCTCGTCTTTTGATATAGGGTAGAATGTAGAGGAGGATGGTCTACAGAGCCGTTTTTATAGCTTGAGGGGAGGAAGTAGTATTAAGGATAAATCAATGTTCAGTTACTCACGTCGATTAGCTTGCTTGGTGTTTTATTCTGTTCCAATGCTGGAGTTACAATAGGTGCAGGTCTCGTGCTGCTCCCCATCAGTTTATGGAATAAATACACACTTGAATACATATATGGGTTTTCTTTAAGGGAAACCACTATTAAAGTGACTACCAAATGATACTATGAGGATAATACAATTCCTCGACTAGAATATTATTTTTTAGGAGTTTTGATAAATTCAGTTGAACGGTAGTATGGTTTTAACGAAAGTCTCTTGTTATCGATTAAGACTCGACTGTGATTATTTGAAAATCGTTGAAGTCCGAGGACTGATTATTCCGAGGACTTGACGGATTACTGGACAGACTGCTCAAACTGCGATTTAGACTTTTACTTTGAACTTGATTTAGTGGACTTGGCGATGAGTAGATTCAGAGTATTTTATTGAGGACTTAGTCGGACAGAGTCTCCGACTGATCTGTGTTCCGATGACGATTGCAGACTGCTCCTCCGTGGTCAGGTACCCGATTTTTATACAAATTCGCCCCTTCTGGTGGCTGCTTTCACCTCCATGGTTTCCCCTTTTCGTACAAGGGTTGTTTCGATTCGTTGTTTCGGTCATAAATCCAGGTGACATCTTAATTGGAGAGGATTCTCTTTCTATGATTCGCTGTATCAGTGGAAGTTACCCCTTTTCCGATGATACTACCCCTGTTCAACCAGTGTTCGTGTATCGAGTAGTCCATGGTGGGAGAACTTCTTTAGCTGAGGGTTTCTTGGACGTTTGGGTATTTTTCTGAGATATGTATCTCCAGATTTATGGAGTTGTTTTCTCCTTTCCTAATCTCCTTTTCCAATCAGGAGGGTGACTTGTCCTTGGTCATCTTGGCGCCACATTTTGTAGGGTAAGTATGAAGGCTTCATTCTTTTCTGCCTCTGTCCTTGAGACTTGTTGCGCGTGCAGATGCTTAGCTATATTATATACCGAGTTTTTCTCCTTATTTATGATCTTGGTTGTGGTATCTGGAACGTTCTGCCTGAGGAGTCGGTGAGTTGGGGTGTAGGCCTTAGAAAAGGTCCACAGGAGTCGTAAACCGTTGGAGCCAGCCTCTTTCTCTTTGTCTACCTTGCATTGAAGTGTTGCGGTCCGGACTTATATTGATCTCTTGTCGTCTCTCTGTTAAATGCTATGTGAAAGGAGTTGGTCGGATGTACGTAATACTATGAAATTTTGATAGGATGTAACAAGTGTCCACACGATATATAGTTATTGGGGCAGTTGTATAAGTAAAGAAGCTGGAGTTTTTAATCTCCAAGAAAAAAGCTAATAAAAACATTCCATTTTCTCGTTTAGTTTGAGAGTGTTTATACGTTGGAAAGGAATGTTGCTCTTTATAATAATCAATACTCTGCCTCCCGAAGCTATATCTCCGTCTTTTCTTATTATGTTATAATTAGGTATAGAAAAAACGTATTTATTTTGGAGCCATGTTTCTTGGAGGCACAAAATATCCATTTTAGATACAGAATTCTGCAGATCGGTTAATTTGTGTGAGACGCTCCTATAATTCCATTGACCGATCTGGAAAAGTTTTTTTTTGAGACATTTTTTTAAAGAGTTCTCGGAAATTGCTCCTCCGTAGTAGTTATACATTTTATTATCTCGTTGGATTCTGGAAACCTCTGATTAATAAATTCATGTAATATGTTGTTATATACTTCCATGATTCTTTTAACTTCCGCGCAGACTATCCCTTGGATGTTTACTACTTGGGAACTTGAGTCCTTTAAGTTTTTTTCTGACAGAATTTCGTCTTGAATTTCTTCTTCATCACTCTGTTGGAGGTCATGATACTGGCTATGTCCTCTGTATGTTTTTTCGAAATTTTCAAAAGTATAGTGTTGGGAAAGGTGGGGAGTGCCCTGAGTGGATATTTTATACTGTAGCACTTATGTTTCGGCAGTGTTTCCAGGTTTATTCTTATCACTGAGTGGTTTTTTGGTTGAAATAGTAGTTGTTGATTGTGTACGTTTTTCCGGTTCGTAAAAGGTGCTTTTGTTTGTTGATGTGGGGTGATTGTTAGTATCCAGGAAATCTAACTCTTCTAGCGGAACATTATTTTTTGACGCAGACTTGGGAACTCGTGTTGTAATCTGGAATTTGGTAGTTTCGATTTACCATTTCGAGATTTTCTACTTGACGTTTTGCTTCTCTGAATGATACTTTATGTATTTATACTCATTTACTTTCTTATAGTGAACATATGCCGAGCATTGTTTTGATAGGGGCGCGTGGTCTATCAGGTAATTTCTGCAGAAAAAAAAATTTTTTTGCAATCCTCAAGGTGATGGGTACCCGAGCACTTCGTGCATCTTTCTTCCTCTCTTCTACATTGGTCTTTGACGTGATCGAAAGTAAAACAATTGTAACAAGTTTTTGCGCTTGGAATAAATGACACGATGTCCTTTTTGACGTACCAAATAGAAGCCCATTTTGGGATTGTAGTTCCTGTAAAGTACACTTTTATTGCACTTGCCGGGGTACGAGCCAATTGTTCCTTGGGAGACGATCGAGAATTTATGTTGTTAGTCCTTCTAGATAAGCGTTGAATGTGGGCAACCTTGATTTCCGAGGGAAAAACGCATAAACCTTCTGTTATTTCATGAATCAAGCAATCCAGATCTACCCCTCTGATCATACCAACCATTGATACCAGGTGGTCCGGTATAAATGCAGTCCAATTCGGATTTATTTTTTGGATCTCAGCATCTACTACTTTGTTGGCCATTTCCGCTTTTTTGAATGTCAAGTTTATGCGATCGTTGCCCGAGGCTTTTATTTCTAACAAATCATTGTTGTAATTTGCGAATTCCTTTCCGATTTTCATCGGATGCAAATTCCCCAGAGAATTTCCCATTTTCCAGGTAACATTCATTATTTGGACCAAAAAAGGGTCTAAAGCATGTGAGTCGTAATGATTTGATAATAGTCTCAGTACATACGGAGGTATAGACGTCTCGCGAGTCCCTGTTTTTGTCAGAGGAGATGTTGAGTTACCAGTAGGCGATTTTTCTGGAGAGTTTGAATTTTCTCGATTTCTTTTGTTCTTTCCCGGAGAAGATGGCATGTTTTGTTTTGTTGTGATTTTTCTTTGTTTTTTAATTTTAATGTTTATTTTGTCTTTGCTTTTATTTTATTTTATTTTTTTTTCGTTTTCCCTTTTTTTTGTATAACTTTTATACTTATTTTATTATTTTTTTTATATTTTTTCCCCCTTTATCTAGAGGCTTTCGCCTATTGCAGGGTCGGCCCGGGTTAGTAGCCAGGCCCCCATGCGGCCGCATCCGACTTCCCCCTCTGTAGCGAATTCGGCATGATACTTGATTCCATGGACCCAGGGAAACTGCGAAAAACCTGAGCCACTACAGCCGGTCCTGGATTTGCCTTACGGTACCGGAGCTACGTCACGCTAAGGCGTGATAAGTCACGCGAATGTAAACATGAACTATAGCTGTATACATGTGATATACATATCTACAGGTAATTGTGTATGCCTCATATGTACATCTGAAGCTGGTCACACTCATATTTAATTCTCGTGAAAAGGCTACGGAACTGAGGTTCGAACCGAGGACTTCCCGACATTTTGGCTTAGAGGCAAGCACGCTACCTACTAAACCAGGACGCCGGATTACTTATTTTATTATTTTATATATAACTATGATCTTAAATTAAATATCTTAATATTTGTAATTCTATATCCTAATTACTATAGAGGAATTCTAATCCATTTGTTTTCAGCTTTTGAGATGGACCTCGCGAATCTTCTAATGTTTATCTACTGTCCCTTTCCTTTTTTTCCTCTTCCTCAGCTTATTCCGATATGTTATTTAGTAAGGTAATATGTATAGGTAATAGACACAGACTATCGCGTAGTGATACTCACGTATATAGCACTTATCATTATTACTTAATATAAATCGACTTTTACTTTTAAAATTATAGTGGAGTTAATTAATGAATTAATGTATATTTTTTTCTTTTTTATTATATTTGGTGTATAACTTAGTTTTTACCGATTTTTTTATCAAGCTAGAAGTTCTATTTAAAATTGAAATAAATTGGCGCCCTTTTACAGCTATGATGTGCTGTGAATGCTGTTCTCAAAACAGTATATGACGTGCCCGGGCGAGCTGCATAACCTTACATATCACTAGTGTAAACAATGACGATCGATCAGCAGCTATATTCTCGGCACTGTATTCTTTACGAATTCCAACAAGGAAAAAATGCTACAAAAGCGTACGAATCCATTTGTTCTTTTCTCGGCACCAATGTTGTGTCTCCAGAAACGACTTCTTGTGGAAAATTGTAACGGGAGATGAAAAATACATTTCCTACGAGAATTCGAAATGCAATAAGCCATGGGTGTGACGACGAAATCTATTATCGATGTATGTGGGGGTCCCTTGCCGGCTTGGCGAGCGAGGCTGTGAACAGGGGCTCAATTGTTTTGAGATTTTTGTGTCGTTTCCGGAAGCCTTGACGATGGAGAAAAACAAAGATCATTAGTTCACGAAATTTTGAGGAAGACTGAAGTATTTTGATAAAATCAAAATAATGGACGTTAATATAAAATAGTTCATTGAAATATTATTCGTCTTTAATATATTAAAATATCATACTACGATATATATATTTCACTATATTTGTGCCAAATAAACTTTGTTAAAAATAATTCTCACGACAAATCAGAAGTGGGATACACTTACGTTTCCCAACATCGCGAGTTATAGTAAAAATTCAGTGACACTTGGTGACTGTTGTAGATAATTCAATTCTATTGGTGAAAAGAAATTTTGAGTTGTTTCTTGTGAAAATGGGTCGCAGTAGATCTCGTGAAAAGAACGATAGATGTGATCAAAGGAAGTCGAAACGACGGGACAAGGAACGCTCAAGGGACAGAGGAGCATCAGAGAGACGGAGTTCGAAGCGATCTTACAAAAGTTCAGAGAGTCAAGTAAGAGCTAAGCGAATGAATTCGGATTCAGAACGCAGTGTTTCAATTGCGATGTCTTCTGCGGTTGATGCGAACTTTGCCAAACTTACAGAGGTATTATCAGGTATCGTAAAAATGAACACTCAAAAGACAGACAGCAATTTCATAAATGAGAAGTTCTCACCTGAGTTCGATCCTTCGGAAAAGAATGTATCTGCAACGGATTGGTTGGACAAGGTAACAAGTGCTATATTATGCGGCTGGGATGAAAAGACCAAACTTTATTTGGCAGTGTGCAAACTTCGGGGAAATGCAAAAGTCTGGTATAACGAACTGCACGAGTCACAGTTATCGTGGCCTATATTTTCGCATGCTATTGTGCAACAATTCCCGGATGAACTCAGTTTTGGTAAATTACTCGAAGAAGCGGTTTTATATAAAAATAAACCTGGTCTAGATCTTCAAACGTATAGCTTCAAAAAAGTAAAAAAATTGAATAAGCTTAGATTTGGATTATCAGAAGATAAAATTGTTGATTTTGTAGCATACGGAATTCACGATGATAGGATTCGTACTACGGCCTTGACATCTCGTTGTAAAACTCTTCGTGAATTGAATGATTGTTTGAGATTCTTCAGGAACCAAATAATAATAAGACCAAAGAGTCAAATAAAAATCAGCCGCGAGACAGCACACCTGGAAAGTTGAAATTCCATGAAGAAAAGAAAAACACTTGTTATCGGTGTGGCAAGACGGGTCATAAAAAATACGATTGTCCCGAAAAAGAAAATACTCCGGCAATAAAAGCAAGCGAGAACCCAAAGTCGAATGAAAAGAAAGATTGTAGACTTACGTGCGGATTCTGTAACATGATAGGTCATACGGAGAATCGTTGTTATCGTAAACACGGGAAAAAAGGGGCAACAAAACCTTTATGACTAGGCCGTCCCAGGGGTGATTTAAAAGTCCGTAAAGTAAATAAATGTGAGGTGTGTAAACCACTCAAAATATGCCGTATAAATAATGTTGAAAATGAATGTATCATCGATCTGGGGAGTGATTGTTCGATAATACGAGACTGCGAAGCAAAAGCACTTGGATAGAAATTACTTCAAACAAAAGAGATCTTGTCCGCCTTTAATCAGGTGTTAGTTACACCAATAGCTCGCGCTGAAATTCAACTCTTGATTGATGACATAGCCTTTGAGATAGAGATTTATATAGTTCCGGACGAACAGCTGTCAAGGAAAATACTTATCGGGCGCGATATCCTTGCTAATCCAGGAGTAAAAGCAACTGTAGATGCGACTGGAATAAAGCTTGTAAAGGAGAGCGCTTGTGACAAGCTGGTGGGGACCCTGGAAATTAATAATGTTGAGATAAGTATAAGAGCAGTAAATGAAAACGACGTTCAATGCCCAAAGTTCAATGACCTCAAAGTCATGAATAAATTGTTAACGCTTTTAAACAAATACCGCTTGAATATAGCGTTAAACATGGGAGAATTGGGCAAGGCTAACGGTACAAAAATGCAAATTAGATTGTTAGATAATGAGCCAGTGCATTATCGACCCCGAAGATTATCTTATATGGAACGTAAGAAAGTAAAAGAGATTGTTGAGGAATTAGAGGAAAACGGAATTATTCGGGAAAGTCATTCACCATATGCAAGTCCAATATTACTGGTATCAAAGAAAAACGGAGAAACTCGAATGTGCATTGATTATCGAGCGGTTAACAAAAAAACGAAGACTGATCCACATCCCTTACCGCACATAGACGACCAAATAGATCGATTGTCAGGCAAGAAGTTCTTTATTTCTCTAGATCTTAAGTCAGGATTTTATCAAACTCCAATGGACGAAGATTCGATTGAAATTACAGCGTTTGTGACTCCGTATGGTCATTATGAGTTTTTGCGCGTACCTTTCGGTCTTAAAAACTCCCCCGCAGTTTTTCAGAGAGCTATCAACCGAACTTTAGGAGAATTAAGGTTCACCATCGCCCTCGTGTATGTGGACAATATCCTCATACCGGCTTCGAGTATTGATGAAGCTCTTGAAAACCTCGAACTTGTCATGAGAGCTCTCAAGAAGTATAATTATACGCTAAACTTGGCTAAATGTAAATTTCTTGAAACAACCATCGATTATTTAGGCAGAGAAATATCAGCAGAAGGGGTACGACCGGGTAAATACAAAATCGAAGCAGTACTAAAAACACCGGAACCAACAAACATAAAAGAAATGCGATCTTTTCTTGGTCTTGCTAACTATTTTAGAAAATTTATTCAGAACTTTGCCAGAATAGTCGCACCATTGACAAATTTACTACGTAAAGACGTTGAATTCAAATGGGGGCAAGACCAGTCTACGCAGTAAACAAGATAAAGAAAATGCTTACAAACAGGCCTATTCTAGCAATCTACGACCCTAAGCTAGAAACTGAGGTACACACGGATGCTAGTTCTATCGGGTTAGGGGTAATATTGATACAGAAAAATAACAATGAAAAACGGGTCGTCTCGTATTACAGTCGTAAAACCTCAATGGAGGAACGAAAATATCATTCCTATGACTTAGAGACGCTTGCGGTGGTCGCAGCCCTCAAGACGTATCGAGTCTATTTAATAGGGATAAAATTTACTATAGTCACCGACTGTACAGCAGTCCGAGCAACGGCCGTAAAAAAGGATATACAACCCCGAGTTGCTAGATGGTGGGTTTATATGCAAGATTATGACTTCGACATCGTATATCGACCAGGAGTTCAAGGAACACATGTCGACTATTTAAGTCGTAACCCAGTCGACTGTATGCTCATAGACATAACCGATAATGAATGGATTAAAGTATCTCAGATGCGAGATCCGGATATTGAGATCATACGTAAAATACTCGAGTCTAGGGAAGTTCAACCCGATATGAAACAATACTTTGAAAAATTTGACTTAAGGGGACAGAGCTAGTTGGAACGTCAAAAAAAAGGCCTTTTTTCCGATTTTTTTTTGGTCAAACGATAAAATAATTCACAACAAAAGTTCTTCCGTTTAAAAGATACATATGTAATGTATATGTTGCAATTTTTTCAACGCAATACATATCGAAATAAGCTGGTGACCGTCAATTGCCGAGGACGCTGCAAAAAAAACACGGTTTGCGGTGATCAAGCTCACGCTGCAACGGCTCATCTGAAACAAAAAAAACGGAGGGGATTTTTAGTTAATGATATAATGCTCCGGTTGAACGAAGGGTTTTGAAAAATTTCCATTTTTCACAAAATGGCGGCCGTTAAAAGTCAAAAGTGTTTTTTGACCAAAATATCAGTTCCATTTTTTGCTATTAAAAATAAAAATAATTATCCAAAAAAAAAATCCTTCGTTCATATGGAGGACTACCATGTATAGAAGAAGTGATATAAATTTCAACCCGATCGGTAAAGCCGTTCTCGAGCTACAGTGATCACCGACTTCAAAAACATGGTTTCGAGAAAAACGCACTTAAAGTTTTGAGTACGGTTTGCATGCAGATAAAAAATTTTTTTTGTAACTTACATAGAATCGTCTATTCCTGGGCCATATACTTCGCCTTCCTGTGCTTTGTTGGTGGTATTAGAAGCCACTTTTAGCTGCCGCCGAGCTACTCTCGCCTCTCGAGTATTTTCCAGGGATCGCCGATTAGCCTGCTTTATTCGAATAGAATCCTCGGCCTTGGCAAACTCGTGTGCGTACGGTCCCAACTTAATCCCCATGGCATCGAAGACTGCCAGCAAACCGTATGTACCCTCGTTGAAAGTGCAGGTAGCAATGTAAGCGGCTATGCTGACGGTAGTATAGCTGGCAGGTAAGGTTTTCGGCATGACCTTCCAAACAATTTGATTAAAACTTTCGTTGCTATTCTGGGTGAAACCTCCAATGCACCTTTGCAACAATTCAGTGTTTGTGAGACTTTCGTATATAGGCTTTATTGCATCGAAGACTTCCTTCGGCAACGCAGTGAAATCGTGTTTGAAAGATTTCAACGTTTTCTCGGCCTTTGCTCGTTGATATTTGCACCACGAGTCAGCACCTCGTGGACACTTGTGATGCTGCGGTTTCTCGTCGGTTGAAATCTTATGGTAGAGCGTAGCCCAAATAGCATCCTTCATTTTTTTGACCGAATCAGAGTTGTCACGAATAGCTTTGCCAAAATACACGGACAATTGGTCAATTAATTTAGCAGTCAGTTTCCCTCTACCGCCGAGTCCTTTATTATCTTTTTTACACGATCGTAGACGGGTGCCCATCCGTTTTTGAATATGGCCAACGCATTCTTTTTTCGTCACTACAGTTTCTCCATAAGGAGCAGCTGCAACAATGCCAGAGTAAGTCTTTGAATCTCCATCCCCGACGTAATACAAAAATCTCACTCCAAGATTTTCGCACGAACGACGAAACATTTCGATTACAGCATCGACCTCCATCTTTCCCGCACTGCCTGTATGATTCGTCGAACAAGTTTCTTTGTGTGCTTCATACCATTCTTGATATTCTTCCGTGTCTTTTTGATTTTTCCAAACTTCACAAGCCTGGCAGTAAGAACTTTTTACAATTACGTCAAGAACTTTGCCCGTGAAATGTCCTATTAGCGATGTGACGCCAAACAGAGACGAAAATCCGCGTTTGTGCCACGTTCCATCACCTGACACAATCAAATCAGTATTCTTACTTTCACTGTTAGTAGAATTCAAGTTTATCTCTTCTTTAGAAGCCTTCTTCATAAAAAATTGAGCCATATTTTTACTCGCTTCACAAATATGCTCCAGTAATATGCAGTACGTAGATTTAGCCAACCATGGCGGGAAGTCCATCAATGCGCAAAATTTTCTTGCACCTTTGTAACCGACGCCTATGACACGCATCGCTAATGTGAACCTTCGATTTATTTCATAAGAATGGTGAATAAAATCGCACGACGGTATGTATTGAGGAGTACACTTATCACACACCACAGAAATTTTGAACCCAAGTCCACGTTCGCTTACTATTCCAAAACATATTTTACTGTTGCACTTAGCACATTTTACGAGACTCGCGAGCGACGAAAAAACAGTAAAAAAATTAATTATTCGGAAATTAACTGCATCTGTTTTTGGCACATGATATTCGTCCTGACCTCTTAATTTTTTTGCTGATGTACTTGCTCCGCCATCATCAGTCTCCGCAGATTTTGGATTGAAATACTGTTTCCTTTTCAAGGGTCGTGTTTTATAAACCCGTTGACTTTTCCGCACTTCTCTCGATATTTTTCTATCCATCTTGGACTCGAAAACTCACGAAATTGTTCCGAATATGGACGTTCGCACGCTCCAACGTTTTGAATCTTACTGATACTGAAACCGTATTTTGAACTACGAAAGGCCTTTCTTATTTTCTATATGTATATATGAGTGTGTAGGGCTATATTGATGGTCACAATATATGTATGTATACGCAATACAATAGAGACCTTCAGGTACCCTCTAACGGACTCAGCTAGTCGAGCGGACAGCTGCCGCTACCTGCTTACCTATGGCTCAGACACGACGTGCTACAAAGTCTTGTATTTCGGCGAATAATGGTCCGATTTACATTTACCTGGGCGGAAAATGTTCGTAAGAGATTCTACTTTTTGAAAATGAAATAAAAAAAAATCGATTTTTCGAAAATTCTAACTAGGTCTGTCCCCTTAAAGGGCGGAGTAGTTTTCCGGCGAACAAATACTGGAAACAAGTGGGTAGTACCGCGTGCTTCGCGCTTTAACATTGTCAAAATGTGTCATGATGATCAAGGACATTTTGCTTTAGAAAAAACACTTGAGAAAGTCAAAGAGCACTATTGGTTCAAGGGCATCCGAAGATTTGTTTCTAAATACGTTAGAGCGTGTCTGAATTGTTTGTACTACAAAGTTACATCTGGGCGTAAACCAGGTTTGTTGCACCCTATAGAGAAGGTCGCCATCCCATTTCATACTATACACATTGACCATGTGGGCCCGTTCGTAAAGAGTAAACGTAAAAACACCCACATATTAAACATAGTAGACGGTTTCACTAAGTTTTGTATTCTTGAACCTGCAAGAAATACAAAGACTAAGTGGGTTATAAAAGCACTAGAACAATTGTTTGCAATTTTCGGAGTACCCACGAGAATCATTAGCGATAGAGGGACTTGTTTCACATCCCACCGTTTCGTTGCGTATTGTCAAGAATATGGTATCAAGCACGTATTGAATGCTGTCGCAACTCCACGAGCAAATGGGCAGGTCGAACGTGTGAATGCGACGGTTCTCAATTCACTAGCCGCCACTAGCGCTGGTGCGTCACCAGATAAATGGGACGATTATGTCAAGAAAGTGACTACTCAAAAGAGCCCTAATCAGCTCTTGTATGGTTACAAGCCTCGTAGTACAGCGGATGCTGCGTTACTTGCATCAATACAGGAGACACTTGACCAGGTGGATTTGACAGAGCTGCGCAAAGAAGCCAAGCGTAATATTGACGGAGAGCAAGCGAATCAAAAGGCTCGGTTTGATGCACGAAGATTCAAGCCACCACAATATGCTGTGGGAGATATCGTCATGGTAGCGGCTAATCCAGTGGCTACAGGACAAAGCAAGAAATTGATGGCGAAAGCTAAAGGTCCTTTCAAGGTCACTGCGGTACTTCCGCATGATCGTTACGAAGTTGAAGATTTAAGGGAACTAAGGAAAGCTTGTGGTCACAAAACCGTAGTTGCGGTTGACAGCATGCGTAAATGGATTACGTTTGATGCCCTGGATTCATTTCAGGTAAGATACCGGTTATTACTAACCCATTTTTGTAAATTCTAGGGTTTTGAATCTAAGCCGGTGCACTTCCAAAAGCTTCAAGACTGATAAGAGGCAAGTTTCTGATGGGGCGCACTTGAAAGTCAGCTCAAGTGACTAGTAATGCAGCCGTTAGGATTGATAAAAGAGAACTTTTTGGTGGTACTGGTGGCTGAGACATTCATTAATTGGAGTCTGATGAGGTACTCTGGCACTATCTTTGGTCAGGATCGTGTAAATGGAGTTCTCGTAGCGAGGTTGGAACTGATATCACAAGGTTATACCTTGGGCCGCAGTCAGAGATATCCTGGCATGATCCTTGGTCAGGGTCGTGTGGATGAGGTTCTCATGGCAAGGCAGGGACTATTTGGCCGAGTTGATTGAACTCTAGCACGATCCCTGGTCAGGGTCGTGTGGATGGAGTTAATTTGCGGAGGCCGGTGACCAGGTTTGAGCACGATTGAGTAATCGGGAGTTAATGAGATGATATTGAAGCGCACGCTCTATTTACTAAATCGCATACTTGAGCACACAGTGGTCGTTGCGACATGATTCGTGCATCCAGATGAAATTGATCACTTCGTCAATGGACTGCGGGAATAATGTCGCAATGTTTACTAGGACCAAAGTATATACTTAATATACCGAAGTCTAACGAGAAAATGCTAAATTGTCGTTTCAGATTAAAGCTAAGACTCTTTCAAGGGAATCATATGGACAAGCCGAGGGCAGCTTGATAGTCAGGAAGGCCGAATGACGACGAAATCTATTATCGATGTATGTGGGGGTCCCTTGCCGGCTTGGCGAGCGAGGCTGTGAACAGGAGCTCAATTGTTTTGAGGTTTTTGTGTCGTTTCCGGAAGCCTTGACGACGGAGAAAAACAAAGATCATTAGTTCACGAGATTTTGAGGAAGACTGAAGTATTTTGATAAAATCAAAATAATGGACGTTAATATAAAATAGTTCATTGAAATATTATTCGTCTTTAATATATTAAAATATCATACTCCGATATATATATTTCACTATATTTGTGCCAAATAACCTTTGTTAAAAATAATTCTCACGACAGGTGGATCTAGGAAAATCTTCCACGTCCGTGCTTCGAAAAGAAATTCACATGAAGAAG
This sequence comes from Rhimphoctona megacephalus, assembly GCA_963989365.1. NCBI lineage: Eukaryota > Metazoa > Arthropoda > Insecta > Hymenoptera > Ichneumonidae > Rhimphoctona > Rhimphoctona megacephalus. Next base: position 7,400,241 of record OZ022416.1, on the reverse strand, counting down.
GTTCTCCTTTGTATTTGGTGGGATATGAAGGGAGTAATTTATTACGAGCTCTTGGATGCTGGTGCAACAGTTACTGCGGATCGTTATAGTCAACAATTAAACCAATTGAACATATACTGGGAAAGGAAACCGAAAAGTCATTCTGCTGCATGACAACGCTCGGCCTCATGTTGCTTGTATGACTCAAAATACCATATTAAAGTTGGGCTGGGAAGTTTTGCTGCACCCGGCGTATTCGCCGGTCAATAAAAGCTGTTCCGGTCAATGCAGCACGCGCTGGCAGATAGCCACTTCCAAATATTGGACGATGTACGAAATTTCATCGATGAATTTATTGCCTTAAAACCTCCTTATTTCTTTTGAGATGGCATCCGTATGTTACCTGATAGATGGAGAAAGATCATCGAAAATAGTGGACAATATTTCGAAGATTAATGTTGTTTTGTATATTTTATAATATTAAATAAATTTTATAAAAAAACGGTAAAAATTTAATTATACACCTAATATATAATGAGCTGCGGATCTTTACAAAGCAACAGATTTACTCGATACCCCCTCCCCTCCTCCTCCCTCGGCAAGATACCCGACCGGCGCACGAAGCTAGGCGACACGTTCAACAATAGCAGCAACAACAATAGTTTATCAAAAGTAATTCCAATTTAGATGAGTTGCTGCAGTTCATACTGGATATATCACCGATCAACACGCGCGCGATAAACGTGATTTAATTCAACAAACTTATACAGACGTTGCCCAAATCCTAAACACGCATATGTCCTTTTCACGATTTTCCGAATGTTTTTTACTCGCTACTGTCAAAAATTCAGAGATACGGATTGGACGAGGAATCAGATTTTATAAAGAAACATGATTCTGTCATCAAATCACTAGTAGAGAGTATCTTTCAGCAAATTATCGATAGAAACTTTGAAAAAATCGAAAACAAGGTGCACAGAAATTCAGTTTTTTATTTTCATTTTTCGTCAAACTTTTTCGTAAGTATTTCTTATCAATGATCCAATCTCGACGTTTTCATAGCTGCTAACGTCTTCTTTGGCAAAGCAGATACCCCGATAAACGCCTCCCTCCGTAGAATCGTAATACAGTTTGTTGTTTAGCTTGAAAAATACGCTCGCATTTTCTCGGTCCAGCACGGTATTGTACAGTTTCAGCCGTGTGTTGATGTTCTCGCGAGTAATGATGCTACCCTGAGACGGGATTGTACTCATATTATTCTGTATGTGTTGAATTAATGCAGTGTACTGAATGTTCTGAACCACAGACAGTTCGTCCAATATGAGATTGTAGTGCTGGGAGAATTTTAATTTAAAGTCACTCAATTTGGTAATGGTGCTTGAAACTTTGTCTTCGATACTCTGTTTCACAGTATTAATAAGACCCTCTTTACACATTGTAAAACCTTCGGCCTCAGTCAGACCCGAACGTACCATAAACGCGTACAATTCATTATTATTAAAATATACATTAGCTTTATATGCCTTGACGTTATGGTTGTGCACATTTATGACGGATCGGAAGTTTTGATCACGGTTGTGATAATATAAGACGTAGGTTATCCAGCCAAGAGCGTTCGCGGAATGTGATTCCTTACAATTCATTATACCTTCGTAAAATTTCGATTCAGTCATCATCATGAAGAAGCTATCGGCACAATATTCCGCTTCGCTGGTTTGTTGGCCACGTAGTTCGATCGCATGAATTCGGTCGATAGTTGTCTTGTCCGTATCCATGTTGCGGCTCTTGTGTGAATAAAATTTAATAATATTATTTGTCGCCCCATACACCAGTGACTGCGAACGCTGCAATTCGTACTCTTGGCTAAAGAATTTTTTCATTGATTCGGCATCGTTGCCCGTTATGGATTTTATGTGACTTGAGTCTAGGGTGTTTACTTCGTTAATAATTGTCACGTTGTGGCGCATCGTGATGTTGGCTCGTTCGACAGCTTCCTCGAGCCTCGTTAGGCGGGCCACGTCAGGTGAATTAAGCTCCTGAATCCAGTTACAAATGAGTGACTTGCCCGTATCTTTTTTACCAAAGAATATGAACAGCTTTTTGTTTTTGTTGATTGGAACGAATATGGCAGACACCATATTCACGAGTTCAATCGTCGTATCTGAATCAAACGAAGTAGACATCCCCAATTTCATGATAATTTCCGCTAAACACCGTTCGAAATAGTTCAAGTTTGCACCAAATACAATATCAAGTGTCCGTTCGAAATTTTGTTTAAAACATGCGAGATTTGTTACAAATTTCACACCGCTGTACTGATCGTGTTCGCGTTTGGGTGGCGGCAGGCATGACACACCAAACGCATGCACCAAGGTTTCAAACGTCCGACACTTGACCATACAAACCGCGATTATCACAGCATAAAAGCAAAATTCTTCTGAGACATCGCTCACTCGATCGCCATGCATACTTAACAAGGTTCGCATATAACTTTTTTTGTTTTCGTCATACGTTAGCGAGGCAATTTGTGGGGCAAATTTGTTTCTCCACTCGTCCTCGCCGACACGTTGTTCGTATCGAAACACGCGATCTACGAGTTTCTGATACGACAGCATGCTCTCCAACTCGTCATTGTTATAAAGGTACATTATGATATAAATGAATTTTGGATCAATTGGGTAATATTCCACTAAAAAGTACGCTTCGTGCAGATCATTGTGCGTTTGAAACAGTGTGAAAAATTTGGTCAAACGGAATTCTTCGATATCGTATACGTCGCGCAACTGTATGATTGCAGGAGCCAGTTGAAAATGTATAAACACCTTAGTCAGTCGAGTAGTCAGGATATCCACGTAACGCTTAGCCACAAGACTCATCCGTAGAATGTCGTAATTCTGAGTCTCGTATGATTTCACTGGCCGTGTAATGTCCCAAATGGCGTATTTCCGCGTCTTAACAAATCTCAAAAACGCCGTGTTGGCCGTATATAGACCGGTTACACTGTTGAATACTCCGACCATTGTAGCAAACATAAATTCACACAAAGGCCACAGATCTGTTGCTGTAAACAACATTCTCCGTGAATTTAAATGTTGAGTAACCATATCGAGAGCCAATTTATCGTAGCCCGTCCATTCGCCTATGCACGGAAGACTCAAGTCCAGGCTTTTGCAACTTTTATAGAATCCGTTGTCATTGGCCACATACCAAATGAGTGTAGACTCGTTGTACATAAGAATTTTCAATCGAGCCATCACATCCACATAAACGCGAACCAGTTGATCGTACACCTCCTTTTTCTCTTCACGTTTTTTACCTTGCAGACGTTGACACATTTGATCCGGAGATTCGATATGCAGCGAGTTGCTCATTACTTCGTTGATTGCCACATCAATCGTCATAAATGGTGTGATATTGTTAATGAACAAGTAACTCAAGTATGACATCATTTCTGCCGCAGTATCCAAATAACTATTATAAGTGTGTATTTCGTACTTATCGATAAATCTAGCCACAGTTTCATCAACAGAAACAACTTCTCTGTACACCGTTCTCAATATACGCCTAAGTGCGTCCATAGTTATGGGTTCAAGAGCTTTGTGCATTGCCACAGCATACGGTTGGAAGTATAGTCCCCCATTATCGGTCGCCGATACTCGTACAAAGTTGTAAAAACTCAAATCGGCCCGATTATAATGGCTAATGTTAAAGTTCATAATGAATTCACGAAGTTTTTCATTACTCCATATGTCCAAAACGTACAGCTCAACCTCTGTTGGATCGCCACCAGCCAATGTGCTCGACGCACATCGATTATTTTCAATGATGAATTCCTCCAACTGGTTCATGTATGAAAATGCACTGTTGAGTGTAACGCTGCGTATATTTGACGGCAGTTTTGGCTTGCCATAAATCAGACGCGTACTGTTAGTCGTGCATACATAGACCGTGCGTGGTTGTGCAATTATTGTGGCCACGAGCGAATCCGATTGAACATGTTGCAACGTTATGTATTCAAAAAAGGGATATCGTCCTATAAGTTCTATAGATGGTTGGCCGAGCATCATCGGTTGGTAGGGGCGTAACGTTGCTTTAACCGAGTATGGTAGTGGCATGCATGACGGCACTTCGATCATCACATTGTGTTCCTGAAAATTTACATTCAGGTGTTTCACAATCAACAAGTGGAACGGCAAGGATACTGATACATCGCTGTATAGATGATAGCCGCATTCATTTTTCCACATAGCGCATTGTGGAGGATTGTTATGGGTAGTTCTCTCTAGCATACTCTCGACACGAATTTTTATATTATTTGCCAATGCATCGTTTGCGTGCGGTAAACTCAGGTTACGTCGACATACGCAATTAATGGCCAGAGAAAACTTACGCACGTACGTTTTCCTATAATCGATAGTTAACGTGTGCCCGCAGTCTTCAAATACGCGCAAATCATCGTCACTCAGTGCCTCGTTTTCGGGCCACTCATAGTACATGCCCAGCGCTTTTGAATGCATGACCGTATTGGTTGTTGATTTGTGTGTGGTGTACGGAGTCAAGTTGTATCGTTCCAGGAACGCCAATTCGATTGCTCGCGTTTGACTGTAAGTGATATTCGGTAATTCAACAGTCATGATTAGGACCCAGATTCAATATTGCACGCGCGAAAAAGTTATAAATATAGTCAACAACGCCATTTCGGTTTTGCTTTTGATTGCTATGCTCGCTCTTCTTGTCTACATCTTGTTAAAAAATCACCAAAGTAATCTGACCAATATTATCAATACTGCTGTATCTAAAGCGACTTTCTCTCTTACGGTTTTAAAAATTTACGACAAGCCTACCACGAAAACGTTCAACCGACTCATCGAAGTGTCACCCTTCAATTGGGTCATGTGGGTGTGTCGTGGCGAGCTATATGCATTAAACACCGATGAAGGGAGGGGCGAGGGGGAACCCATTCATTACGCTACCGCAAGAACGCGCGGTATGAGAGTTTATCATGAACAATTTGTCGAGACGTGCCTGAAACTTAGCTATGACTTTGTTCTCGCTGCATACAAACGCATTCCAGCAAAAGACTTACCATACGGAATTGAGAGTTCGACATTTACCATTATGTCGGCGTTCAATATTCTCGTACGCGACTAGATCACATTCGATACCAAGATACTGAAGCACCGACACTCACCGAGCGTACGTCATCAAGTCTCGTATATTCATATAAAAAAGCTTTAAAAAAAAACCGATTTGTATAATCGGCGCAGTCTTTCCATTTTTCTCCACAAATTATTATTAATAATTTATATATGTGTATATTAATTTGTATTTCTGATCATAAATAAAAAATTATTATTTTGGTATATTAATATTTTATATATATATATATATATATATATATATATATATATATATATATATATATAACAAATTAATATACAACGGAATTTCTAGAATTCCCGTCACTTATTTTCTGGTTCAGTCCATGTCGGACAGCTGTCAGATAAAAAACATGGTCCCGATGTATTTCGTGCGAAAGGAAATATAGCAGGTAGCGGAGTTTTCGTAATCCGACGGCTTAGCTAGACTGCCGAAGATATCCGATCGGCTTCGGGGACCCTCGAGCCGTGCACGTGTGCACGGCTCGAGGGTCCCCGAGCCGTGCACACGTGCACGGCTCGAGTGCATCAGCAAGAGAGGGGCGGCCCCTTCGCGTGCCAGTGGTGCTCCTCTCGATTTCGTCACTTTCAAGTGCCTCGCGCGTTCGTAGTAGTGGTATGAATTTGTTTATTCAATTTTAAGGCTAAACTATTGAACGAGGTAAAATCTTCCATTCTACAACTTTTGTTCGAAACTTTTTTCAGATTTCCTCTTCGTTCTCGAAATAACACATATTTTCGGGTTTTTAACCCTTTTCTTCACGCCTAATAGTTAAAATTCCTAGAAATTCGAAATGCCTGGGTCGAAATACATAGGAATACATATTTCACTTTGCGGTTACAGAAATTTTCGACTTTGGCCACTTTTGACTGGACTAAACAGCTTCTTGAGCCTTTTGCTCAGAATCCTTACCATTAATCTTGATGAGTAGATTGATTGTGGTAAGGTTATAAGACATCGGAGTTGTGGATGAAGAGTTTATCTGCTGGGGTGAGTAAAGACTCTGGTAGGCATCAGTAGTCGAAATGGGACTCGTCAACCGTGCTGTGACGCTATGATCCTCAGGCATGGGACATTGTGATTGAAGAAAAGAGTAACGATACGAGCATCGTCATAAAAAAAAGCCGACAAAATTGAAAATATATACTCATAAACATACTCATCAAGTGTGGAGTGGAGAACGCGAAAACTCAATGGTCGTCAGTGTGTTCTCCAGGGCAGCTGACCCGCTAGTATATTGTATCAGGGGCTCCTGTCCTGATTCTATCTGAAACGCGATTAATGCAAGCAGACCATTTCTATTCGATTTAAATACGATTAATATTTAATGACATATCGAGTGAAAGTCACTGCTAAAAATCAACTAAACTTCGATTAAATATCGGTTTAATGTATGATAAAAATTACCAATGTGGGGGTGTAAAAATATATTGAAATAACTCGGTAAAAATTAAAAATGTCTTTATTGGGTTTTGTAGGTCGGGACATTGCTCTGTATGCGCATTATCTGAGATGTTTTTACATTGCACGCACGATACGTGCTCACATCGCGTGATAAGACACGTATAAAAAAACCATGTTCAGTACCACGCGCGATATGACAAGGCTCGTTTTGTAATAACCATGCGAAATAATGGCTCCGGTATCCTAAGACACTCTTTTAACCCATTTAGTCCCAAGCGGACACTTTTTCGTCCCATTTTTTAACGGCTATTTCTCCTATGATATCCAGTCGGAAAAAATCAGAAATAATCATTTCCAACGCAAAAATTCCTCAGCTTTCAGAATCCGAGTTCAGAATTTTCAAAAAATGCAATCCAACAAAGTTATGTTTGTTTATTTAAAAAAGAAACGCATTTTTTCGCTGCAATATTTTTTTCAATCGTCATTATCACATCGAAATTCGATGGGAATCCCTCCGGGGCGTCCATATTTCGCGTCCATGGACCCTAATATTCAAAATCCATATCTAATAATTATGAGATTCAAGATGACGGAGTCCAATATGGCGGCTCGAAACCTAAAATTATCTTGTATTTCCCTCTTACGCGGACACGAGTGTCTTATTCCATGGGATTTGCATGATGAGCTATATACAAGGGTTTTTGGGATCGCTGACTACAAATCCGTTATCATATTTTCCGAATTTAAAATGGCGAATTCAAGATGGCGGACAAAAATTTCCGTATTCCGTATTTTTTCGCGAAAATTGGTGGATAGGGGTTTTTGGGGTCGCTGATTACGAATCCGTTATCAGATTTTCCGAATTCAAAATGGCGGATTCAATATGGCGGACAAAAATTTCCGTATTCCATATGTTTTCGCGAAAATTGGTAGGTAGGGGTTTTCGAAGGCGCTGATTACGAATCCGCTATCAGATTTGTCGAATTTAAAATGGCGGATTCGAGATGGTGGACAACAATTTCCGAATTTTGTATTGTTTCGTAAAAATTGGTAGAAGAGCGATTTCGAGAGCGCTGTATATGGTTCTGTGCACATATATACGTATACAAATGTATGCCCATGTCTGCGCATCCAGATTCTTCACATGCATAATTACTCCCCATAATCGTCCTTTGAATGGTCCGGAATTTGTCATTTTTATCAGTTATGACCGAAATCACCGTAGTCAATAAGTTCATATTCACATTCTAAATAAAAAGAAAATCCTCATTCCTCATTTGGACATACTCCTATTCTTCTTTACTGTTTCCTATACTGTCGCTCCCTATCATTGACGTACTGCATACGTTGATTGAGTGTTTACTAGTCAACGGATGACGGTTCCATCTAACACTTGAAAAATGGCGAGCACATCACGAGCAAAGTGGCAAAAACGGTGTCATAATGCAGCACACATCGAAATCGAAGCACGTGAAAATGGAAGCTTGGAAGCGCTTTTCATTCCCGAACCAAATGATTCTGGAGATTCAGACTCCGATTCTGAATCGGCTGATTCTCCGAATGTTGTTGACGAAATTGAAGGATATTCGAGTACTCCGAATATAATTCCAATAACATCCTATCAAAAAATCTTAGAGATTTATGAAGAAAATCAGCCAAAGTTGGAATCAGACCATGATTACATTTGGCAGGATGAAGAAAAAAAATATGATGAATGCCCTGAAAACGAAATTTTGCTGTCTGATTCCTCAAGAAAAGTTATTCGTGATGCTTCTAGTACGGAGTTATTCGAATTTTTTTTTTCGGAAAAATTGAAAAACTTCATAGTAGAAGCATAGTAGAGTCGTGTCATTATGCATATGGTCCAGCAGCTGCTTAGATCGGTCGTACCACGGAAAATAACAAAATATCATTTATACTTCGACAATTTTTTCACTAACCCCGACCTGCTGGTTCATCTAAAAAATCTTGGCTTGAGAGCAACCGGTACTGTGAGAGGAAACACAGCAAAAGTGAAAAATGATTTGGATAAGAAGGCAGAAAAGAGTACATTTTCTGTAAAGCACGAAAAGAACAGTAGCATCAACTTCATCACCGTGATGGATTGGAAGCAAGTATCGTTGCTTTCAATAATGTCCAGTGTCACGCCACTATCGACAGTGGTACGTTTTTCCCGGCAGAAAAGCGGTAAAATAAATTTACGATTCCCTTTAGCGTTCACCATGTACAATACGTACATAGGTGGGGTTGACCTCCACGATGCACACTGCAGCAATTTGATGCCATGCATTAGAGTGACCAAATGGACCTGGGTGATCTTGATAAGGCTGATCCAAGCGTCTATTGTTAATGCCACCATTCTTCGCAATTTGGTCAGTGACGGCAAAAAAGTGGGCACTAAAGAAGTGGGGCTAGAAATGGCGAGAAACTACCTTGCAAAGAGCAAAGAGGTGAATAAGAAAGCCCACAAGAGCATCGTTGTCAAATCGAAAAGGCAGTGCGAAAATTTCGATAGATGTGGCGCAAGAATGCAAAAAGTATGTATAAGCTGTGACGTGCATCTGTGTTCCTCGTGCTTCACGCTCGGGCATGCAAAAAAATGAGGAGTTTTTGGTCTATCTGCGGCGGAATAGAGAAGTAAAATAAAAACAAAAAAAACTGTAAAAAGTAAAAAAAAAATAAAAAATTCCAAAAAGTAAAAAAAGTAAAAAAAAATAATAAAAGGCTCTCGACTTTGCGTTCCCTACTCATGGTGAGAGCTGGCCAACGACAAAGTATTTTGGCGGCTGAGGAATGCATATCGTTCTTTATCTTTTTCACTCTAAAACTTGAACACTTTTTCACTCTAGAACTTGAATTTGTACTAAAGAAGAATTCTCTTTATGCTAATTATCACTACAAATTTTCGCTTGCTTCTTGAATTCCACGAGTCTGATAACGGATTTATAATCAGCGCCTTCGAAAACCCCTACCTGCCAATTTTCGCGAAAAATAACGAATTCGGAAATTTTTGGTCGCCATCTTGGATCCGCCATTTTGAATTCGGAAAATCTGATAACGGATTCGTAGTCAACGACCCCAAAAACCCTTGTAAATAGCTCATTATGCAAATCCCATGGAACAAGACACTCGTGTCCGAGTAAGAGGGAAATACAAGACAATTTTAGACTTCCAGCCGCCATATTGGACTCCGCCATCATGAATTTCATAACTATTAGATATGGATTTTGAAGATTAAGGTCTATGGACGCGAAATATGGACCCCCCGGAGGGATCCCCATCGCATTTCGATGTGATAATGCCGATTGAAAAAAATATTGCAGCGAAAAAATGCATTTTTTTTAAATAAACAAACATAACTTTGTTGGATTGCATTTTTTGAAAATTCTGAGCTCGGATTCTGAAAGCTGAAGAAATTTCGCGTTGGAAATGATTATTTCTGATTTTTTTTCCAATTGGATATCATAGGAGAAATAGCCGTTGAAAAATGGGACGAAAAAGTGTCCGTTTGGGACATAATGGGTTAACTTTGCCCGATTTTGCTCCGAAACAATAAAGTAAAACAAGTATATCGACCACGTCTCTCACTTTTGTGCTGATTGGCGACACAATAGAATAAGCTACGTATTAGAATTGTCTTTTCAGTCGCATGCACATGACAAATATCTAAAAATGTGAATCTGTTTCACATTTAGTATGTTTATTCTGAGCCCAGATTCTATTTCAGAAATGCTTACGTCAATGTGTTTGCCAATGTATAATATTTTGAGGGCTTACTAAAATACAAAAGAAAAATCCGCTCAATTTACTGGAAAAATTAAAACTTGCGGCCAGAAACGGTTGTTACTAACCGCACAATGAACAAAACGATTATCAGCTTTGAGAAAAAAATGAATATGTAGTTTTATGGGAAACCGCATTATACTTGCGTTTTGTATCTACGGTTAATGTATATCTTGAGACGTGGCAGCGTCTTGACGCCAAGTATCAAAAAGATAGCTTTTAAACGGCGAAGGCAAGTCGCGCCGCGTATCGAGATTGGACGATTTTTATGTCGATACTCGTCATGAATATCGACAAGCGCACCCATGCATGATTGTAGCACCATTTTATTGGATCGAAGGAGCCGCATGCGTTCGTAATGTTTCTCGTCACGTTCGCTTTCCAGTTGATCGTCCATGCACCCGAAATTGTTCAAAAGATACTTTTCGTGCCTCAATCATCTCATAATCGTTCACTTTTTTAATGAAAAAATACAGAAGACGTCAAATGCGCGTTGCTGGTCACATATAGAGATGCAAAATAACGGTCAATTTCAAGTCCGATCAAATGACATTTTAACCCATTAACGCCGAAGAATCGTGTTTTTTTTTTCTCATTTTCAAGCTAGATTCTTATCATCGAAAAAAAATCATTTGCAAATAAAAAATATGTTCCCTTGTACTTTCGAGTGTCCCCTTTCCGAATCCGGAGTCAAAATTGAGTTTTGTCCATTAGAAAGAAAAATATGGCCGTTTTTAAACAAAAAAAACCGAAAAAATCGAAGACATTTTTTTTCAATATTTTTTTTCTCATTGAAGACGCGCGAGGACCCCCCCTTTTTCTTCAACCATGAGTGCACAAAATAGTTGTAGTTTAAGAATATATTTTTTTAATTTGTCGATATTGACATTTTCACCCCCAAAATGGCGCTTTTCATCCCTTCAGCAGGAAGACAATTTTCACTCTCGGTGCCCGACAAAAAAAATATTCAAATCTTAACGAAAATTGGTATCCCGGGGTTTTCAAGGTCGCTGATTACGATTCCGCCCTCAAAATTCGAAAATTCAGAATGGCGGATCCAATATGGCGGACCCAAATTCAAAAACTTACTTGAATCGGATGAAATGTGGCACTCGGGGGTTTTCGAGGTCGCTGATTACAAATCTGCCCTCAAAATTCGAAAATTCAAAATGGCGGATCCAATATGGCGGACCCGAATTCAAAAACTTACTTGAATCGGATGAAATGTGGCACTCGGGGGTTTTCGAGGTCCTTGATAACGAATCTGGCATCATCATTTCAAAATTCAAAATTGCGGATGCAATATGCCGGACACCTTCCCATTAACGCCCAGTTATTATCTAACGTTTATTGAAGAATTGACAACTTTATATAAATGTAAATAATAATCATTCAATTGATTCATATTTTATGATCATATATTATATTTTTCATGTGTCGAATAAAAATTGACGTTGCAGAGGCTGAGAAATCTCCGATTTTCTTACATTTCATCTTGTTTTTGTTTATACGGGTCATCATTGAATATTATCCCTGATACAAATATATTTATTATCCATGAATATTTCTGTCTGCAAATAAGTTTTGTATATGCCTATCACATCTTTTTTCAATTTTTCACGTTTGTGGAGTGCGGATCGTTCACATTGCTAATGATATTTTATTTTCTGTAAAAAATATTAGCTCAGAATTTTTGTGTTCATTTTAGGTCTGCCAATATTCCTTATCTGAATAATTTGGTTTCTATTTTCGTAGAACTTGTCTTGAGACTAAATCGAACTCACTTATATACCTAAATTTCAGCTCAGTACCTCAACAAAATTTATTCATAAAATATTGTTTTATCATCTTTATTGCTCCTGAGTGAATTCACTTCTTCGATAATTTTTATCTCATCGGCAGCGTGAGCATATTGACAATATTACCATTATGTCTCGAAAACGACCAAGGCAATCTATTCCTTCTCATGTAGAGTTTGAAATGGATACTTCTGACGATAATTGTGACGAGCTCGTCGGGATTCCGAATCCAGACAATTCTGGTTGTTCTAGTGATTCCGATTCTGATTTTGAATCAAACGATCACCTTTCGAGTATCACTTATAAACAAGCATCGGAAAATTACACAGATAATCAATGTAAATTGGAAGGAGATCACCAATATAAGTGGATGGTTGGTGAAAAGAGCTACCCGAATGAGACTGAAGACAAATTATTACTAACTGACGGTGTAAAAAAAAGTATTCAAAAAAGTGAGCCGATACAACTGTTTGAAAAGTTTTTCTGCATGGAAATGAAAACATACATTATTGACTCATGTAAAGAGAATGGGTTTGAATTGCAGTTGGATGATTTGAATACTTTCATTGGCATCATCATTGTAAGCTCGTTCAATAAAAGAAAATCTCAAAGAGACTATTGGTCATCTGATCCCTTCTTATTATGTGAGGTGGTTTCTTCTGCAATGCAACGCGATACATTTGAGAAAATCAAATCAGAATTAAAGTATTCGATGCCTAAAGACAATGATCCCAGTGATAAGGCATGGCGCGTTCGTAAATTACTACAATTATTTCACAGAAATATTCGTCAGTTTGGCTTGTGGAAGACTGCGTTATCTGTTGACGAAATGATGGCCAAATCATATGCAAGAACATCGCTAAAACAGTTTATCCGGGGAAAACCCATACGATTCGGACTAAAATTTTGGGGTCTTTGCACCGCCGATGGATACCTGTTGAATCTCGATTTATATTGTGGAAAAAATTCATCAATTGGAGATAAATTGGGTAAATGTGCTCTAGGTTCTCGTGTAGTGATGCAATTATTGGATCCATTTCTCAAATCTATCCCTCCTAAGAAGATATCTCAGTTCCATCTTTACTGCGATAATTTTTTTTACGAATTTCGATCTCCTAGTACATTTGAAAAAGTTAGGTTTACAATGTACAGGAACTATAAGAGAAAATCGAGTCAAAGAAAAAAATGTAATCGACAAAAAGTCTCCACGAGGTACGTATGTTGTAAAGCATGATCAAAACAGCGGAATAAACTACATAACTATCGTAGACTCGAAACCAGTTTCGATCGCTTCTACCGCTGCAGGGGTGACTCCTCTATTACCGTCTAAGAGATTTAGCTCGAGTGCACATTCAAAAATTGAGATTCCGTTTCCACAAGCATTTCATCTCTACAATAAATTCATGGGCGGAGTAGACGTTCACGATGGACATTGCAACAATTTGCTTCCAAGTATCCGTTCAAAAAAATGGGCATGGGTCGTCTTTATTAGATTTATACAGGCCGCCATTGTGAACTCAGTCGTGATTTTCAACGCAACTGGAGATAAAACAAAAAAATTGGTTCAAAGCAATTCGCAATTTCGATTGCTAAATATTACTTAGAGAGGGGAAAACTAAAACGGAACAAAGCACACGATACTTTCCGTCACAGCAAACAAACTCGTTGTTCAATCTGTCCAATAAGAACATATACGTACTGTAAGGACTGTAATGCTTACTTCTGTAGTGCTTGTATGAAAGCGAAACACGTAATCAGGCTTCGGGGATAAGCAAAGGGCGCATTTACAACCAAGCACCCCAAAAAGTGAGAGGCAAGGGGACTCACTCGAATCAAGCACCCCAAAAAGTGAGAGGCAAGGGGACTCACTCGAATCAAGCACCCCAAAAAGTGAGAGGCAAGGGGACTCACTCGAATCAAGCACCCCAAAAAGTGAGAGGCAAGGGGACTCACTCGAATCAAGCACCCCAAAAAGTGAGAGGCAAGGGGACTCACTCGAATCAAGCACCCCAAAAAGTGAGAGGCAAGGGGACTCACTCGAATCAAGCACCCCAAAAAGTGAGAGGCAAGGGGACTCACTCAAATCAAGCACCCCAAAAAGTGAGAGGCAAGGGGACTCACTCGAATCAAGCACCCCAAAAAGTGAGAGGCAAGGGGACTCACTCGAATCAAGCACCCCAAAAAGTGAGAGGCAAGGGGACTCACTCGAATCAAGCACCCCAAAAAGTGAGAGGCAAGGGGACTCACTCGAATCAAGCACCCCAAAAAGTGAGAGGCAAGGGGACTCACTCGAATCAAGCACCCCAAAAAGTGAGAGGCAAGGGGACTCACTCAAATCAAGCACCCCAAAAAGTGAGAGGCAAGGGGACTCACTCGAATCAAGCACCCCAAAAAGTGAGAGGCAAGGGGACTCACTCAAATCAAGCACCCCAAAGGAGAAAGGATTTCTACCACGTCCATGTCGTTTTCTCTGGGTAATGCTCTTAAGTAATTCTCTGGGTAATACTCTTAAGTAGAATAAGGAATTATAAGTTTATCCGTTGAGTAATGCGGAGTGATGAATTTCTATAAATTTGTCAATTTGTCAATATATAAAGTTGTCAATTCTTCAATAAACGTTAGATAATAACTGGGTGTTAACGGGAAGGTGTCCGCCATATTGCATCCGCCATTTTGAATTTTGAAATGATGCCAGATTCGTTATCAAGGACCTCGAAAACCCCCGGGTGCCACATTTCATCCGATTCATACAGTTTTTGAATTTAGGTCCGCCATATTCGATCCGCCATTTTGAATTTTCGAATTTTGAGGGCAGATTTGTAATCAGCGACCTCGAAAACCCCCGAGTGCCACATTTCATCCGATTCAAGTAAGTTTTTGAATTCGGGTCCGCCATATTGGATCCGCCATTTTGAATTTTCGAATTTTGAGGGCAGATTTGTAATCAACGACCTCGAAAACCCCCGAGTGCCACATTTCATCCGATTCAAGTAAGTTTTTGAATTTGGGTCCGCCATATTGGATCCGCCATTCTGAATTTTCGAATTTTGAGGGCGGAATCGTAATCAGCGACCTTGAAAACCTCAGGATACCAATTTTCGTTAAGATTTGAATATTTTTTTTGTCGGGCACCGAGAGTGAAAATTGTCTTCCTGCTGAAGGGATGAAAAGCGCCATTTTGGGGGTGAAAATGTCAATGTCGACAAATTAAAAAAATATATTCTTAAACTACAACTATTTTGTGCACTCATGGTTGAAGAAAAAGGGGGGGTCCTCGCGCGTCTTCAATGAGAAAAAAAATATTGAAAAAAAAATGTCTTCGATTTTTTCGGTTTTTTTTGTTTAAAAACGGCCATATTTTTTTTTCTAATGGACAAAACTCAATTTTGACTCCGGATTCGGAAAGGGGACACTCGAAAGTACAAAGGAACATATTTTTTATTTGCAAATGATTTTTTTCGATGATAAGAATCTAGCTTGAAAATGAGAAAAAAAAACACGATTCTTCGGCGTTAATGGGTTAATGACGATCATTCGACGGTTTTGTGACGTTATTGTTTTCAACTCAAATCTTTCGTGACCAACAGTTGTTTAACGTCGATCGTCCTCACTAAATGACGAAATTCATCTATATAGTTGTAAAATCTCCTAATTATTGGATCTTCACCGATTTTCTTACCCGAAATCAGGGAGATGGCAAACTGTAAATAGTTTATGGTACTATATGAGGCCCCTTTCTTGAAGTGGAATGTTAGAAAGCTCAATAAGGAGTCTATCTGAGGTCTGCAGAAGTCAGTTCTTTTGTCTCTGCAAAAAATCGCCCATTTTCTCAAGACCGTTTTATACTGCTTGGCTGTTGATGGAGTCAAAGATGATAGTATGATCTCCATTGCTTCCGAGGGAACTTGTTTTTCTAAAAAAGCCGTGCAGAGGCTCTGGCTGCTATCAAAATAAAGTCTCGCGCTTGTCTGTATGGGGACAATAACAAATTATCATCAGGTCTAAATCTTAAGTCTTTTCACAGTAACACTCATAAATATCGGATACCAGGGCTGATTGAGCCAATCGGGTACTACCAGAATTCCCTCCGCCTTGAGTTTTTTGAGATTAGACCAGTTTATTGTAATTAGTAAATTTGAGATTAGACCAGCTTATTGTAAAAGCATCGATTGCCATGGCACTCGTTTCCGGAAACCAGGAGCAAAATTTATTACATTTAGCATTAACATTTGATGCAAATAGGTCTATTTCCGGTGCTCCCAAAGAATGATTAATTTCCTCAAACGCTTGTCTGGTTAACTCCCATCCTGTGTCTGCGTTCTTGACTCTCGATAGCTGATCTGCTTCTATATTTTTTGCTGACATGTATGATGCAAATAAAAAGCTTCTTTTTTCTCTGCTCATTGCCAGATCTCTCTTACTAGAGAATTGTATTTGGGAAACCTTGTGCCTCCCATTTTATTTATAGAAGCAATTACTGTTGTGTTATCTATACGCAGCCGTATCTGACAATCTACACTCTTCCCGGCCAACTCCTGTAATGCCAGTTTGACTGCAAAGAGTTCCTTAAAGTTTATATGTCATTTAGTCTGAGTTTTCGACTAAAAACCGTATGTCTTTCTGTTTCCTCTAACTGCACCCCAATCTGAATCTGAAGCATCTGTAAATATGGTTATCTCGAAGATTCCCGTCTTTATTTGATTAAAGCCCTTAAGGTGACTTTCCCACCAAGATAGATTCGATATGATGCACTGCGGAATCTCCATTTTTGTATTATAATTTGCGTTGTTTGATAATAGAATCTTGACTTTTTCTCTTTCCATAATTTTTGTATACAACCAACCATATTCGATAGCTAAACAGGATGCCACTAGACTCTCTATGAGCTCGGCAAACTCTCTGATTCTGCAATGTTTTTTATTTTTGTATCTCCTAACTAGATTGTACAGCTACTTTTTCTTTCCTCTGGTAACTCTAATGAGAATCTTTCTGAATCTATAATAAATCTTAGGAAACGACACCTTATCTTTGATATATACTAGCTCGCTTTTTCTCTCATTGACTAGAACCCCTAAAGATTCTAGCAAGTTCTGTGATTCGTCCACATTCATTCCACATTTTTCCAGAGAGTTGTCTACACATAGTAAATCATCCAGGTAAATCGCCCATGCGTAGCCCCTGGACCTCAAGTACCGGACTACTGGTTTTAAAATTTTTGTAAAATCATGCGGTGCTGTTGCCAAACAGAAAGATAAGTATGTGAAATGATATTGTTGACTTATGAATAAAAATCTAAAATATTTCCTGCTCTCTTTATCGACTGGTATCAAATAGTAAGCGTCCTGTAAATCAATTTTTGCCATAAAACTTCCTGGGAATACTAATCTTGCTGCCGTCCGGATGTCTTCCATTTTAAAATGTTTTGTCTCAATAAACCTGTTTAGTTTCTTTAAATTTAATATAAACCTATAGGTACCATTTGGTTTGGGCACTAAAAAATATGATGACATAAACTGGTCTTCACTCTTATTGCATCTCTCGATTGCCCTTTTCTCTAATAAAGTTTTTATTGCTTGCTGATAATTCTCGAACCGACTATCTGGTATAACAACTCGAGGTCTTACGTTCTAGTAGACCTTTGATTTAAAAGTTATTCTGTATCCATCAATACAACTCAAAATAAATGTATCATCTGTTATAAGCCTCTAGTTTTTCCTGAATATTTTTAATCTTCCTGCTAACCTACCTACTTTTTTTATCTATCTTCTTCTTCCCGTTCTGGGTATGGATCTCTGTCCCTTTGAATTGAAGGATTGTTGTTTGCCTCTGAATGACAATCTTGGTCGGCCCTGATTGTTTGACTGAAAATTGCCCGCGTGGCTTGGGAAAGGTCTTCTTTCCTGCGGGCCCCTGAAGTTTAAACTTCCTGATTGTCCTTGATTGCGACCAACGCCTCTCTGAACATATGTATTTTTCGGCCCCATCTTTTCTAAGGCTTTCATTCCTTAATTTTTTCACTTAAGCCTTTGCCAAACAAGAAAGTGTCCGACTTGGTCTTGTCCAATAACTCCTTCACTTGCTTACTCACCCCAGTAAGATAAAAGCTTTTCTGGATTCGTTTTGTTTGAAATGAATTTCTGTAACCAATTTGGCTGCGTCATTCAGGTTTTCCAAGAATGTCAGTTTGTCAATGCTCTCATCTTCGTCTAAAAGAGATGATATTGCCAATCTAATTGACATTAGCTTTGAGCCAGCCAGCTTCTGGGGTTCTGTTAAAAAACCGTCTCTTTTCTGCCCAGATTCATTTAGTGATGCTAAAATTTCCTGATTGAGCTCTGGGGCTTCAAATTCTTCCTTTCTCGCATACTTCTCGAGTAATCTGTCCTTTTCCTCTTTAGAAATTCTAAAACGTTCACCACCATACATTAAGCATATACGCACAGAGTACTTGTCCGGCACATAACTTTTTATTAAAATTGCTCATTCAAGTAAAAATCAAGGATCTCTTTCAAAAATCAGCGCGCTTTTTTATTGTAGGTATTTTTTTATAACTATTATTATTTTCTTTTTGATAGAAATTAATGTCTCATGACGTCTTGAATTATTCGTTTCGTAAGTATAATGGAACTATTTCGACAGTTGGCGCTCACGAACTTCGAAAAGAAATGACAGAGAAAGAATATTTTTTCACAAATTTGCGTGGTCTTAAAACTTGGGTTACGAATTTGGCCGCGCGTTTATACTGTGTAATGATCACTGCCTTTCGTAACCGTACACCAGTGGCCACTTTAATCATCCACTGAATTCGAATGATAATTAGTAGTTTACACAGGCATGATAAGATGCATTACTGGCAATGATTTCCTGAGCAGCAGCTTCAGAAATTGATTAACTGGCATTGTTCCTAGATTAGTATGATTTTATAATGCTGACAAACACCATTTTATTCCGATTAATTATTATTTTTATCCTGAGATTTGCGGTTGAATTAATTTTATTATAAGTTTATGCCCGTGAACTACTTACCTCTGATTACTTTTACCTCTAATTTGATTTTTATTTGAATGAGCAATTTTAATAAAACGTTATGGGCCGGACAAGTAGTCTGTGCGTATACGCTCAATGTACGGTAGTGAACGTTTATCAAATTGTTACCAATCAAACAATACTGGTAGCCTCAAGTAATACAAATTTTTTTTCAATCTAATTTTTTCCGTTTGGAATTTTTTTTTGTATCGGAATTATTTTTTATTCATATTCTTGTTGTATAGTACGACCGTATATTCAATTAATAGAAAGATTTCTTTTAGGACGTTAATAGGTTCAAAAGTATTTGGCTATTAATGCTTTTATAGTTTTAATTTATTTAATGACTTTTTGTGAAGTTTAGATTTAATTTTTGGGCAGATTTGAATTGGTAACTTTTGTGAGATTAAGATTTTATTGGTAATTTTTTGTCAGGCTCTCTTATAACTTTTTGTAGAAGTTTTGTGTTGAGAAGGGAATTTTTCACCGGAATAACTATTTGGGGGGAGTAAATGTACTTGTCTCAACTTTTTTTTACAGCATTTATGCTGTTTTTTTGCGGTACCAAATAACTAGATGTTTGATATAAACGGCCCTATGCATGCAAAAAATTCTATATTTCTATAGCGACAATAAAAACAGAGAGTCACCTTAATGTTTAACAAAAATATTTATGATAAAACTTAGAACATTGTGACTAGCAGATGATTTCGTTATCGTGATTTGCAAGAGGTAATGTTTACTTCGACAGTTTCGATAACATTTTTAACACAACATTACTTTTTGTGCATTACAAATTGGTCCACATTTTTATCAAAGATACTCCGAACACTAAACGTTCTTTTACTCATGTTTCAATTTTTTTAAATCCAAATACAATAATTGCAGTTTCTCCCTTTGATGGTGCAGTTGCCGACTTTATAGCTTGCCGAAAAATGTCAAAAAATTTCTGAATTTACTCAATGAAGTCAAAATTTTCTATTTTTGTTCACCGTGGGGACCAATAATTGCTTTTGACATTTTTTTTAGGATCCAGTCTAAATTATACGCGATTGTAGAGGGCCCTATCTGTTTATGCACTCAAAAAATATCTCTTGCGCGTCCATGCAAGGAATATCTTAAATCTAGCGTCTGAAGTAACAGTAATGAATAACAGAACGGAAATTTCCGTTTTCTTGCTGTCGCTGGATCTGCCAAGGTATTTTCGAAACTAAACGGTTGGAACTCTAGTTTTTTTTTACAAACTTTGTCATATGTTACCTCATAATTGTGAATTTTCTAAAAAAAATCTGTTTAAAAGTTTCAGAGTTAGCGGGAGAAATGTGAGAATTTCAAATGCTTTCCATAAGAAATCCATGTATAACTGTCGAATCTTTGATAGGAAATATCTGAAATCGAAACTGTCAATCCGTCTAAAATTTTGCACGTAATCACAAGATATTGCCCTGAATGTGTCTTCCAATTAGAAAAAAAAATCTGTAGAATAACGCTTTGGCGAGACTACTACCTTAAACCGCCTGAAATTCAAGGAAGGCGTCTTTGTCGGGAATGCCTCACTATCTAGCCCAATGATTTTGCGCACTCAATAGTCCAGAGATGACCTTCCCCTATGCTGAGTATGAAAATATTCTGGGGACCCAGCTACCCCGCCGTCTCCTTGTACGACCCGGCTGGGTAATATCAGAGTTTTCGATTGACGTGACTCCATCCTGTCGAGAACATCTGGGTGTGAACACCAGCCTCATAAATAAACCTAAAACAGCTAGGTCTCAGTTTAATTGATACTCGTGTTATACACTCGGTCACCAAATTGTTTGAAGCAGTATTGCAACAATCGTACGGAATACAGCTCTTCAATCGCAAGCTTCATATTCGTGTTAATATTATCGTACGTCTATATTGCACGTGTAGATCACTCGTGCCGAAGTTCCGTCAAGTTTGAGAAGCGCAGGTTTATTTCCAAACACCATGACGAGAGATATTGAAATTATATTCAGCACGGATGACGAGAACGAAGGTAATGATTGTACGGAATTTGCAATAATGCCTTACAAAACAAACATGTTATCGTCCGATGACGACTGCGAAGTAGAAGGTAGTCGGCGGTACAGACTCCCTGCAACCGTCTCGGCCGCATTGAGTTACGACGATGTGAGGTCGATGAATGTTTCGTCGTCTACTTCATCAACCAACCGCATGGAAAAAAAGGCGAAACGAAAGACTTCACGATCGAGACAGAAGCAACAACCAATCGACAAGAGAGCACGTATGCAAAAGTCTTCCATGAACGCAGTTACGATTGATCATCAAAAGATTCAGACGACTATTCGACGCTACTGTACCGCCGATGAGATGGTGCGCGCAGCGTGTCTCAATATACAAAATTATCACGATTTAGCAATGTGCGAATGGAGCGAGTTGGTATTACTGTATCTGGCCCATCCTCCCAGCGTTCACGCACCACCCGAATTGACATGGCACAAGGTGCAGAACATTTGCCACAATTACGAGTGGAGCGTTCGTGTGTCAAGTGCCATGAAAGATCATTTGCCGGGAGTGGTAACTTTGCTCGGTTTGCTGAGTATCAATCGACGTGAAAAGCAGCATCGTGGCGTGTTGTTGGCAGATGATATACGCATGTTCTTTACCGAGCCTACCACCGACAAGGCATGCCTCAACAAGTATCTTCCAGCTGTACGATCAGTAACAGTCACGCCAAACGTACTGCGCGTCAACCGGAAAAAATAAAAATATATCATTCGTATTTTTACTCACGGCAGCTAGCTCCTGATTTGTCAATCGATTAAACTCATTTTTCGTAAACTCAAAGTCACTGAGTATATAACATTTGGTCGTAGTGATGAAACGATGCTGCAGAAACAATGAAATTGACGAGAGATTTTTTGAAGTTTCTGTTATAATTTCGACACCAATGCACACCAAAACTTAGAGATGCGAGACATTTATTAGCCTCATAGTACCATATTCGTACAATTTGTCAATTTTTCGGGTAACGTAGTGAGGTATATATCGACTCATCAACAAATTATTTGTACTGATCGGTGTAGAATTCGACAAGCTTGTCGTTAATGGTAATGAGACAGCTAAAGTAGATGGGACAACTTCAATAAGAGAACCACCCTCACCACGGGAGTTTGCGGACGTGTAAGTAAGACCGTGCTGCGGCCTAAGTGAAGCGCTATATGAGAAGTGAAAATCGAGCGAACCGTTTTCCCCTTCCCCCTGACATTACAATACAGGGAAGTCTGCAGCGGGAAAAAAGTTGAAGCAAAGTATGGTAAAGCAGAGGAAAGGATAAAAACAGATAACTTTATTCAGCGATTGAACAAAGAATAAAATAATATCGTTACGACATTTGCAGCTTGATGAACATGGCTTTCAAATATCGAGCTTCATAAGTTACAGTTTGTTTTCCCCGGGGCATACTCGGAAGATCGTTAATATCGAAAGGTTGCTCAATCACCGTTGGTATATCTCGTCCGTAAACTGTAAAAAGTAAAACAATAACAAAACAATAGATCCAAATAAATGAAAATGAGTACAATACTAGTAAAATTAAGGCAGTTCACGGACCCTCGCAGTGGTCGAAAAATTGAATGCAATCTTGCAAAGTAGAATCCTTGAGGACGACCAATTGTTTGGAGAGCTGTTCAAGCAAGGACAGAAAGCATCGTTTCGCGTAAAACCATGTATCGGTGCCCAATTTTTTGTTATACGGCTCGAGGCTCTTCATCACGCGCGATATACCAAATTCGTAATGGCCCTTTGAGCAATAAAGAGTTCCAATTACGAGATTCACGATACAAAGGTGAAATAATTTTTTGTCTTGTTCTTTGAACGATACCGCTTCCTCTTCCTTCTCAATTTTTTTCATCAACTCTTCAGCCTCCGTATTTCGAGTGTCCATTATATAACTGACGCATAAATTGGCCAGTACAATCGCACTAACTTCGAGAATCTATAAAACAAAATAAAAAGATGAATGAAACAAACGCTGCTTCTTAACCAAAAATCGGATGAACCCTAGAAGTATATCCTAGTGGATCAGAGCAATCACACGGAACTAAAAATCAGCCATGCTTCTGAAAGTTACTTTGAAACGTAATTAATCCCAAAGACAACCATAAACGAACAGCATTATAAATTGTATGGTAGTTGCTACGAAAAAATAAAGACGAAAAAGTAACTGTATGGGAACGCATGATATTTCGATACAAATCCCGTTGTGCTATGGTTGCTTTTTGGTTCTAAGGTAACCTTCGCAACACTTTCCGATGGTTGCTTTCTGGTTCTTGATAGGTTACGGGAGATAATTGCAAACGGAAAGCAGCGATATAACTTAGTTTCTCAATGGACGTTTTATGGTTCCTTTTCATTTCAGAGCAACTGTCGTGTAAGGGTTTCATTACGGTCATTCTGTAGTTTTCTATCGTCGAAAAAATTATGAAATAACTACAAGAAAACCGAAAACCAATTCACAGAAATCGAGACCCGGCCAACTTGTGATGTTACGATTTCTTCGAAAATGGGTCTATTTCCCTTTGTTTGTCAACTTGAAGGCTAGATTCTCAAGGTCTCACCTGACAGGTAAAATCTTTATGCTGTCCATATTTCCACCAAAAAACTGAGCTAATGAAAATGTTTGCGCTGACAAGAAAATCGTTAGTGGTTTTGTACTTTTCTCGAGTCTTCTAACTAAAATGTGTACTCCTAGGTTTTACCAGTAAGGTGTGACAAAAACGCACATTGTCAATTTTTTTAATGACAATCGGCTTGTAAAAGCCGGCAGCTTGATTGAACTTGTTCTCCTGCATGAAGAGCG
The DNA here is from genome assembly GCA_963989365.1 of Rhimphoctona megacephalus. Taxonomy (NCBI): domain Eukaryota; kingdom Metazoa; phylum Arthropoda; class Insecta; order Hymenoptera; family Ichneumonidae; genus Rhimphoctona; species Rhimphoctona megacephalus. Next base: position 7,376,247 of record OZ022416.1, on the reverse strand, counting down.
TATGAGCGACGTTTAATTTCCACACGTCGTACTCGTTGCAAAAATCTGCGCTCTTACGAAATATTTTTTCGACTTGGGTGTAATTTCCTAGCTCCCAGTAAATCTTTGCTTGAGCCATAAGGACTGGAACGTAACGTTCCAGAGCTTCTTCGTAATCGTTGACCGCTTTTTTAACGGCAACCTCGTCATGATTCAAGCGAGCCTCTTGAACTTGCTTCGTTGCTTTACGAAGTGCCTCCGTGTGCCTGTTAGCGAGATCATCAAGTTTTCTGTAGGCTTCTTCCGGTGCGGTTTGCTGAGTTATCAAGGCGTCCAAGAAATCGTATAGGTACTGCAACAATTCGAAAGAAAATCAACGTGCTTTATTTTTTCAGCTGTTTTCAGTAAACCACACGCCGTACGGTACTAGTACGATCAGAGTACACCGTACTTTGCCTATACTAATACCATAAGATCTGGTACGCAATCGTGCATTTTCTTTACTTACGAGTTAACCATTAAGTAAAAGTTTATTATATTATAGGCTTAAATTACACTTTTGACAAGAAATTTTCCCGCACAGTTACGTATTGTATTCATTAACCCGCATTTTAAATGCTTATATCGCTATGTCTTATAACTTTCGCATTTACTTATAGACTGTCGCTCGTTTATTTGCGAACTTATCGATCGTCACCGTAAGTAATCTAGGATTAGATAAAGTTTAGGAATCGTTATTCTTGAGCGTCTCCCCTTTTATTCCAACTGTTCGTGGAAATAGGACTTAGAAATATTTTAGGATCGAGCGTCTCCACTTTTGTTCCAACCGCTCGTAGGAAAAGGGACTTAGGAATATTTTACTATCACTGATCGTCTCCACTTGCGTTTTAACTGACCAATTTTAGTAAGAATTTGTAAGTAAAAGAGAAAGATTACTTACGAGTTGACAATTCACGTGCTGACTTCATTACTAACTAACTTCTACTGATCAACGGTCGGCCTTTTATACTCAAAATTTGGCGTTCCCTACTTTTCCAACACGATATTTCGTAGAATTTAGGAACACAACATTTCATGGAAGTTTGAGCACATGATATCGATTCGCACAACATTCGTAGAATTTTGGGCACATGATATCGATTCGCAAAACATTTCATGGAATGTTGGGCATATGATATCGATTCACATAACATTTCGTGGAATATCGGTTCGCTAAATATTTCGTGGAATTTCAGAACACATGATATCGATTCAGTATTATTATTTCCTTTGCTACGTCATTTTCCCTCAATGACGTTTTCGGATCGTTTGCGCTCGCGCCTTATCATTTTGTCACGGGTGGTAGGGAGCGCTAGGGTTCCATCCAATTTTTCGGCTCATTTATCCTTTGATCGCGCTGTCATGATGTTCATGCTTCTGGTATTAAGAGTCGCGGTAGCGACTCGAGACAAGTACATTTATAGCTATTCAAAGATGAGCGAGTCGTTACAAGACACTTATACCGGAGACAGCGGCGTTAGCAACTGTTTTCAAAATTCTTTCATTAATATTTAATAAATGATTGCATTTTGAAAAACGATTCGCGTGCACGTACTATTTATTTATTATCTTCTTTAGGGCTTACCGTTTCTTTATCAATCGTAGAGGGGACTGCTCGGATGTCTAGCGCTTCGCCCACTATAGACTTCGATCTGCGGTTGATACGGCGTTTGGCATGTACTGAAATAGGGAACGCTAGCTCTCGCTCGACGTCCTTTGTCATTCGGAGTCGATCAGCTTTAGCGAGCGGACTGCTCCCCATCCCTATTATGCACCACATCGCAATGTACTTTATGATTTGTAGTAATACACTCAAGCCCATATAGATGGTGCGTGTTCGTGCACGCGCGAAATTACAAAGAGAAATTACCGCTGTTCCAACGGTACGTGGGAGGACATTTCTATTGTATTCAAAAGTACAACGTTTAAACGTCCAAACTACTCCAACTAGTTCCAAAATGGAGCTTAAGCTCCATTTTGGAACTAGTTAAAAATTTCTAGCACATCGCGTTCATGTGGTGCAAAGTCTCAAATATGTCCGAAAACACGTTTTTTTGACATTTTGACCTCAGTTTGCTGCAAAACCTTGCATGATAGACACTTTGAGCGGCCAGATTCGTGTTCAGCGCGAAAAAAATCTATCGAAAACATCTAGTTACTTTCCTGTAAGAAAAAAAGTATACAAATGTTGCCTAGTGTTATCGATTGCTCCGGCCGCTCTCTTATATTCGTCGAGGGTACTGAGTGCTTGTGAGCGAGATCTCGACGTTCTGCGCTACTGTGCGTCGTAGTGACACACTACCGCTGTGCGCGTGTGCTCAGCGGGCTGCTTGGACCTGGCGCGCGAGGCATCTAAGGGGTGGCGCTTACTCGCGGTTCGCGTGAGAAGTTCGCGTGTGAGCTCGGTTATCGGTCGAGCTGTCTGTTTATATTGTGATTTTGAACATAGAGGCTCTGCCAACAGTGGCCAAGCTTCGCAGAGTTTTCATGTCGGAGCCATATGTCAAACCTGGAGTGCGATTACGTGCACGATCGAATTCGATGTCGACAAGTGACAACACGATTTTGACGATGTTACATGCAACGCGTCCTATCTTCGTACGTGGTGGTTATCTATGATCTAGGGTAATGTCAAGAACAGTTAACTGCGCAAGACAAGCGCCATCTTTTTTATCCAGTGACCGCGGAAACTCGAGAAAGTAACTGTGCCTTTACCATATACTCACGTAACGCTCGGCTCATTAATAAGTCTATTATAAAATTTCAATACCTTCGTTGAATATACTAAATCTCGGAATTAATTCTGTCGATCCACTTAAAGGTACGTTCATTTCTATATGTACAAGGTCTCCGTTTCATATTTTTGTGTTTTATTTGAGGAAATATATAAACGGAATAACATTTGAACTTGCTCAAACATTTATTTTTTACAAATACTTTTATCATAAACCAACCTCTGAATGTTGAATCAATCACAATTAAAAGCAATGATGAGATAAGCACAAAAAATAAATGCACCAAAATAAAGTTGTGATTTGTAATCAATCGATATAATTCTATTTGAAAAACCCGCTATAGACTGATTGTGACCGACGAAAAACCCTCGGCCTAAATGTCTAGTGACTGACCATGAACCATGAAAGTTAGAGAAGGGAAAATCGTAGAAGTCGATTGTCGAATTCGATCAGTGCACGTAATTGCACTCCTGGTGGACTTGTGCTACCCAATGGATAGACGGCTGAGCAACATTAGGATATTCTGGCCTACCCCATTGAGGTATATTTTTCTGGCTTAAGACTGATGAGGCAGGGTGCTCCTACAGAGGAAATGCTCACCAAGATCAGACCCGGAGACTGGAAGAGTTCTGTATAGTTAGCAGACGAATTTGACAATATTAATTTTTTATTATTGCTATATTTTGGGAATTATTTATGCCATTTATTGACATTAATATCATAATTTTCGAAATAATAGTTTATTGATAATAAATAAAAATGTATGGGGCGTATAGTTAGCAGAACGTAATGCAAAGTTCTTTTTTTTTTAACAATCAACTAGAAATCATTTGGGAAACATATTAGTAATGCTACAATAATTTGCGAAGTAATTATTTTATCACGATAACGCAAAACCTAAGTCAATCAATTATTCCAAGAGAAATCCACCGCTTTCCTAGGGATTTTCTGGTATACCCCGTCTCTCATCTCTCATTGGATATCGCTGCTGAGTGCGTATAGAAGTGTGCTGTGGCTATAACCCATCAATTAATAATTGTAGTTATATCAACCATATCAACAATGAACAATATCAATTTGGTGCGAAAACGTCATCATGTGTTATTCAACCTCTTGAAAAATAAGTATGGATGAGTGGAAAATATACAGTGGAAACGTATACCGGTAACGTAAAAGTCGATAACGAAATAGAACACGTAATGTTTAATCTGATCGACGAAGCTGCTTTCCTTCAACCTTACCTAATCATTATTTATCATTAATTATAATAATTATAGTTAATATATATATATATATATATATATATATATATATATGTGTGTGTGTGTACGAAATGTGTATATATATTATATGTAAGGGAATCGAGTAATTTGATAAGTAAAATAGGTAGGGTGGGTTTGGGTCATCTTGCGGTTGTTTTTTGAATAGTTGGACATGTGGAAATAGTATTTTTACATGACCAACTATTCAAAAAACAACCGCAAGATGACTCAAACCCACCCTACTATTTTTACAGTCATCAAACTACTCGAATAACTCTTCAAAGTACTCGAAAAGTCTTCAAAGTACACGAATAACTCTTAGAAAAGTCATTAAACTACTCGATTGTCGTACATGGTAGCACGTCTAAATATCACAGTCAAAATTAAATTCATGCCTGGCTGTGATATACTGTCGACGTGATATTTTGTTGCAGTGATTTTTTGTCATGTGATATTTTGTAGAGGTGATTTTTTGTCGCAGTGATATTTTGTTCGTGTGTTTTTTTGTCATGTTATATTTTGTCCGTGATATTTTGTCGTGTGATATTTTGACTATGATATTTGGACATGCTACCATGTAAGACAATCGAGTAGTTTAATGACTTTTCTAAGAGTTATTCGTATACTTTGATGACTTTTGGTCATTTTGATGACGGTCATAAAAGTTTTTAAGAGTTATTCGAGTAGTTTGATGACTGTAAAAATAGTAGAGTGGGTTTGGGTCATATTGCGGTTGTTTTTTGAATAGTTGGACATGTAAAAATACTATTTTCACTTGTCCAACTAATCAAAAAACAACCGCAAGATGACCCAAACCCACCCTACTATTTTTACAGTTATCAAATTATTCGATTCTCTTACATATAATATATATACATCTCTTACATATATATATATTAACTATAATTAATGATTAGGTAAGGTTGAAGGAAAGCAGCTTCGTCAATCAGATTAAATATTACGTGTTCTATTTGGTTATCGACTTTTACGTTACCCGTATACGTTTCCACTGTACGTTTTCCACTCATTCATACTTATTTTTCAAGAGGTTGAATAACACATGACGTTTTCGCACCTAATTGATATTATTTATTGTTGATATGGTTGATATAACTACAATTAATTGACGGGTTATACACTTCTACTCGCACTCAGCAGCGGTAGCCAATGAGAGATGAGAGCCAGGGTATACCAGAAAATACCTAGGAAAGCGGATTTCTCTTGAAATAATTGATTGATTTAGGTTTCGTGATCGTGATAAAATAATTACTTCGCAAATTATTCTAGCATTGCTAATGTGTTTCCCAAATGATTTCTAGTTGATTGCGAAAAAAGAAAGAACTTTGCATAACGTTCTGCTAACTATACAGCCAATACATTTTTATTTATTATCAATGATTTATTATTTCGAAAATTATGATATTAGTGTCAATAAATGGCATAAATAATTCCCAAGATATAGCAACAATAAAAAATTAATATTATGAAATTCATCTGCTAACTATACAGAACTGACTGGAAGATACCAAATGGGAGAATGGAGGATGTCAAAGTGGTAACGTCCAACAGGATAAAATGGGCTTTGGACTCCTTCGACGGGTACAAGAGCCCAGGAGCGGATGGGATCTTCCCAGCTCTCCTGCAAAAGGGCAGGGAAAACCTAGTTAAAAACCGGACTTACAGGCTCCGATCGTGCTGGGCACTGAGATACGTACCGGAAGCCTGGAGGAAGGTCGTAATAGTCTTTCTTCCCAAGCCAAGTCCTTCAGGCCTATCAGCTTGACATCCTTATTGTTAAAAACTGTGGAGAGGTTGGTTTACAGATACATCAGAGATGGAGCGCTGACAGCCATGCCAGTACGACACGCGTAACAAATCCGTGAAGACGATGCTGCATGATCTCGTTCGCGAGATTGAGGGGGGGGGGGGAGCTCTCCAGAAGGGAAGCTACGCTGTGCGTTTTCCTTGACGTGAAGGGAGCGTATGACAATACTTCCTTCTATGACATTTGTGACGCGGCAAGAAAGCTCCAGGTTCATGATACTATCATAGACTGGCACTACATGCTAAAGACAAAGACTGTCTCTGCTAATCTCAACGGCACTGACGTCAGGGCCCGAGTCGACAGAGCGGGTCTACAGGGCGGGTCTACTTCCCCCCTGATGTGTCTCATGGTTGTTGATGGGCTCGGAAGGCAACAACGACATTCTAGGCCTGCAGGAGAATGTGTGGACAAACATGGGGCCTAAACCCCAAAATGCATATTATTAGAATGGAAGAGTTGACCCTTCCTTGACACACTGGGTCATTTTGACACGGACTAATTTTTCGGCATCAAATATCCCGACTCCAGAGCATTTTTTTGGGGACTGCCAATCGCCATCGACCGTTAATTTGAACCTTCATCTACACACTCGCACGGCCCCGTGGCGGAATATCGATAAATCTGCGTTTGGCGTCATTGTCAATCCAAATTTAAGTGTGTTAAGGAAGGGTTGAGTGGATATACATAGCCATAGTGATTCCCTAGTTGATATACGCATCCGTAGTATGGTGGCCTGCGCTCCAGCGAGCAACTAACAGGAATGCGTTAGACAGAGTATATAGGCTGACAGGGCTGGATATAACAGGAGCAATGAGCTCCTGTTATATCCAGCACTTAGATTCATGCACTCAGATTCTGCACTCAGATTCATGGAATCTGAGTGCAGAATCAGTTTCCGGTGGTCCAGTTACCCCAGAATTAAAAAAAAATATGTTAAGATAGCCCTACTGGTTGCCGAGATAATCAAATTCGAAGATTCATAACTAGCGTGCAGCGCGCTTGTATTACTATATATGCGCCTTCTCCGCTTCTGCTGCCCTACCCCCACTCCACGACGACTCTCGGGCGCTCGGCCGTTTTTGCTCATGTTTGCGAGCAATTTTTACCTATTTCTCAGCATTTAAATGAAAAACGAAGATTGACGTTTTGTAGCTGAATACTTCTACTTTCCAAATCCGTTTGGTAAATTGGAATCGGACGACCTCCAGAGCATTGAGCCTTGCTGCAAAATATGGTATGTACAACTTGTGATTGCAATTACGCGGAAACTAATTATTCGACAGCATCTGGGTTTCGCACACAGGAAGTACATATCAATATCTATTATCTCGCGAAGAGCCTGTACTACAGCTCGAAAAATGGCGACGTTATGAATTTTTGAAAAAACGCTATTTTTTCGGTTTTTTTGGGTTTTCTCCCTTAATAATGAACCGATCGGATTTTTTCAGCTCTCATTTTTTTCGTATTTCAATTCTCTATAATTCGTCCATTGGGACCGATCATATTGATCCATTAGTTTTTCTTTTGTAAGCAAAAAACCAAAAAAAATGCGTTTTTTTGCACTAAATTGTTAATAAAAAAAAAAGGAAACGCGACTCTCGAGTCGAATTTTGTGCAATTAGCATCGGGGAGCTCGTCCGATTGTAATGGCACCGGTGGTATCCTGTTATTATTTTTTTCAAGTAAAAACCTTTATTTGCTTGGCCTATATGGTCACTGGGACCGGGGATGGGGCACATGAGAGTCATATTTTCAGGCACCTCAGAAAAACTAGGAGTCACACTTACAGACCTCGATCAGACTCAACTAAGATCGATCGTAGAGCTAGTGACAGGGTACTAGCTCATGGGGAGGTACGCAGTGTGATTGACACTGGCGGCAGAACTGATCTGTCAAAGGTGCAAACAAGCAGAGGAACTCTACATCTCATAACGAGGTTCAAGGGACTAGAAAGCGTCAGATCTGATGCACTCGGGTCCCGGGCCCTCTAAGAGTACGACCTGAAGGCTATGGTAGTAAGGGGCCTACTGCGCTTTGCGAGACAGATCGCCCTTCTCTCGAACCTCTCATGATAAGGGTTGCCCGTGCAGGGCTCGGGTACAATGGTCCAACAGGATTGAGCGCTCGGTAATCACTCACACTTATCCATTTAGTCTCTCTCTCTCTCCGATAAATAAATTTATTATGAATTTAGGCATACAAAAACCGCCAAAGAAGTTTCAGTTCTATCACGTATACTGAGATACACTCGCCCCTCTTTTTGAAGTGAAACTTCTATAGCGAGGGTAAATCCGTTCCAGCATGTAACGAAAAATGCGTCACGAAATGCTACGTTCATGAGTCCGGGTTAAAAACGTAGCTAAAATCCCAAAATTTTTACAAAAAAAAAAAAAACTCTTCTGACCAAGTTTCGATCTCAGAACCTCGTGCTTACGAGGTGGACACACTGTCACCATCGCCACCCAATTACTTTTGAAGGTGTATATACTTTTGAGTATATAAGATTGGTTTTCTGTCTGCGTAACTATGGTGATATTAATAGCTTTATCAACAAACATCTATTTTATCTCTGTAGGTTACACAATTATTATTATTAATGTCATTACGATTTCGTTCTTAATGCAATTATTGCAATAATAAATATTTAATTAATATATACCCTTTTTAACTTTTATTTTCATTACTCGTCATAATTATTATAATTATATAATAATATATGATATTACAATATCCAAATGATTTATGGAATTTATTTTAAAAAATTCATTGAAAAAAACAACATTTTGAATATTTGAAATATTTGAAGCGAGATTCTTTACTAACTTTAAAAGAAGCTAACCGGTTGTACCCCAATGGAATTCGTCCTTTTCTTAAAAACCATTCAATATTCGATTATAATGAATCAGTTTTGAATTCAAAACAGAGCAAAGTGATATCAACGGCAACAAATATTTACATTGGCTGCCACAATGCAGAACAGCAAGCGTTTATTCACCAGAAACTCCACAAAATGTCTGTTATCGATACTGGTGGATTGCCTTATGAGATTACTTTCGTTTTGGATAAATACTACCTCATAACAACCAATGAGGATGTTTCTGATGGGTTGACTAATGGCGCGGTCGCAACATTAATGCACACTTAGCAAAATAACGTGGAGAAATTACTCTTGTATGGTTGCAATGCCCGGATTCAGAACAAAAAAATGGAAAGAAAATTCGAGTAAAAGCTGCTGCTTACATGCGGCAAAATAATATCTGGCAAGCTGCAGTGCCAATAGAACGGAGGTCATCAACAGTTTTTCTAAACAATAAAAAAAAGTCGCGATATGGAATCATTTTCCACTTGTTTCTGCCTCTGTCTTGCGATCCATAAGTCGCAAGGAGGAACGTATAATGAGGGTGTTTACGGATATCACAGAATTTATTCGCAGAGACTACTGCACGTTGCTTTATCGCGGGTAACAATCATTCAAGGGCTTTGTCCCAAATGACTGAACAATTCCGAAGAAGCCATCAGAAAATCAGGAACAACAATTGATGCCGTTTTTTCAATATACAGTAAACTCTCCCCAACTCAAAGCTCTTGAGCCTGAACTTCCGTGGTACTAGAGGGAGTGGCCTACTAGAGAGCGTCCCCCGTCACGAGCTACTAATAGCTACTAAGGACTAATAGCTATTAAGCTACTAAGGATTTAGGCTAGGTTGAGCGCGCATTTCGATAAATAAAAGAAAGTAGGGGTAACGCTTCTCCGTTCGCTGTGTTGCGAACAGAGAGAATTGAAGGGAAATGGCCTACTACAGAGCATTGAGATAGCAAGAGTTTACTATACCTCCAGCGATTCAAGAGTTTTCATGTCACAAACCTGTTGTATCTTTTTTGGAATACAAAAACACAGAAGGAGAATAAAATAAAATATTATTTTCATTTAACACAAAATGGACATTGTTTTTGAATTGTAGCAATAATTCTTACTCTTATACCCTCTTAAGCAAATCCTTTTGAAGTATTACTGGATGGATATTAAAAAATCGCCAAAATTCTTGAAAATTTAAGGGATGATAGTTCCTGATAGAATAATAATACATGAATTATTTCAGAATTTTTTACTAAATAATTTAGTAGTTATAAACATATAAATTTAACACGGTCGCTTATGGGAAAACAGCTTTTGCAGACGTTAATGGTTGCAAAACAAATGGAACTAAATCGCCGTAAATTCTAAAAATATTATATCACCAAGAATTAGGATCAAGCAATCGATTATGCTAAGTTTCAAATGAATCGACTGAGTAATTGTCGAGAAATTAATTAATAATTAATAATTAATTTATTATTAATAAATTATTAATTATTATTAATGAATTAATTAATAATTAATTAATTAAAAATAGGTGTAATGAGTATCGCCTTTTTATGAATTGCGCTGTGTAAACGTGGCAACGTTGTAGAGTAATATGATGATTATTCTGTCGGTATAGTAGACATTTTTTTCTCGAGTCAGTAGACACGCACTAAAGCCACGCTTGCTCACGCTATTTTGAGGTTAGACTGACGCACTGCTACTTACGAAGCAGCGTCAACGCGGAGAGCACAACGCATGCGTAAACAGGTCAAGCAGTACTACCTTCAATGAAAAAAACAATTTCAAACTGCTGCGTAATCGCGTTTAGCAGTCAATTTATTAAATAATAAAAAAAATATTTTAACGATGAATTAATTAGCAATCATTGGGAAACTCAATATATATTGAGTTTTTGGGTAGTTATTGATAATAATAAGATGATCTGAACGTATTAATTAAATTTACAAATTGAGAAAATTTTTTGTTGGACAGTTGGAACAGATGTACAGTCACTGACAAAACGTCAGTCAAGTCCACGTCAATATCGTCGAATTTGACTTCAATTATTATTAAAAGTGCAAAATTAACATTTCTAAGTGTTAATTTATCATTAAATTAGCGATTTGTAAGGCTAAATATGTACGTGGTCTAGACTTGTAAATCCACGATTCGCTCATTTTGGACTAACTTTTTGCCTGACGGTGCATCCAGTAATACCTTAAACATCGCATAGCAGTTTCACTTCTACCGCGTGATTTTTCACGCACCCCCTTTTTTAACTACAATCATTATTATTTTTTTTAAATAATTATTATGATTATAATAATAATGTAATAAATAATAGTGATGGTAATAGAAATAATGATTATAAATAATCTTGATATTATCATTATTATATTAAACTAAATCACAAATAAAAAGAATAAATAATAATTTAAAAAAAAGGAAAAAAAAATTATCGAGTTGAGAATCGAATACGGTTCCTCGCGAGTACGAATTCGATATCCTACTACCTCAGCTATCAACCACTTGGGATATTATTTTTTCAACTTGTGCCGAGAATTCGGGCTAAAACCTGCTGCCAGCACTGGCAGCACTTCGAACTGTATTTAGTCCAATTGAAGTAGACATGACTTCTATTTAAAGATACCAGCATAGTGCCAATTTTTTGAAGGTAATTTGAACCTCTGGGAAAGTACCCTGAAAATGTCAACAAAATATTAGTTGTTTTTAGTCGTCAAAAATTATTGAAAAAAGATCCAGTATTTTGATGTTATTTTTTTGGAATGGGATTTATTAAAAAATGCTTCCTACGAAATGAGTCCTATACAAAAATCACGTAACATTGTTAGTTTAGTGGTAAATGGTAATTGAAAAACGATTATTTTTTTTTTACTGTACGTACTATCGGTTATTTATGAACGTACTATTCTCAAACTCATATATCACCTAGAAGAATTTATCCCCAAGAGATATATGTAAATTTTATTCATCTATGTTAAATAGCTTAGCAATAATAACCGATTTGCGTAAATCCGGCGATTCTCTATATCATCTTCCGACGGAGATATAATCGATGAAACGGTATCACGTCAAAATATCACACTAGATCACTTTACTACAGAAGTGAAACTTCATTAGCGAGATTTTTTTTTTCAAAGTTACAAAAAAAATATAAGGAAAAATTTACCCATCATGAAACCGGTCTTAAAGATCGTTAAATTAGTGAAGGTTTTGTTGAGAATTTTTTGACGAATATTAAAAATGGCGAAATTCTTGAAACCAATCATTTTTTGCTCACTTGCAGAAAAATTGAGAAGATCTATACGAATGATTTTTTAAAAAATACCTTTAAAAAGTACAGGAAAAATCTTCCCAATTTAAAATAAAAGCTTAATTTGGTCAATTTTTCGGCAAGTTATAGGTAATAGAAAAAAAGTGGAAATTTGTAAAAAAATTATATCTCATTATTGGATGGACAAAAAATTCTAAAAAAAATCAAGAGAGCTTCTTTCAATGGGTATAACAAATTAAAAAAATTTGAGTCAAATCAAAAACCTAAAGGTTCTGAAGTGACCGATTTGGCGTGGAATGCCCCACATGCTGAAAAGAACTACCCTAATTTTTTTCTACTCTGTGAGCCTTCGTCGGGAGATGATACAAGGAAACGCCAGATTTACGCAAATCGGTTATTATTGCTAAGCTATATAATCCGTAGAAACCTCACTTCGATCGAGGATACATACCAACCATCCTAGTGCGATTTGGGATTTTGCATCGTCAAACTCTTGCATAAATAATCGAAAATCATTTAATAACCCGAGCTTCTTGGAATAAAAACCATCTGGAATTCAATGATAATAGTCTCGAATACGAAAAATAATATTTATATAGTGAAAATACGTCATAATCAAAACAAAAATTTTCAAAAAAAATCGATTTCAGTGGTGCAATTTTGCATTAGTGTGGTTATGAGTTAACATAGATGAATAAAATTTACATATATCTCTTGGGGATAGATTCTTCTAAGTGATGTATGAGTTTCAGAACAGTACGTTGATAAATAACCGATAGTACGAACAATAAACAAAAAAAATAATCGTTGTTCAATTGCTATTTACCGCAAAACTAACAATGTATCGTTATTTTTATATGAGACTTATTTTGTAGATTACATTATGGCGCACAACTTTTGTAGGAAGCATTTTTTGATAAATCCCATTCCAAAAAAAATAATATCAAAATATTGGTTTTTTTTCAATAATTTTTGGTGGCCAAAAAACAACTAATATTTTGTAGACATTTTCAGGGTATATTCCTGAATGTCCAAATTACCTACAAAAAAATTGGCACTATGCTGGCATCCTTGAATAGAAGTCGCCCAAATTTATATACCCCGATAACCAAATGACGCTAGAACAACGCCAGAAATGCGCTAGCATCGCCGTGTGTCGTTCACGCTGTAATGCAAATAACGTAGATTTCTACTGCCGCATTTTCATCTTTATTTTGAGTTAGTAAATAACGTTATTGAATGACGTACTATTGACGCAAACATGGCGTTATTCAGTGGTGTGTGTCCAACGGTATCCTACCGTTAGGTTGTGGCATCATTCTAGCGTTAGATTTGAACTGTATTCTAGTGTTAGATTGGAACGGGATTCTAGCGTCAAATTTGAATAGCATTCTAACGTTAAGTTTGAACAGCATTCTAGCATTACGTTCTAACAGCATTCTAGCGTTAGATTTTAACGAAATCTAACGTTCTGTTCTAACACCTTTATACTATTAGAACCTAACCTGACGGTGGCAACACTGTGCCTTCGCAGATTAGTAACGATTTAGTTATCGACCAATCAAATGTTTATCCGACATTAATATTGTTATTTTTTTCAAATTTAAAATACGAGGACCGCAGAATGACGATTATTTCACTTCAAGGTGGCAAAATAGTTTTTTTATATCAAAATTTTCTTAATTAAATTTTTTTTACAATTCAAAATGACCTAAATGAGTAATCTCATTTAAAAAAAAATAGAGCATCGATCTTTCAAATATTTTTCTCCGAGATACATGAAAATGTCCAATTGGGTAACTGGCAAGCTTCAAGGGAAGCGAACCTTTCACCTATACTGGTGACAGTATGCAATACAGGTTGTTACCCATAGAACCTCAAAAATTGTACATGATCGTCTTTTCAGACGGCGGCAATGTGTTTCGACTCCGGCAATATATGCTCGTCCGGGGGACTATGCGTACGCGGGTTGAGTCTCGACCAGGGAGACTAGAGAGCAGTGTTGCCAACTCCGAAAACTCAAATTATCCTACATCGAAGAAAAATTTATCGTTTTCATACCAACATGATCGTACGCTTTGAATACAACCATTTTAACAAATCGTATTACTATTTATATAGCAGTATAATCTGATTACGACACATTTGGAGCGGCATTAGGCTTGGAAGCGTTATTGAAAGGGCAACAATAATTAAACGAAATACACTTTCCTTCTTTATAATATTTTTATTCCTTATTCTTACTGTAATTAAAATATTTATCGAAATATAAATTGTTATCCTGCGTAAACGTTAAATGATGAACAAGAGTCTCTGGTCAAGACGTTATCTTTTAAAAGTATATCGTCGTCAATGTCTCCAGTATTTTTGTACAGATTTTTGTTGAATTTGGAGAGCATATCTTATCCGATAGGGAACTCTGAGCATCCACCACCAGGGGGCCTATTACGGTTCTCGGGTGAGCATGCTCACTTCTCGCATTTTCATGTCACGTGAATATTCTCACCCTATTATGGATCTCCTAAGTGAAAAAGCGAGATCACTAGGTATTTCCGGTCTAGGGATCTCACATTTTCACGCTGTTTGATGTTTTGAAAAAAGGTGGCTGTTCGACGGTATGTAGGTTTTTTTCGATATAAAAAGAATCAGACATTCAAAAAAAAAGAAACCTTATATACGTAGTATTCGAAATGTGCGTAAATCATAATTATAATAATGTATCATCGAATTCCCCTTTTTGCAATTTAGGCTCACGGAGAATTCCAGTGAGTGATCCTTCGTCTTGACACTTCTTGCTCGACCTTCGTACTGTCAATAAGTACCGGTCATTGTCTTCGTATATCAGTCTGTATAATATCTATATGTCGGATCACATCGTGTCATAGTTTTTGTGTTCATTCCAACGTATTGCGAATATTACCGCCATTTTCGACATATGCTCATATCGAGGATCCAACATCACGCATAACATTTCTTCGGTCATATCGTGGCCTGAAATCAGTCCCCAAGGAGATTGCGGAGCATCGGCAACTACACTTTGCGTCGTCGAAAATACGGACATTGCACATACGTATGTTCGTGAGCAACTTCTTGATTCATGAAGACGATAATCGAGGACGGTTGGGGAGATCGCGAACTTTAATCGAAAATTTTTCATTTTCAAGTACCCGTGAAAAGATTTACAAAAGGCCCAGCATCGGCCCAGCATTGCGCCAGCTATGCTCGACAACTGGCCGGGCGTTGTCATCAACGTGGGGCAACACTTGGGTTAACTCCGTAATGTTACACCGGTCCTACAGTTGGCGAACAGCGTTAGCCCAGAGTTGACACCAAAGCTGACCAGCGTTGGTGCCGAGACTGGTCCAACGTTCGGCCGAGCATCGGTTTTTATTATTAGATTATTTAATTGCTATTAAATTTATGTTAATAATAATCATTTTCCGAGTCTATAAGAATATTAATTATCTCGAATGGTATATATTTGAAGAAAAACAAAAAAAACCAAGTACGTTCATATTTATTCAAGTTACATATTTTCTGCCTGAGTAGGAATCGAACTGCCTACCTACGACTTTCCTTCCTAATGTCTAAATCACTAACTCGGGACCCTAACCACTACACTATCGACTATTTCGAAACTTATGAAATGTAACTTTTTCTATAAGCTGATTCATACTCCAATAAGATACGATGGCAAACTAGTAATAGATTACTAACATGTAAAAAAATAAAATTCGAGGTCTCTGAATCCCAAAAACGGTCAATTTTTGAAAACTCTGTATAGAATTTTTTTCAGCATGTTTGAAATCTACATTTCCAATTTGTAATAATATTATGAGCATTAAAAGAGAGCGCTTAATATGATATATCTATGATGGCAAAATATTGATTTTTATAGAAATTATTGATCCTGATGAAGAATAATATCAAAATATCATAACACCTGTGTAATACCGTATGGTTTTGTATATTTACACCAATTAACGTGGGAATAGTTTATGATAATTGAACCTCACGTCTGTAATCATAATATATAGCAATCCATAACAAATTAGTACAATGTTAAGACAGTGGGATCATGTACGGCTGACGTCCAAGGCCCTATGCTGGCCCAGCACCAACAGTTCATTGTCTGCCGGTATTTACATTGAGCTCTCGATCTTGACAACACATTAAACGGTAAACATTATCGGCCCAAGGTTCGCATAACCATCGGCCGCCTACTGTTGCGTGATGTTGAAATTACGCGACTGGGCCAGCATTGGCATTTCGTTGTACGCCTATGCTCAATTTCAACCTTGGCGAACAGAATCGGCCGCGCATCGGCCCAAGGTTGGTGTAACCGTCAACCGCCTACTGTTGGCTGCCGTTGAAATTACGCTGCTGGGCCAGCACTGGCATTTCGTTGTACACCTATGCTCAATTTCAACTTAGGTAAACACGATCGGCCGCGCATCGGTCCTACTGATGGACGCCACCGGTTGGGTAGCCAATGTTGTCCCGAGCGCTGGCCGTATTGTAAGTATCGGCTATTTTTTCACGGGTAACTACTGAAAGGAGTTTTTAGGAATTTCTTTAGATTTTTATCTCAACCCGTTTAAAAGTAATGAATTTTTCAAAATTTCGCAAGAAATTTTTTGAAATGCTCATAACTTTTTCAACGTTAGAAATATGAAAATAAAATAGAAGATGATTTTTTTCACCTTGAATGGTAGTTTCATAAAAGAAATACAAAAAAATTATCAAAAGTCAGTTTCATATGTTTCTTTCAGTTTTAATCTAAAAATTTTTTTTTTCAAAACTTGGACCGTTTTGATTTCTTTGAAAAAATTCACCATTTTTCTCGACATATTTTCACATATCTCGAAAAATTTACAGCTTGTGATATCCATACCTTCTATTTTTTTTCATTTTTTATCACGTATAAATCAGTAATAAAGAGTTGTCAAACCTGGATTATATTTTTTTATTTTTTTTCCACTCATAATTCCATTCCTCAAGAAATTATGAATGAAAAAAATTAATAAATAAATATTGGAACTGATTTCCATGTTTTTTTCAGTTTTCCACCAAACATTTTTTTTTACAACTTAGGCCATTTTGATTTTTCTGAAAAAATTCAACATTTTTCACGACACATTTTTACACGTCCCAAAAAATCCGCAGCGTGTGATATCCATAAATTCTATTTTTTTTCAATTCTCTGCCATGTGTAAACGAATGATTATCAATTATTATTAATCCTTATTCATGAATATCATACGCTGCGGATTTTGTTGGACGTGTAAAAATGTGTCGTGAAAGATGGTGATTTTTTTCAGAAAAATCACAATGGTCCAAGATGTGAAAATAAAGGTTTGGTTGAAAACTGAAAAACACATGGAAATCAGTTCCAATATTTATTTATTAATTTTTTTCATCCATATTTTCTTGAGGAATAGGGGTAAACTTCCGAAAACGCCCGACCTCGGATTGAGCTGAAATTTTGTACAGATGTTCCCTTTGATTTTTTAAGAAAACACTTAAAAGAATTTTTGGCGACTCGCAATATTTTCTGAGAAATCGAATTTTCAAAGTTATTATTTTAACCTGGTTGAGTATATCTATATAGAATGTTTTTTAGTGCATTCGATATTTTTATTTTGCTTTCCACTATATATATATATATATATATATATATATATATATGTGTGTGTGTGTTTATTAGAATATTTTTTGTAATAGTATAATTACCAGGTTTGAATAGTAATGGGTTTTGTATTGTATTGTATATTGTATATTGTTCAAACAATATACAATTCAAACCTAGGGTGTTCAAACCTCGGGGTTTCCTTCCGAAAAGTCCGTCTTCCCGGCGCTTCGCGCCGGGAAGACAAAACCCATTACTATTCAAACCTGGTCATTATACTATTTCAAAAAATTTTCTGAGTTAGAATGGTCATATTCGCTAGGCCGTATATATATAGTGATAGAAAACACCAGGCAGTAATTGGGCCAGAGCAGTTTGATATTTTGCTGCCAGGGGTCAGGGTGCTACTTGTTAATTCCTAATACAGGCGAAGATCCGCACAAAACAGAGAGCGCGATAATGTATATAAACACAGTAGGTACTCAGAGTGATGTGTATAGGTATAGTTAGCGCATGGTAAAATATATAATTTTTAAAATTCGATTTTTCGGAAAATATTGCGAGTCGCCAAAAATCCTTTTAAGTGTTTTCTTAAAACATCAAAGGGAACATCTGTATAACATTTCAGTTCAATTTCTCAAAAATGAGAAAAAAATAAAAGGGATGGATATCACAAGCTGTGAATTTTTCGAGACATGTAAAAATATATCTACAAAAGAGCTGAATTTTTTCAAAACAATCAAAACGGTCCACGTTTTGGAAAAAAAAATATTTTTGGATTAAAACTAAAAAAAACATATGAAATTGCCTTTTGATAATTTTTTTGTATTTTTTTTACGAAACTACAATTCAAGACGAAAAAATTTGCCTTCTATTTTATTTTGATATCACTGTTGCTGAAAAAGTTATGAGCATTTAAAAAAAATTTGTGCGAAATTTTGAAAAATTCATTATTTTTAAACGGGCTGAGATAAAAATCTAAAAAAATTCCTAAAAACTCCGTTCAGTAGTTACTGGAAAATGAAAAAATTTCGACAAAATCAAAAATGGTCGAGGTCACGGACTGGCCGGTTTGGCATAGCATGCCCCACATATATATGTCTATAAATTTATGTTTCATTAATATTTCAAGTATCTCATTCCAATCCATACATAACATCAAGAAAAACAATAAATTGTTACAAGTTGTACCTTATTCTGTAATTAATAGATAACAACGGGTAACTTTAATTTTTCTCGAAAAACTTAACTCTTTTTTTTCTTTTAATTTTCTTTTAAAGAAAATTGTGCAGCAGAATTTTTACCAACTGAACGATTGGTAGAGCGTCTTAAAGAACGCTTCATTGAATAATACCTACGGTTGCCGTTTAACAGCTAATAGATATTTCTATTTCTTTGCTGAAAAAACGAAGTTTCAAAGGATCTAGATTTGCAATGAGTTGGTAAGGCATTTCTTTTCCGGAAAGGGAGCGGTTGGACAGTATAAGTTAGGGATCTTCTGACGTAACATCACGCGGAGTAAATACTCTACACCCCATTTGTATTATGAATAGTTATTACAATGCCATAAATATTGTATCACTGTGACGTTACCGTGAACGCTAGATACGCATCAACCAAGCGCCACGTAACAACATGATGGTACAATTTTATTTGAGTGAGTACGGGCATTGAAGCTTCTCGCTCCGGCCACAGCGTGGCGCAAAGCGTCGAGACTCAACCCGCGTACGCATAATCCCCCGGACGAGCATATATTGCCAGAGTCGAAAGATACCGCGGCCGTCTGAAAAGACGGTCATGTACCAAATTTTAAAATACCGCGGGGTATATCCCGGGGTAGGCCAAGCAACAGAGCTCTAAAATCATCAGATTTTGACAAAAATAATAACAGGATACCACCAGTACCATTACAATCGGGCGAGCTCCCCGATGCTAATTGCACAAAATTCGACTCGACAGTCGCGTTTCCTTTTTTTTTATTAACAATTTAGTGCAAAAAAACGCATTTTTTTTGTATTTTGCTTATAAAAGAAAAACTAATGGATCAATGTGATCGGTCCCAATGGACGAATTATAGAGAATTGAAATACGAAGAAAACGAGAGCTGAAAAAATCCGATCGGTTCATTATTAAGGGAGAAAACCCAAAAAAACCGAAAAAATAGCGTTTTTTCAAAAATTCATAACGTCGCCATTTCTCGAGCTGTAGTGCAGGCTCTTCGCGAGATAGTAGATATCAATACGTACTTCCTGTGTGCGAAACCCAGACGCTGTCGAATAATTAGTTTCCGCGTAATTGCAATCACAAGTTGTACATACCATATTTTGCAGCAAGGCTCAATGCTCTAGAGGTCGTCCGATTCCAATTTACCAAACGGATTTGGAAAGTAGAAGTGTTCAGCTACAAAACGTCAATCTTCGTTTTTCATTTAAATGCTGAGAAATAGGTGAAAATTGCTCGCAAACATGAGCAAAAACGGCCGAGCGCCCGAGAGTCGTCGTGGAGTGGGGGTAGGGCAGCAGAAGCGGAGAAGGCGCGTATATAGTAATACAAGCGCGCTGCACGCTAGTTATGAATCTTCAAATTTGATTATCTCGGCAACCAGTAGGGCTATCTTTAACTGGACCACCGGAAACTGATTCTGTACTCAGATTCCATGAAAAATCAGTGGAAAACTTTTTTTCTGATTTTTTTTTGCTACATGCCCTTATATCAATATGGTATGGATAAAATATTGTGAAATAGGTATGATGCTACCAGCCAAGGAGCTTATTTATTGGAGAACATAACAATCATTTTTATTAAACAGTTTTTGTACAGAAATCGTCCTTAATACTATCGATATTAATATTATTACATTCAAACTTGAATACAAATAATTAAATTAATCGTTTTCTTTTCGCGGAGTTCTTTGTGTGCATCATGCACGAAAGCCCTAATAGAATGGGCGAAGCAAATGATCGCGGTCTAACGGAAAACATTAAAATATGGGCTGCAGTAACAATTTTATTCTCCCATTTAGCCCAAGACCCATTTTTCGGAGTGCATTTATGCGTTTTAATTAAATTATCGAGAAATAATTTTAACGTTTCTGGAATGCCTTCAGCAACGTTATTGACAAAATCAGTTGGCGAATTATAATTGTCTGTATTATATTTCATTGCTCGGATGTCCTGCAAAATAATATGGGCGGCCAACTCGACTATTCTTAATTTTTCTTCTTTCTCATCAGTCTTACGATTGGAATACCAGTTTTCTTCAAGGGTTTTTCCCAACGTTTGCTTGAAGCAGATGAACCGATCACGTATTGTTGCATGAATTACTATTTCATCGTCGAAGTGCTGTTTCAAAAGTTGCTCAATTATATCGAGTCGGGGTACAT
Source organism: Rhimphoctona megacephalus (assembly GCA_963989365.1). NCBI lineage: Eukaryota > Metazoa > Arthropoda > Insecta > Hymenoptera > Ichneumonidae > Rhimphoctona > Rhimphoctona megacephalus. Next base: position 7,355,256 of record OZ022416.1, on the reverse strand, counting down.
CAGTTTCCCCGTGTTTACTCATGTATTCTTGTATGATCGCTTACAATGAAAACTAACACTCTTCGCTATTTTCCACGATGTAATTAATAATAAAAGATAACAAATCAGTCATATCGTCGCTAATAGGTCTTCCGTGAATATTATTTGTACGAGATTGATAAAATGTGGACAAACATTTTTGATGATACGATACGTTATTATCAATATAGTAATTATCATCTTTGTTTCGTAATGGATCTAAACGCGAAGATATTAATTTGTTAGTCTCAGTTTTCGGATAAACTTCTAATTGCGCAATGGCATTATCAATAGTGTTCTGTTTCGTTACACGGCGGCACCTTTGTCTATTGTTGAACAAGGTACTTGAACAAAAAAAAACAGTTCGTCGCATAATCGAACGTGCGTCCATCTTGACTCCGTTTTCGATTTTTTCGCCATGTTTCTACCGATTCCTTCAACGCTATTTTTATATTCGATTCCCGTGAATACATGGTTTGACAGGTTTTATGTACAGTTACCTCATGCAATTTTTGCAGCTTGAGATGTTTCCCATCTTTCCGTTTAATACTTGCTTGTAATAATCTATTGATAGCTCGTTCTTTTACCACGCAGGACTTGGAGGGTTCAGCGAGCTTGTCGCAAAGAAAACAGTTATCACTGCTATCTTCCCACATCTCATCACCTTCTTTATCTGATGCATTTTCGTCATGCCTAAAAAAAGTGCTCATGAAATATACAAAGCTCAAATACATATGAAGACGTTGCGTATTTTTGAACTAAAATCATTGCAATTATATTTACCTTGCATCAGCCGATGTAGATGCTTCTTTCAGATCGTATTCATTTGGAGACTCCATGACAACAGTTGTTTGGGTTGTTTTATATCATGCACTGGTCAGCTGGCCATTTAGAGAAAATGCTGAACCTATATACGATTTTTACGTTATAATTTTTGCAATAATATTCACGATTTCCGTTACTCAAAATAGTTTAAAGGTGACGGATAATCCACCAAACCTCAGCTCGAATTTTCGAAATTGAAAGTTTTCGATGTGGTTTGACCGATAACAAAAAGGCTCTGTCAGCGTACGTACGACGATTGTCAAAATCCGCTGACTGAGGCTTTTTGTAATCGATGAAACCGGGTAGAAAAATATCAATTTCGGAAATTGCAATTATCTCTAGCACTCAAAGAGGCGGGATACTGAATGGAGCATCAACTTAAATTGCATGCGCACATAACAAAAATTTTAAACTCACCTCGCACAATAACTCCACAATTTTGATGCACTTAAAATAGTTTAAATCACACTGAACTCAAACGGGTTACTCGCAAAAATTGTTTATCAAAGATACAGCTATAATACTTATAGCGTGTATGAAGGCTGCGTGCCAACTAAATGAATATGGTCGAAAAAACCGTTGGCGTCACTTCGCCTTTCCGCCTTAGCCTAAAAACTTCTCGAAAATTCCATTATGCTAGACGATGACAAATCGGAAGAAAGAGGGAACGCAAAACAGCGAATTAGGGAGCTGCTCCGAAATGAAGGGTATTACTATATATACACTAGGGTGGTTCAAAAAAAATCGATATTTTTTTTTTCGCGGGCCTCAACGGAAATTGTTAGTACATTATGAAAAACTAATTTTTGCAAAATTTAAGTGGTCTAAAAAATTTTTTAGATAGTGCTCAAGCGACTTTTTGGTATTTTAAAATACTTTTTGTTGATAATTTCGGCATGAAAATTCTTTTGTTTATTCTCATAGCAGGAAGTGTCAGTGCTTGATGAAAGTGTTATTCGTTCAAAATTTGGACGCTCTGAAAAAATTTTAACAGCTGCCACAAATAATTTTTTCGCATTTTTTTTCAATTTTCGGCTAAAAATCACGAAACAATCGAATCTTTCGCTACATTAGTTAATTTTTTGTTTTCTCTCATAATAAGAGGTATAAGTATTTGATGAAAACATAATTTTCTTCAAGCATTAATGCTCCAAAAAGTTTTTTCAATTAGCTCAATCGATTGCTTTCCATTTTCTTGTGTATTCAATTAAAAATCATGATAAATGATAACAGAATGATTTCGAGATATGCGTTAAAAAATATGTATTCTAGTAGGTGGCATAAAAGAATTGAAAAACTTAATTCAGCATCCCACTAAACGGCTTTACATGAATTGCTATTTGCAGAACGCTGTTAAAAAAATTATACCCCAATGCCAGAAACTCTATAATCATTTCTTGGATGAAATTCCTGGTAGAATAGAGAAAAAAATAACGTCATAATGATTTATTCTTTTATGAATTACAAAACATTAATTTTGCTGAAATACGACGTACGATTCTTCTTACCATCCTATTTTGAAGATTTGAGCCACTTGTTATAGGCCAGCAAACCTGGACAACGTTTCGCAAACAAGCTCACATTTTTTATTTAAGTACATTCTATACAATTAAAAATCTTTTCTTCCGTCCATTATATATTTATTATATTATGTTGAGTGCAAAAAAAAATTCGATGTCAAAATATTGTTACAGTAACGTCCAAACAGAAACCAATTCGCAATTCGCTTTTTTTCATCACTAATTTCTTCGTTAACTTCTGCTTATATTTTCTCTGCTTCTAGGCTTAATCCTTCAAAGACGCATGAGATAGATTCACCCCAACCTATTCGATGATTAATTAAAAAACCTTCCGTCTTTGTATCAGAGCTTCATAAATATTATTCGTTGAGATGTAAAATAATGCATTCAACGTTTTGTCAAAGAGATTTTCATTCAACGATTGAGTTTCGATTCGTCACCTGGTATTTACATTCCTGACCGTCTAACAAGTGTGAAAAATATGCGTGTGCTGTTTTGAAGTAAACAAGGTCATACGAACGCGTGCGATACAAACCGCGGTGCTGTTGAAGCTACAGCGCCATTGTTTGTTCCACTGTCCGTGAGTTTTCTTTTCGCGATTCAATGAATTGTTTCCAGTAGTTGTTGTAGTGAGGCACATGTGGATAAACGAAAAAAATATAATGTGAAAAATGACTGCGCATTTTGACGATAGCAAGAATCGTCAAATTTATTTAGTCAGGACGGAAATCGAAGAATTTATGAAACGAAAATTACCCACAAATAGGGAAACTTTGGGTCCATTTTTTTATTACCATCAAACTCTTAAATTTTCTATCCGAGAGAGTGCACAAAAAGTTATCGGGGAAATAAACAATAATTGGAGCGAAACCGGAATAGAAACGTCTCGACCTTGCGTCAATATTTAAAAAATCACAAAATTGCGCTTGGAGTGGACGGCATTAAAAAAAAAATCATTTACGGGAAAATCCAACTCAAACGTTGAATGAAAATGTCTTTCAAAAACAGTTGGATGCATTATTTGACATTGCAAAAAAAAAAATCACAACAGTCTCACATAAAGACAAAAAGAATTTTTGATTGATCAACGAACAAATCGAAGAGAATCTATATCATGGATTACTAAAGAATCAAACATGAAAACGGAGGAAATTTCAGCAAAAGTTAACAATGAAATCGGTAATAAAAATAAGTCAAATTAATTGGTTAAGAGCAACTATTTTTCAACTGCATCTTCGAAGTAAGCACGTAAGTTTGTAGATACTCGTATGCTGTTATCTGGAATACGTGTTTTCAAACACATCTTTTGAAATTGTTCTATTTATTATTATCTTTCGACATGCTTTTTAGCTAGAAGTACAAGAAAATAAGAATCCGCTTAAATTAGCTTAAAAAATGTTTTGAAGTAAAAAGTTTTGAGAAAATAGTCTCATCAAATATTTACGACTCTCGTTTTAATAGGAAACCAAAAATTGATTTTTGTAGATAAAAATTTGATTATCTCGTCATTTTTATCGAAAAAATGAAAAAAAAAATGCAGAAAAATTACTTGAGGCAGCTGTTTAAATTTTTTAAGAGTGATCAAATTTTGCACAAATCACGTTTTCATCAAGCACTAACACTTTCCGCTATGAGAGCAGAATAAAAAAAATTTCATGTCGTGATTTTCAACAAAAAATAGAAAAACATATGGAAAAGTCGCTTGAGCACTATCTAAAAAATTTTTTAGACCATTCAAATTTTGCAAAAATTAGTTTTTCATAATGTACTAACAATTTCCGTTGAGGCCCGCGAAAAAAAAAATATCGATTTTTTTTTTAACCACCCTAATATACTGAGACGAACCGTACCACCCGTCGATAGCGAACACCGCTGTACCGACACAGCAACGCGCGACTTCAATTATCGATCAATCGCGGCGCCAGCGTCCGGGCGCGTCTATCGACCGAAAGCCGTATAGATCATATATGAATCAATTTTGTTGAAATTTAGTATAAAAATTTTGCTTTCTCTATAAAATATTGAAAAGATCTCATGAAAAATCATTTTACAAAGCGAAGGGTGAAAATCTCAGGTTAAAATCATTCAAAAATGTAAGAAAATTTTACATTCTAAATTTAAGTGTTTTTATTTCAAATTCAAATGCGATCGCGCGCCAGAGTCGCAGCAGCCAATTGCGTAAAGTGGCCAATCAACTCGTACCGCAAGCAGCGAATCAGAGAAATACTCATTTATTATTGGCCATAACGAATTTTCACACTTGCGCAGTACTAAACACGATCGATTCAACCAATCAAAGAATTTTCACGAATAGCAAATCAGAAAAATAATCGATTACCATTCGCGACCGCCAAACATCCATCATAAGGCAAACAATAATAAGTAACGTCAAGCGAACGAAAACCAATCGATGGAATTCGTGAAAATAATTAGGTTCGAGAGCGAATCAGGAAAAAGGGCGCAATCCCGCCAAATCATTATCATTATTAGCTATTGTTTCGATGAGTATAAGAAGGGCAAGCACAGAGGGCTAAAGGCAGTCTAGTCCTCATCACGCTAGACTCGCTTTCACTACTCGTGAGTACTGGTCCTTATCACGCCAGGCTCACTTACGCAATTCACAGGTACTGGTCCTCATCACGCCAGACCTGTTCAACTCATAATCAATCAGTCTTAGAGAGATACTCTCAGACGACCAACTAAAAAAATAATTCCACCACTGTGAAGAGGGCGGGTTCCATGCGGCTCCGTGTGGAAACCAGATTCTTCCTGTGAGTACCCGATCTAGTTCGGGGGGGCCGGGGCCATGCGATTCCGTTTGGTCTCAAGATCCCTGATAGATTTCCCGTAACCTTAATTTCCTACCTTATCGCGTATGGAGGGCTGGGGCAGTTCGGGGACGTTCGGACCTCCACTGAGTTAGCCCCCCCATATGGATTAAATTAATTTTCAATTTCACAAATCTCTTGGTGGTCGTACAGTGGTGTACGGTGTCGCATTTGAAACGTTGAGTGGTTTATCATTTTTTCAAAAAATTAATTTCAAAAAATACCCCCAGAGTTAGCCCCCCCATAACGACTATTTTGACTTTTTTTTTTGCAAATCACTTGGTGGTCGTACAGTGGTGTACGGTATCGTATTTAAATCGTTGAGTGGTTTTATCATTTTTTCAAAAAATTAATTAAAAAAAATACCCTCAAAGTTAGCCCCCCCATAAAGACTATTTTGACTTTTTTTTTCACGAATCACTCGAAAATCGTTCAGTGGTGTATGGTATCGCATTTAAATCGTTCAGTGATTCATCATTTTTTTGACAAATAAAGTTTAACGGACAACACCACTGTGACCCCCTATTTTTTTCACATTTTTCAAGAATTTTTTTTTGTGGGAGAAAAAAAGATATTCGAAAAAAATTTTTTGGATTTTGTTCCTTGTTTATTGATGTATCAAAAAACATTTTTTTCACATTTTTTACGCCGCATGGTGGCGCTGGGGAAGCTCTCGCGTCATCTCCGCAGTGGTTCGCAGTTCTGTATAGTTAGCAGACGAATTTGACAATATTAATTTTTTATTATTGCTGTATTTTGGGAATTATTTATGCCATTTATTGACATTAATATCATAATTTTCGAAATAATAGTTTATTGATAATAAATAAAAATGTATTGGGTGTATAGTTAGCAGAACGTAATGCAAAGTTCTTTTTGTTTTTTAACAATCAACTAGAAATCATTTGGGAAACATATTAGTAATGCTACAATAATTTGCGAAGTAACTATTTTATCACGATAACGCAAAACCTAAGTCAATCAATTATTCCAAGAGAAATCCGCCGCTTTCCTAGGGATTTTCTGGTATACCCCGTCTCTCATCTCTCATTGGATATCGCTGCTGAGTGCGTGTAGAAGTGTGCTGTGGCTATAACCCGTCAATTAATAATTGTAGTTATATCAACCATATCAACAATGAACAATATCAATTTGGTGCGAAAACGTCATCATGTATTATTCAACCTCTTGAAAAATAAGTATGGATGAGTGGAAAACGTACAGTGGAAACGTATACCGGTAACGTAAAAGTCGATAAAGAAATAGAACACGTAATGTTTGATCTGATCGACGAAGCTGCTTTCCTTCAACCTTACCTAATCATTATTTATCATTAATTATAGTTAATATATATATATATATATATATATATATATATATATATATTATATGTAAGGGAATCGATTAATTTGATAACTAAAAATAGTAGGGTGGGTTTGGGTCATCTTGCGGTTGTTTTTTGAATAGTTGGACATGTGGAAATAGTATTTTTACATGACCAACTATTCAAAAAACAACCGCAAGATGACCCAAACCCACCCTACTATTTTTACAGTCATCAAACTACTCGAATAACTCTTAAAAACTTTGATGACCGTCATCAAAATGACCAAAAGTCTTCAAAGTACACGAATAACTCTTAGAAAAGTCATTAAACTACTCGATTGTCTTACATGGTAGCACGTCTAAATATCACCGTCAAAATTCACACGACAAAATATCACGGACAAAATATCCCGTCGACAGTATATCACAGCCATGCAGGAATTTATTGATGCTCAATGTTGCGCGTGTATGCTGTGAGTGTTGCACATAGCAGAATGGATAACGGTTCGCAGTTACGCCAGAGTGGTGGTGATTCCTGATGTACGCGGACTATTGTATGTAGATAATCATAATGATAATTTAGTATCAATTCGCCTTGAGTCCTGATTAATTGTATTGAATTTGAGATTGATGATGTTGCCGGATATGACACGTTGATTGAAAGCGAATATTTTAATAAACACGCCGAGGTATTGAAGAACTAACATAAGTTGTGTATTTTGAAGAAAATTATATCGGTAATGTATTGACTCAAACCCACCCTACTATTTTCACATGTCCAACTATTCAAACAACAACCCACAGATGACCCGAACCCACCCTATTATTTCCACATGTCCAACTATTCAAACAACAACCCAAAGATGACCCGAATCCATCCTACTATTTCCACACGTCCAAGTATTCAAACAACAACCTAAAGATGACCTGAACCCACCCTACTATTTTCACATGTCCAACTATTCAAACAACAATTCAAAGATGACCCGCACCCACCCTACTATTTCTACATGCCCAACTATTCAAACAATAACCCAAAGACGACCCGAACCCACTCTACTATTTCCACACGTCCAAATATTCAAACAAGAACCCAAAGATGACCCGAACCCACCCTACTATTTTCACATGTCCAACTATTCAAACAAGAACCCAAAGATGACCCGAACCCACCCTACTATTTCCGCATGTCCAACTATACAAACAACAACCCAAAGATGATCCGAACCCACCCTACTTATTCCACATGTCCAACTATTCAAACAACAACCCAAAGATGACCCGAACCCACCCTACTATTTCCACACGTCCAAGTATTCAAACAACAACCCAAAGATGACCTGAACCCACCCTACTATTTCCACATATCCAACTATTCAAACAACAATCCAAATATGACCCGAACCCACCCTACTATTTCCATATGTCCAACTATTCAAACAACAACCCAAAGATGACCCGAACCCACCCTACTATTTCCACACGTCCAAGTATTCAAACAACAACCCAAAGATGACCTGAGCCCACCCTACTATTTCCACATGTCCAACTATTCAAACAACAATCCAAATATGACCCGAACCCACCCTACTATTTCCATATGTTCAACTATTCAAACAATAACCCAAAGATGACCCGAACACATTCTACTATTTTCACATGTCCAACTATTCAAACAACAATCTAAAGATGACCCAAACCCACCCTACTATTTCCACATGTCCAACTATTCAAACAACAACCCAAAGATGACCCGAACCCACCCTACTATTTCCACATTCCCAACTATTCAAACAACAATCCAGAGATGACCCGAACCCATCCTGCTATTTTCATATGTTCAACTATACAAACAAAAACTCAAAGATGACCCGAACCCACCCTACTATTTCCACATGTCCAACTATACAAACAACAACCCAAAGATGACCCGAACCCACCCTACTATTTCCACACGTCCAAGTATCCAAACAACAACCCAAAGATGACCTGAACCCACCCTACTATTTCCACATGTCCAACTATTCAAACAACAATCCAAATATGACCCGAACCCACCCTACTATTTCCATATGTCCAACTGTTCAAACAATACCCCAAAGATGACCCGAACACACTCTACTATTTCCACATGTCCAACTATTCAAACAACAACCCACAGACGACCCGAACCCACCCTATTATTTCCACATGTCCAACTATTCAAACAACAACCCAAAGATGACCCGAATCCATCCTACTATTTCCACACGTCCAAGTATTCAAACAACAACCTAAAGATGACCTGAACCCACCCTACTATTTTCAGATGTCCAACTATTCAAACAACAATTCAAAGATGACCCGAACCCACCCTACTATTTCTACATGCCCAACTATTCAAACAATAACCCAAAGACGACCCGAACCCACTCTACTATTTCCACACGTCCAACTATTCAAACAAGAACCCAAAGATGACCCGAACCCACCCTACTATTTTCACATGTCCAACTATTCAAACAAGAACCCAAAGATGACCCGAACCCACCCTACTATTTCCGCATGTCCAACTATACAAACAACAACCCAAAGATGACCCGAACCCACCCTACTTATTCCACATGTCCAACTATTCAAACAACAACCCAAAGATGACCCGAACCCACCCTACTATTTCCACACGTCCAAGTATTCAAACAACAACCCAAAGATGACCTGAACCCACCCTACTATTTCCACATATCCAACTATTCAAACAACAATCCAAATATGACCCGAACCCACCCTACTATTTCCATATGTCCAACTATTCAAACAACAACCCAAAGATGACCCGAACCCACCCTACTATTTCCACACGTCCAAGTATTCAAACAACAACCCAAAGATGACCTGAGCCCACCCTACTATTTCCACATGTCCAACTATTCAAACAACAATCCAAATATGACCCGAACCCACCCTACTATTTCCATATGTTCAACTATTCAAACAATAACCCAAAGATGACCCGAACACATTCTACTATTTTCACATGTCCAACTATTCAAACAACAACCTAAAGATGACCCTAACCCACCCTACTATTTCCACATGTCCAACTATTCAAACAACAACCCAAAGATGACCCGAACCCACCCTACTATTTCCACATTCCCAACTATTCAAACAACAATCCAAAGATGACCCGAACCCATCCTGCTATTTTCATATGTCCAACTAAACAAACAAAAACTCAAAGAGGACCCGAACCCACCCTACTATTTCGACATGTCCAACTATTCAAACAAGAACCCAAAGATGACCCGAACCCACCCTACTATTTCCACATGTCCAACTATACAAATAACAACCCAAAGATGACCCGAACCCACCCTACTATTTCCACACGTTCAAGTATTCAAACAACAACCCAAAGATGACCTGAACCCACCCTACTATTTCCACATGTCCAACTATTCAAACAACAAACCAAATATGACCCGAACCCACCCTACTATTTCCATATGTCCAACTATTCAAACAATACCCCAAAGATAACCCGAACACACTCTACTATTTCCACATGTCCAACTATTCAAACAACAACCTAAAGATGACCCAAACCCACCCTACTATTTCCACATGTCCAACTATTCAGACAACAACCCAAAGATGACCCGAACCCACCCTACTATTTCCACATTCCCAACTGTTCAAACAGCAATCCAAAGATGACCCGAACCCATCCTGCTATTTTCATATGTTCAACTATACAAACAAAAACTCAAAGATGACCCGAACCCACCCTACTATTTCCACATGTCCAACTATACAAACAACAACCCAAAGATGACCCGAACCCACCCTACTATTTCCACACGTCCAAGTATCCAAACAACAACCCAAAGATGACCTGAACCCACCCTACTATTTTCACATGTCCAACTATTCAAACAACAATTCAAAGATGACCCGAACCCACCCTACTATTTCTACATGCCCAACTATTCAAACAATAACCCAAAGACGACCCGAACCCACTCTACTATTTCCACACGTCCAAATATTCAAACAAGAACCCAAAGATGACCCGAACCCACTCTACTATTTTCACATGTCCAACTATTCAAACAAGAACCCAAAGATGACCCGAACCCACCCTACTATTTCCGCATGTCCAACTATACAAACAACAACCCAAAGATGATCCGAACCCACCCTACTTATTCCACATGTCCAACTATTCAAACAACAACCTAAAGATGACCCGAACCCACCCTACTATTTCCACACGTCCAAGTATTCAAACAACAACCCAAAGATGACCTGAACCCACCCTACTATTTCCACATATCCAACTATTCAAACAACAATCCAAATATGACCCGAACCCACCCTACTATTTCCATATGTCCAACTATTCAAACAACAACCCAAAGATGACCCGAACCCACCCTACTATTTCCACACGTCCAAGTATTCAAACAACAACCCAAAGATGACCTGAGCCCACCCTACTATTTCCACATGTCCAACTATTCAAACAACAATCCAAATATGACCCGAACCCACCCTACTATTTCCATATGTTCAACTATTCAAACAATAACCCAAAGATGACCCGAACACATTCTACTATTTTCACATGTCCAACTATTCAAACAACAACCTAAAGATGACCCAAACCCACCCTACTATTTCCACATGTCCAACTATTCAAACAACAACCCAAAGATGACCCGAACCCACCCTACTATTTCCACATTCCCAACTATTCAAACAACAATCCAAAGATGACCCGAACCCATCCTGCTATTTTCATATGTTCAACTATACAAACAAAAACTCAAAGATGACCCGAACCCACCCTACTATTTCCACATGTCCAACTATACAAACAACAACCCAAAGATGACCCGAACCCACCCTACTATTTCCACACGTCCAAGTATCCAAACAACAACCCAAAGATGACCTGAACCCACCCTACTATTTCCACATGTCCAACTATTCAAACAACAATCCAAATATGACCCGAACCCACCCTACTATTTCCATATGTCCAACTGTTCAAACAATACCCCAAAGATGACCCGAACACACTCTACTATTTCCACATGTCCAACTATTCAAACAACAACCCACAGACGACCCGAACCCACCCTATTATTTCCACATGTCCAACTATTCAAACAACAACCCAAAGATGACCCGAATCCATCCTACTATTTCCACACGTCCAAGTATTCAAACAACAACCTAAAGATGACCTGAACCCACCCTACTATTTTCACATGTCCAACTATTCAAACAACAATTCAAAGATGACCCGAACCCACCCTACTATTTCTACATGCCCAACTATTCAAACAATAACCCAAAGACGACCCGAACCCACTCTACTATTTCCACACGTCCAACTATTCAAACAAGAACCCAAAGATGACCCGAACCCACCCTACTATTTTCACATGTCCAACTATTCAAACAAGAACCCAAAGATGACCCGAACCCACCCTACTATTTCCGCATGTCCAACTATACAAACAACAACCCAAAGATGACCCGAACCCACCCTACTTATTCCACATGTCCAACTATTCAAACAACAACCCAAAGATGACCCGAACCCACCCTACTATTTCCACACGTCCAAGTATTCAAACAACAACCCAAAGATGACCTGAACCCACCCTACTATTTCCACATATCCAACTATTCAAACAACAATCCAAATACGACCCGAACCCACCCTACTATTTCCATATGTCCAACTATTCAAACAACAACCCAAAGATGACCCGAACCCACCCTACTATTTCCACACGTTCAAGTATTCAAACAACAACCCAAAGATGACCTGAACCCACCCTACTATTTCCACATGTCCAACTATTCAAACAACAAACCAAATATGACCCGAACCCACCCTACTATTTCCATATGTCCAACTATTCAAACAATACCCCAAAGATAACCCGAACACACTCTACTATTTCCACATGTCCAACTATTCAAACAACAACCTAAAGATGACCCAAACCCACCCTACTATTTCCACATGTCCAACTATTCAGACAACAACCCAAAGATGACCCGAACCCACCCTACTATTTCCACATTCCCAACTATTCAAACAGCAACCCAAAGATGACCCGAACCCATCCTGCTATTTTCATATGTTCAACTATACAAACAAAAACTCAAAGATGACCCGAACCCACCCTACTATTTCCACATGTCCAACTATACAAACAACAACCCAAAGATGACCCGAACCCACCCTACTATTTCCACACGTCCAAGTATCCAAACAACAACCCAAAGATGACCTGAACCCACCCTACTATTTCCACATGTCCAACTATTCAAACAACAATCCAAATATGACCCGAACCCACCCTACTATTTCCATATGTCCAACTGTTCAAACAATACCCCAAAGATGACCCGAACACACTCTACTATTTCCACATGTCCAACTATTCAAACAACAACCCACAGACGACCCGAACCCACCCTATTATTTCCACATGTCCAACTATTCAAACAACAACCCAAAGATGACCCGAATCCATCCTACTATTTCCACACGTCCAAGTATTCAAACAACAACCTAAAGATGACCTGAACCCACCCTACTATTTTCACATGTCCAACTATTCAAACAACAATTCAAAGATGACCTGAACCCACCCTACTATTTCTACATGCCCAACTATTCAAACAATAACCCAAAGACGACCCGAACCCACTCTACTATTTCCACACGTCTAACTATTCAAACAAGAACCCAAAGATGACCCGAACGCACCCTACTATTTTCACATGTCCAACTATTCAAACAAGAACCCAAAGATGACCCGAACCCACCCTACTATTTCCGCATGTCCAACTATACAAACAACAACCCAAAGATGACCCGAACCCACCCTACTTATTCCACATGTCCAACTATTCAAACAACAACCCAAAGATGACGCGAACCCACCCTACTATTTCCACACGTCCAAGTATTCAAACAACAACCCAAAGATGACCTGAACCCACCCTACTATTTCCACATATCCAACTATTCAAACAACAATCCAAATATGACCCGAACCCACCCTACTATTTCCATATGTCCAACTATTCAAACAACAACCCAAAGATGACCCGAACCCACGCTACTATTTCCACACGTCCAAGTATTCAAACAACAACCCAAAGATGACCTGAGCCCACCCTACTATTTCCACATGTCCAACTATTCAAACAACAATCCAAATATGACCCGAACCCACCCTACTATTTCCATATGTTCAACTATTCAAACAATAACCCAAAGATGACCCGAACACATTCTACTATTTTCACATGTCCAACTATTCAAACAACAACCTAAAGATGACCCAAACCCACCCTACTATTTCCACATGTCCAACTATTCAAACAACAACCCAAAGATGACCCGAACCCACCCTACTATTTCCACATTCCCAACTATTCAAACAACAATCCAAAGATGACCCGAACCCATCCTGCTATTTTCATATGTCCAACTATACAAACAAAAACTCAAAGAGGACCCGAACCCACCCTACTATTTCTACATGTCCAACTATTCAAACAAGAACCCAAAGATGACCCGAACCCACCCTACTATTTCCACATGTCCAACTATACAAATAACAACCCAAAGATGACCCGAACCCACCCTACTATTTCCACACGTTCAAGTATTCAAACAACAACCCAAAGATGACCTGAACCCACCCTACTATTTCCACATGTCCAACTATTCAAACAACAAACCAAATATGACCCGAACCCACCCTACTATTTCCATATGTCCAACTACTCAAACAATACCCCAAAGATGACCCGAACACACTCTACTATTTCCACATGTCCAACTATTCAAACAACAACCTAAAGATGACCCAAACCCACCCTACTATTTCCACATGTCCAACTATTCAGACAACAACCCAAAGATGACCCGAACCCACCCTACTATTTCCACATTCCCAACTATTCAAACAGCAACCCAAAGATGACACGAACCCATCCTGCTATTTTCATATGTTCAACTATACAAACAAAAACTCAAAGATGACCCGAACCCACCCTACTATTTCCACATGTCCAACTATACAAACAACAACCCAAAGATGACCCGAACCCACCCTACTATTTCCACACGTCCAAGTATCCAAACAACAACCCAAAGATGACCTGAACCCACCCTACTATTTCCACATGTCCAACTATTCAAACAACAATCCAAATATGACCCGAACCCACCCTACTATTTCCATATGTCCAACTGTTCAAACAATACCCCAAAGATGACCCGAACACACTCTACTATTTCCACATGTCCAACTATTCAAACAACAACCCAAAGATGACCCGAACCCACCCTACTATTTCCACAATGCATTACGCAAATTCGGGCAGGTCGATAATGCGTGCTGATTTTTAGTTTAGCGTTTCCTTGCGTGTTTCAAATAAAATAATTTCATTGTGATATATTGTCAGGGTAGTTTTTCGTCGTGTGATATTTTGTACGTGTGATATTTTGTCCGAGTAATATTTTGTCCGTGTGATATTTTGTCCGTGATATTTTGTCAGTGTTATTTTGTCACTGACAAACTATCACGGACAAAACTATAACGGACAGTGTTTGTCGCTGACAAACACTGACAAAATTTCACGGACAAAATAACACACGACAAAATATCACACGGACAAAATATCACAGGACAAAATATCACGCGGACAAAACATCACACGTACAAAATATCACACGACAAAAAACGACCCCGACAATATATCACAATGAAATTATTTTATTAGAAACACGCAAGCAAATGCTAAACTAAAAATCAGCACGCATTATCGACCTGCCCGAATTTGCGTAATGCATTGTGGAAATAGTAGGGTGGGTGGGTCATGGTGGGTTGGTTGTTTGAATACTTGGACGTGTGAAAATAGAAGGGTGGGTTCGGGTTATCTTTGGGTTGTTGTTTGAATAGTTGGACATGTGGAAATAGTAGGGTGGATTCGGGTCATCATTGGGTTGTTGTTCAAATAGTTGGACATGTGAAAATGTGTGGGTTCAGGTCAACTTAGGTTGTTGTTTGAATAGTTGGGAATGTGGAAATAGTAGGGTGGGTTCGGGTCATCTTTGGGTTGTTGTTTGAATAGTTGGACATGTGGAAATAGTAGGGTGGGTTTGGGTCATCTTTAGGTTGTTGTTTGAATAGTTGGACATGTGGAAATAGTAGAGTGTGTTCGGGTCATCTTTGGGTTATTGTTTGAATAGTTGAACATATGGAAATAGTAGGGTGGGTTCGGGTCATATTTGGATTGTTGTTTGAATAGTTGGACATGTGGAAATAGTAGGGTGGGCTCAGGTCATCTTTGGGTTGTTGTTTGAATACTTGGACGTGTGGAAATAGTAGGGTGGGTTCGGGTCATCTTTGGGTTGTTGTTTGAATAGTTGAACATATGGAAATAGTAGGGTGGGTTTGGGTCATATTTGGATTGTTGTTTGAATAGTTGGATATGTGGAAATAGTAGGGTAGGTTCAGGTCACCTTTGGGTTGTTGTTTGAATACTTGGACGTGTGGAAATAGTAGGGTGGGTTCGGGTCATCTTTGGGTTGTTGTTTGAATAGTTGGACATGTGGAAATGGGTGAGTTCAGGTCATCTTTGGGTTGTTGTTTGAATAGTTGAACATGTGGAAATAGTAAGGTGGGTTCGGGTCATCTTTGGGTTGTTGTTTGTATAGTTGGACATGTGGAAATAGTAGGGTGGGTTCGGGTCATCTTTGGGTTCTTGTTTGAATAGTTGGACATGTGGAAATAGTAGGGTGGGTTCGGGTCATCTTTGGGTTGTTGTTTGAATAGTTGGACATGTGGAAATAGTAGGGTGGGTTCGGGTCATCTTTGGGTTGTTGTTTGTATAGTTGGACATGCGGAAATAGTAGGGTGGGTTCGGGTCATCTTTGGGTTCTTGTTTGAATAGTTGGACATGTGAAAATGGTAGGGTGGGTTCGGGTCATCTTTGGGTTCTTGTTTGAATAGTTGGACGTGTGGAAATAGTAGAGTGGGTTCGGGTCATCTTTGGGTTATTGTTTGAATAGTTGGGCATGTATAAATAGTAAGGTGGGTTCGGGTCATCTTTGAATTGTTGTTTGAATAGTTGGACATGTGAAAATAGTAGGGTGGATTCAGGTCATCTTTAGGTTGTTGTTTGAATACTTGGACGTGTGGAAATAGTAGGATGGATTCGGGTCATCTTTGGGTTGTTGTTTGAATAGTTGGACATGTGGAAATAGTAGGGTGGGTTCGGGTCGTCTGTGGGATGTTGTTTGAATAGTTGGACATGTGAAAATAGTAGGGTGGGTTTGAGTCAATGCATTACCGATATAATTTTCTTAAAAATACACAACTTATGTTAGTTCTTCAATACCTCGGCGTGTTTATTAAAATATTCGCTTTCAATCAACGTTTCATATCCGGCAACATCATCAATCTCAAATTCAATACAATTAATCAGGACTCAAGGCGAATTGATACTAAATTATCATTATGATTATCTACATACAATAGTCCGCGTACATCAGGAATCACCACCACTCTGGCGTAACTGCGAACCGTTATCCATTCTGCTATGTGAAACACTCACAGCATACACACACAACATTGAGCATCAATAAATTCCTGCATGGCTGTGATATACTGTCGACGTGATATTTTGTCCGTGATATTTTGTCGTGTGAATTTTGACTGTGATATTTAGACGTGCTACTATGTAAGACAATCGAGTAGTTTAATGACTTTTCTAAGAGATATTCGTGTACTTTGAAGACTTTTGGTCATTTTGATAACGGTCATCAAAGTTTTTAAGAGTTATTCGAGTAGTTTGATGACTGTAAAAATAGTAGGGTGGGTTTGGGTCATCTTGCGGTTGTTTTTTGAATAGTTGGTCATGTAAAAATACTATTTCCACATGTCCAACTATTCAAAAAACAACCGCAAGATGACCCAAACCCACCCTACTATTTTTAGTTATCAAATTACTCGATTCCCTTACATATATATATATATATATATATATATATATATATATAACTATAATTAATGATAAATAATGATTAGGTAAGGTTGAAGGAAAGCAGCTTCGTCGATCAGATTAAACATTACGTGTTCTATTTCGTTATCGACTTTTACGTTACCGGTATACGTTTCCACTGTACGTTTTCCACTCATCCATACTTATTTTTCAAGAGGTTGAATAATACATGATGACGTTTTCGCACCAAATTGATATTGTTCATTGTTGATATGGTTGATATAACTACAATTATTAATTGACGGGTTATAGCCACAGCACACTTCTACACGCACTCAGCAGCGATATCCAATGAGAGATGAGAGACGGGGTATACCAGAAAATCCCTAGGAAAGTGGCGGATTTCTCTTGGAATAATTGATTGACTTAGGTTTTGCGTTATCGTGATAAAATAGTTACTTCGCAAATTATTGTAGCATTACTAATATGTTTCCCAAATGATTTCTCGTTGATTGTTAAAAAACAAAAAGAACTTTGCATTACGTTAGGCTAACTATACGCCCAATACATTTTTATTTATTATCAATAAACTATTATTTCGAAAATTATGATATTAATGTCAATAAATGGCATAAATAATTCCCAAAATATAGCAATAATATAAAATTAATATTGTCAAATTCGTCTGCTAACTATACAGAACTGCGAACCACTGCGGAGATGACGCGAGAGCTTCCCCAGCGCCACAATGCGGCTTGAAAAGTGTGAAAAAAATGTTTTTTGATACATTAATAAACAAGGAACAAAACCCAACAAATTTTTTTCGAATATTTTTTTTTTTCCCACAAAAAAAAATTCTTGAAAAATGTGAAAAAAATAGGGGGTCACAGTGGTGTTGTCCGTTAAACTTTATTTGTCCAAAAAATGATGAATCACTGAACGATTTAAATGCAATACCATACACCACTGAACGATTTTCGAGTGATTCGTAAAAAAAAAAAGTCAAAATAGTCTTTATGGGGGGGCTAACTTTGAGGGTATTTTTTTAAATTAATTTTTTGAAAAAATGATAAAACCACTCAACGATTTTAATACGACACCGTACACCACTGTACGACCACCAAGTGATTTGCAAAAAAAAAAGTCAAAATAGTCGTTATGGGGGGGCTAACTCTGGGGGTATTTTTTGAAATTAATTTTTTGAAAAAATGATAAACCACTCAACGTTTCAAATGCGACACCGTACACCACTGTACGACCACCAAGAGATTTGTGAAATTGAAAATTAATTTAATCCATATGGGGGGGCTAACTCAGTGGAGGTGACGTTCGGCCCTAAGATTCTGGACGTTCCATCTTAAGAGAGTTGTCTGAGTAGGTTTTTTTGAATAAATTGAAGAAGAAAATATAATAATTTAAAAGTTAAAGTTTTTAGAAAAGGAAAATATGCATTACGGCTGATTGATTACAAATTTACAACAGCCCAATTATTAAAGAGTTTGAGAATTAAATAAAATTTAAATTGCGAAATAAAATTTAGGTGGCGAAATTATTTGGGAATGAAATTTAGATCGCGAGATTATTTGGAAATAAATTTAAAAATTAGTTTGCGAAACTATTCAGAATTTAAAAATTAGTTTGCGAAACCATTTGGAATTTAAAAATTAGTTTGCGAAACCATTGGGAATTTAAAAATTATTTGCGAAACCAAAATTTGACTGCGAAATTATTTACGAAATAAAAATTTGGTTTGCTAAGCCATCTGCGAGGTAAAAGAATAATTACGGAATTAGTTATTAATTGTGAAGCAAACTGCGAATATCAAAATTTGTTAAATCCATTGATTAAAATTACGAGATTGTTAGATCCATAAAATTAGCTGTGATATTTAAATTCATTGATGGCGAAGATTGTTAAACTATGTAATAGAATTAATTGCGAATCCGAAATATCGCGTGCGATTTAAAATTAGAGTTGTGAGAAAAATACCGGAAGTAAAGAAAAATTTAAATAAAGACAATTCTATGTTTTATACAATACACACATACAAAACAGTATTTGATTGAATAAAAACCTTGTTTGTTTTTGCATCAAAATCTCATCACACTCTTGTTCTTCTTTCATGCCCGCTCCTTTATCTTGTAAGAAGCTCGAATCTACGCGTAACGGCGTGCTCTAGCACAATCGTACCGTTACAATACACGTCCCTACTTTTGGTCAAAAACTCGAGGGGAAGCCGTCGCGTCCTTCGTTGAATTGCCTACTCCTGGTAATCCCCAAGGGACAGACTCATAAACCTCGTTCAACCACTTTTCACCGCTATTGTTCCTCGCATGAATTTGCAGCCAAATTTGTAAGCAGTTTTCGACTATTTCACAATATTTTATCCATACCATATTGATATAAGGGCATGTAGCAAAAAAAATCAGAAAAAAAAGTTTTCCGCTGATTTTTCATGGAATCTGAGTGCAGAATCAGTTTCCGGTGGTCCAGTTACCCCAGAATTAAAAAAAATATGTTAAGATAGCCCTACTGGTTGCCGAGATAATCAAATTCGAAGATTCATAACTAGCGTGCAGCGCGGTTGTATTACTATATACGCGCCTTCTCCGCTTCTGCTGCCCTACCCCTACTCCACGACGACTCTCGGGCGCTCGGCCGTTTTTGCTCATGTTTGCGAGCAATTTTCACCTATTTCTCAGCATTTAAATGAAAAACGAAGATTGACGTTTTGTAGCTGAACACTTCTACTTTCCAAATCCGTTTGGTAAATTGGAATCGGACGACCTCCAGAGCATTGAGCCTTGCTGCAAAATATGGTATGTACAACTTGTGATTGCAATTACGCGGAAACTAATTATTCGACAGCGTCTGGGTTTCGCACACAGGAAGTACGTATCGATATCTACTATCTCGCGAAGAGCCTGCACTACAGCTCGAAAAAATGGCGACGTTATGAATTTTTGAAAAAACGCTATTTTTTCGGTGTTTTGGGTTTTCTCCCTTAATAATGAACCGATCGTATTTTTTCAGCTCTCATTTTCTTCGTATTTCAATTCTCTACAATTCGTCCATTGGGACCGATCACATTGATCTATTAGTTTTTCTTTTATAAGCAAAAAACCAAAAAAATGCGTTTTTTTGCACTAAATTGTTAATAAAAAAAAAAAGGAAACGCGACTCTCGAGTCGAATTTTGTGCAATTAGCATCGGGGAGCTCGTCCGATTGTAATGGCACCGGTAGTATCCTGTTATTATTTTTGTCAAGTAAAAACCTTTATTTGCTTGCGCTAGGTTGCGAATACAGTTTCTCAAGCAAGTGAGAGGTACTACTTTTCCTACCTTTCGATTTGCAGGATACTGAATGGGGATACTAAAATGTGTCTCGGACAAAATACATGTCCCAAAAATTTTAAAAATTCTCTATTTTTATTTCAAATGAGGTTAATTTAAATAGTTAACTTCGAATTGTAATGAAAAATTTAATTAAATGAGGAACATTTTACTAAATTACACATTTTCTACATTCAAATGATAATTCAACTGCCATACTATTTTAATATACAAAATTAGTATTTTCTTATCTTAGTTGAATTATTTTTCGTTACAATACAAAGTTAGCTAATTTAATAATTTGGAAATATTTAATTAGTGAATATTTGTGTTTACCTGAAATGGCATAATGTGATAGCACCGTTCGGTTAGATTTCAATCGTATGATATGCTTTCAAAATGGAACGCTAGAATACTGTTGAAATATGACACTAGAATGCTGCCATAATCTAACGTTAGAATACCCTCACAAGCTGACGCTAGACTGCAGTTAACGGACAACACCACTGTGACCCCCTATTTTTTTCACATTTTTCAAGAATTTTTTTTTGTAGGAAAAAAAGAGATATTCGAAAAAAATTTTTTGGGTTTTGTTCCTTGTTTATTAGTGTATCAAAAAACATTTTTTTCACATTTTTCACGCCGCATGGTGGCGCTGGGGAAGCTCTCGCGTCATCTCCGCAGTGGTTCGCGGCACGCAGCAGAACTCTCTTCAACGTCGATCTGAAAAAAAAATACCGAGTGTTTTCGTTAATAATATGATATTTTGAAGAGAAGTACATAGGGATTTGAAAAAATATTGATTTTTAAAAAATAGGCACGCCTTTGAAATTAAAGAATGATTTTTGAGCAAAATTTCTCGTCGAAAATAGGCTATAACTTTTATAATTATTGAGATATCAAAAAAATCCTATGTACTTCTCTAGATAATCTACTTTTATTGATACAGTAAAAATTTGAAGTCGATCGGATAAAAATTGCTCGAGTTCTGCTGCGTGCCGCACTCAAAAAAGTGGTTTGGAGAAAAACGCGTTCAAAGTTTTAGGTTTGTTAATTTATGTTATAAATTGAAAAAAAAAATTATTTACCTTCAATCAGCGATGCCAGCACCATATAGCTGGCCTTCAAGAAGCAAATCGTTGTCTCCTGATTGTTTCCTCGAACTTGTTAAGGCTCTTCTCGCTTCTTCTACAGCGTCTGTGAGCGAGCGCTCCGCGAGCTGGATCCGCGCTGCGTCGGTCTCAACGCAAAAGTTGAAACAATTTGGGCCGATGGTTATCCCCAACGTCTCCAGTACTTTCATGAGACTTCTCAGGCCATCATTGAACACTAATACCGCGATATCAGTTGCAATATCAATGATTTTTTTGCTTCCAGACTGGCACTTGGGGGCTATTGCTCAAACTGATTTATTGTAGCTTTCGTTATTGTTTTGCGTATAGCCGCCCAAACAACGCTGCAGCAAATCGTCCCTGCTCAAATTTTCGAAGATTGGCTGAATTGCCTCCAATATTTCCTGAGGAAGAGGCGGTTTATGGCGATATTTAGAAATATCACCATTTGCGACCGCGCGCTGCCACGAACACCACGACTCGGCTCCTTCCGGGCACTCGTCATGTTGTGGCTCACTGTCTGTGGACATTTTATGTTTGATAGTTGCCCAAATTGCCTTCCTCATTTTGTCAACATCATCGCTGTTCCTCCGAATAGCCCAGCCGTAATATGTGCTCAACTCGTCAATCAATTTTCCGGTAAGCTTTCCTCTGCCAGACAATCCTTTTTTTTCACGATTTCGCGGAGGCGCGTCCCCATACGTTTTTGGACATGATCGATGCACTCTTTTTTTTTTATCTCGAAACCGTCGTATGGATCGCTATTCGATAAGCCCAGAAACGTTTTAGAATCGCCGTCACCAGCGCCCAGCTGCGCGGGACCCCGAGCGTCGCGGACCGCTGCACCGCTCCACAAAATATTCAATATCTACGAAAATAATTATTTTTTCGACCTGGGTTCAACGGCATTTCAATCTTAAAAGTATTTTAGATTTTTTTAAATGGTTTTCAAAAAATCGATTTTTTGAAGCCGTCACAGTGGTGTTGTCCCTTAAAACCTAATACTAGAATGCTGTTATAACCTAACGCTAGAATGCGGTTACACCTAACGCTAGAGTGCCGTTAAAACAACAGCACTGAATAACGTCACGTCTGCGTTAGTAGAACGTCAGTCAGTAACGTTATTTACTAACGCGAAAGAAAGACCGAAATGCAGCAGTAGAAACCTACGTTTAATACGTCACATAATGCTGGAGTATGACCCGATTCTAGTGTTAGTTTAACGCTAGATACTTTTGAACGTCAGCTTTGGTTATCGGGGTACATTCCGACTGGATTACAACGATAGATTCCCGCCCCTCCGACCCATCATTTCTTTCTTTTTTCCGTTTGGTGAGGCCTCTGTGTTGGAGGCGATCCCACACTCGTCATTTCAACCGTCTTTCTTCTACTACCATAAAGTTAGCCGTGCAACTATGAATTTTCAACTGTTTTATAATTTATATCGCTAGGTAGTCACTTGGTGGTCGCTGCTAGCGCAATTAAAATGCTTGGTGATTAATAGTTTTTAATAAATAAATAATTGAAAGATTTAGCATTAAATTAGCTGGCTAATGTTTATTTTTCGTGAAATGATTTAGATGGCATGTTCAATCAATGCAGAATCGTTTGGTGGTCACAAATCCACAAATTGTAACCTTTGCTAATTAGTAGTTTATCTAAAAAACATAAGAAAATATTTTTAACATTTATGGCTGGTTTCTTCACCTCCAGATAAGTCCTCGATAACTGTATCTGAAAGATATCTTCCAGATTTGGTTCTCTTCACCCACGGTCTTGTATACAGGTCTTGCAACTGTAGATTTTGACGTGGTCCTCTTAACGCGTTAAGCCGCTGGCGTCGCTGCGCTCGAGGGATATTCGGTGCGACAAAGATGACAACAGTCGCGCATGCGACTCACGCGAGCATTGAACTTGAAGCCAAAATTTTTGTTTATACATATAATTTCTATGAATTTAGTTTGTTTAAAGAAAGAAGGATGTGTATCAACTAACAAATCCATAGCCAATATATTTTAAGTTAGTTGATTTGCCACTTTTTGAGTCGCTCACTATTCGATGGCACTTTAAAAACCGATCGTTTAATTTTCAGATTGTTGTAACCCGTTTTACAGCGCGGCACAACACAAGGCTTAGTCATAATTCGAAAAAAAAATCACCACTTTAATTCATGCACGGAAATAATAATACTGCACTCACAAATTGTCACACGTCACATGCGAGAGGATTTAACAAATATAGGTTATGTTGATATATCCCTCTATCGCTGCGCCACCTGGATTCGGCTTCAACAGTGGTCACTGCCTTCTATTGAAATTCTACCGAGTTGCAAGACCTGTATACAAGACCGTGCCTTCACCTCTAGAAATCTGCTATCCGACGGATAAACTTATCCTGTGCTTAACGTACCGGATATCTACCAGATATTGACTTCAGTGCCCTCCAGCACGATTATAGAGAACTAAAGTTCCGAACCAACGCTCCTGACATAACCAAAAAACTTCCAAGAGTACGCAATTGTGTTATGAAAAAAAGGAAACATTGATAATGGATTTTGTTCATGGATATCAATGTTGAATTCGATGATGAAGATGATGAGTATTATGAATTTGTGGAAAAAGACCCTATACGATAAAAAATAAGCCGAACAATTTTGAACAGTGGGATAATACAGAATTTTCCTACCGATTTCGTTTGAAAAAAAATACAGTGCTCATCGCATCATTGAAAATTATAAAGTAATAACTTTACCGTTTATTTGTGTAAAAAGTCACAGTCGATGGTCTATAGTTATAGTTATTTGAATGTTTCTATGTAAATCAAAAAAATTCAAATAGCTGTAATTTCTACAAAAGAAATACTGTTCACTTGCGCTCAAAATTTTCGTAAATAACTCTCCTCCTTACAAAATTAAAAAAATGTTAGTAACAAATAAAGGCTTATTTGTTCAACAAAAACGTGGAAGGAAGAATAGAAAGTTTTTTTAGACTTTAACTATTAATATTTTCCTAAAAGTACATCAAAAAGCGAGAAATTTGCTATAGTCAAAAAATGTCTAGTTTTTTATTTATAACAATGGCTGTTTAAATGCTAAGAGTTGTTATTGCTGTAATATTGACTCATTAATAGTTACAGTCAACAAAGTTAGAAGAATGGTAATAAATAAAAATAAAAAATCATTTTACAAACAAAAACGGGGGAAAAATTGTAATATTTTTTTAGAGATGTTTTATTTAACCCCCACCACGGCGAATCGTTTATCAGGCGAGCCTCGAGCCAGCAAACGACAGAGCTGTCAAATGTACTTGTCCCAAGACTCTACCGAGTCTCTTGATAGTTTTCTAAAACTATATTAGAAAGTCAGTAAAATTGGTATATTTAAGAAATAGCTATTTTTTTTACTAACATTTACTTCCTGAGGGTTATTATTACTGCATTATTGAATTATGTTTAACGTCACAATAACCGACGCTCCCGTTACAGTTGTTTGGATGATTTATTCAATTATGAAAAGGTCAAATGGCGTAACGTTTATAACAAATATTGGCACATTTGAAATTTTGCAAAAAATTTTTGGCAACTCACCTACTTTTTGAAACAAAAAAATGGTTACACAAATTATTTAAAAAACTCATTTTTTAAACAAAAGCAAATATTTTTTTATTTATTGGATCGAATTTTAATCTAAAAATAGGTTAAATAGTGAATAAAATTATTATAGTCAGGAATTGCTTTTTTGTAATTGTTATTTCCTTTGCTAACAATAGCTATTAAGAATTGTCAATGCTTTATGGTTTACTTATATATTCAGAGTCATAGATTTCTTCAAAAATTGGCAAA
This sequence comes from Rhimphoctona megacephalus, assembly GCA_963989365.1. Lineage (NCBI taxonomy): Eukaryota > Metazoa > Arthropoda > Insecta > Hymenoptera > Ichneumonidae > Rhimphoctona > Rhimphoctona megacephalus. The sequence continues at coordinate 7,329,423 of OZ022416.1, read as the reverse complement.
CAGTTATATTAATTGTTATACATTCAAAAATCTAGATTCTGCCGCTCTGCTACCATAACCTTGATTTATTGCCAGACTATAGTAAATTTACTTCAGTGTACAGTATAATGCCTTATGTGTACAGTATGTACCTTATGTGTCAAAGGTTTGTGTTGTATAGAGTAACTATCTTAACCAGAGGTTGCAGTGAAGAAAACGAAATTGTATTTAACTGACGGATATTTCTATCTGGAAAGAAACTCTACCGTAAAGTTAGCCGCGCAACTTCCAATTTTCAATTTTTTTATAATTTACATCGCTTGGTGGTCGCTTGGTGGTCACTGGTAACGTAATTAAAATACTAGGTGGTTAGTAGTTTTTAATAAATAAATAATTGAAAAATTTAGCATAAAGTTAGCCGGCTAATGTTTATTTTGCGTGAAATGATTTAGATGGGGTGCTCAATCGATGCAGAATAGTTTGATAGTCACAAATCAACAAATTGTAAACTTTGGTAATTAGTAGGTTATTTTTAAAAAAAGTAAGAAAATATTTTTATCATTTAGTCAGTCGATGGAGTAAACTGAAATAGTAGTTTTCAGGTTTGGGGAGGGGGGCGTTTCGCGCCAAACATGTCCTGTAGGTTTGATTTCCCTTAGGTTTGAATAGTATTTTTTTTTTAATACTATTCAAACCTAGGGGATATGTTCCCTAAATAACGGGAGGGGAGTACGAAATGCCCTCCTCCCCAAACCTGGAAATTATACTATTTCAGTTTATTCCATCAGCTGACTAATGGCCGGTTTCTTTAAGGAAGGAACGCAACTACCCACCTAGTCATAAAAAAATTTGACCTAAGTAGTACTTAATTTGGCAACGTCGCTTTCGGTTGATATGTGTGCGCGTGTATATGCGTGTTCAAAGCATTGCATATGCCGTTGACAGCTCATCAGCTGTGTCAGTGAATTTTCGTTTAATTTAATCGCGAGTTCGTTATGCCAAAAGAAAAAAAGCCGAGATTTTATTGGAAAGGTAAAATAGTTACCGAAAAGGTGTACCGGGCTAGAATTAATCAGCATGAAGCAGGCAGAAACGTTCGGAGCACATCATTGCGTGATAACAAACAGATTTCAAGTGTATATGGGGCATTCCATATCAAATTGACCTATCAAATGAGTTTGCATCTGCGATTTCGCTACAATTGGAATATGTTTTAGTGCTTATTGAAAGACATTTCTGTGATTTTTTTCGATTTTTTTCGGCCAATAGCTTCGGAGATATCGATTTTTTGAAAATTTGACGATTTTTTTTTCAAATGCCCATAACTTTTTGAAAAATTTATCAATTTTGGTTTTTTTTTTTTAAATTATTCGTTTTCAAACGTAGTTTATAGAAAAGAAACGAATCAATTTCTTCGCTCCAGTCATCTACAGTTTTTTTTCAATTTTGTGTTGAAATCGCGTTTTTGAAGATGTGTGGGTCCTTCGATTTTTTTTTTTTAATTCTCAAAAAAACTTGACAGAATTTGAAAATTTTTAAGCCTAGTCCCATCGTGGGCCAAGTATTTTTACTATATTTTTTCGATTTTTGAAATTTTTTTTTTTTTTCATTGAAAACAATGAAAAAAAAAAAAATTCACACACATAATTACTTGTTAGGTAATATTTTTATTGTGAATATTTATTCACTCTTTCTGTCGTTTAAACAATTTAGCTACTTTTCCTTGATCGAATGAAATCGCGTTTTTGAGAATGTGTGGCTCCTTCGATTTTTTTTTCATTCTCAAAAAAACTTGACAGAATTTGAAAATTTTCAAGCCTAGTCCCATCGTGGGCCAAGTATTTTTACTATTTTTGAATTTTTTCGTTATATGTCGCATGACAAAAAATTACACTTCGTTCATCAATCAATATTTAAAAATACAGTATTTTTCATTTTTGTTATCATTCTTATAATAAATATTTGGTATTTTGATTTTTAATGCTAACGAACGAATTTTACAGTCGTACTCTTGCTACCTTGCATCTTGCATCACAACAGCGCCGTCAGGCGGCGTGGCAATCGCCTTTTTCGCTACTGGTAAAACCTAACTTTACCTAAAAAAAACTGCTGTGTTTTTCACAACATTATCAACTGGTCTTCGCGCTTTTCGTCTAGCCTGCACGGGTGGCAAAAATATTTATTATTGATTTTGTTGTAGGCAAAATTTTTGTACCATGGAAACTTCGAGAAAATACTTTTCTTGTTGTAATCCATTTCAATTGAAAAATCACAATATCACGAAAGGATTGAGGTTAGCCACAGAAAACATGCAGAAAAAACACAGTTTCCTCCGTTCCGACTATTTGTGTTCGAACTGTAGAAAGCAATTCAATCTTATACATGCAAAAGATTCGACTGACAATGATGCTGGTGATGGTATGGACGTCGACGATGATGATGAGAATCAAGCTATTTCCGAATCTCCCATAAGAGGTAAACCATGAGGTTTTTTTTTGTTTTTTTTTTAATCTTTAAATTGTCAAAAAATACCTTATACGGTTTTTTATCATCCGAATTTTCACGTTTCCTCTGTCTTAGAATCATAGCCGATGTCTAGTGAAGAAATTGAATCCCAACCTAGTAGTTCGTCACAAATAAGTTTGGCTTCGCAACTACCCGTTATTAACGATGCGTTGAAAATGTTGAACCAATCGCCAATATTGTCTTACAAAATAGACAATGAAACATACTTAAAAACAAAAATCACCGATACTGCTAGCAGCTTGTCAATCACATTAGGATTGGGGCAAGGTTTTGAAAGCCAATCGGACTCAGACGATTATTTGACAATGATTGAGGCTTTGAAATTGAAGTTTCATGACAAGGATACTAACAAATCTCAAAAAATTCAAATCCTCACTGTGTTACCCCCAAACTGGACCATTTATAAAATGTGTAAAGTAATGGGTTCGACAAAATATTTAGCTAAAGCTGCTAAAAGCCTGAGGGAAAAAAATGGAATATTGTCATTGCGCGATCCAAAGCTAGGTAAAAATAAAAGTTTACTCTTTTTTAATATTATTTTATTATTTGTAATTTTACTCATTCTACAACCCTTTTGATTAGGCTGTCGTTTATCTGAAGATATTAAGTTGAAGGTATCAGAGTTTTATGTTGATGATGAAATGAGCATGATGATGCCTGGTATGAAAGATTTCGTTTCCGTACGAAATGAAAATGGCGAACGTGAGCACATTCAAAAAAGGCTTATTCTTTCAAATCTCAAAGAATTATATCAGCTTTTCAAACTGCGTTATCCGGATTATAAAATTGGCTTTTCAACATTTGCTTCGATGCGTCCAAAGCAATGTGTTCTTGCTGGGCCTGTCGGTACGCATACCGTGTGTGTTTGTTCAATGCACCAGAACATTAAGCTAATGATTATAGGTAAGCATACAAAAATTGGACTTTAACTGTTCATCTTTTTTTTTTTTTTCTTTAAAAAAGTTACTATTATTGTTTTTAATCGATTTCAGGTTGTAACTTGGGCAAATTATCGAAAAACCTTGCGAAACCGTTAGTAGATTATCATGACTGTTTCGAAATCGTTATATGCGAAAATCCTTCGACAAACTGCTATTATGGCGAATGTGCAAATTGTCCGGGAATTGATAAACTCGAAGATGTATTAGTGAATCTGCTTGACAACAACTATGTTGATGATATAACCTACAAGCACTGGGTTGCTCATCCTAGAACGAGTCTTGAAACTTTTACAAAAAGTTCATTTGACTTTGTAGAAGATTTTTGTTCTCAGATGATTAATCTTTTGCCTCATGCTTTCATTGCTAAAGAACAAGCAAAATTTCTAAGATACAAAAAAGAATCATTAGAAGTCGATGATTTTATTGTGATATGTGATTTTGCCGAAAATTACGCATTTGTAATTCAAGATGCAGCGCCTGGATTCCATTGGAACAATAAACAGGCGACTATATTTCCAGTGGTGATATATTTCAAGACAGATGACGAATTATGTCACAGAAGTATAGTAATAATATTTGACTGCACTTCTCATGATGCTGATGCAGTTCACGTATTCATTAAAATTGTTATCGAATACATCAAAACTATATCGAAAAGTGCAAAGAAAATTTGCTACTTTTCAGATGGCGCGCCACAGCAATTCAAGAACATTAAAAATTTTGTGAATCTTTATTACCACGAAAAAGATTTTGGTGTAGATGCTGAATGGCACTTTTTTGCCACAGCACATGGAAAAGGTCCTTGCGATGGCGTTGGCGGCACAATTAAAAGATTAGCATCACGAGCAAGCTTACAATTACCATATGATCGACAGATCACGACACCTCAAGAGCTGTATGAATGGGCTGCACATCCTAACAATTTACCGTCTATTGAAATAAGATATTCATCAAATATTGATTATGAAAAAAACAAAAATACTCTGCAATCTCGATATATTCGAGCAAAACCAGTGACGGGTACTCAAAAATTGCATTGTGTAGTTCCAAATAAAGATGAATCAATTACAGTTAAGCAATTTTCCTTATCCGATCAAGGAAAAGTAGTTAAATTGTTTAAACGACAGAAAGAGTGAATCACAATAAACACAGAATACACAATAAAATTATTACCTAACAAGTACTTGTCATTGTGTGCAAATTTTTTTTTTTTTGATTGTTTTCAATGAAAAATTTATTATAGAACTTATGTTTCTTAGAATAGTTGTTAAAGTCCTTTCGGAATGATATTCCTAGAATTTTCAAAAATCTTTCGAGAAAAAAAAAAAAATTTCAATAATCGAAAAAATATAGTAATAATACTTGGCCCACGATGGGACTAGGCTTAAAAATTTTCAAATTCTGTCAAGTTTTTTTGAGAATAAAAAAAAAAAAATCGAAGGACCCACACATCTTCAAAAACGCGATTTCAACACAAAATTGAAAAAAAACTGTAGATGACTGAAGCGAAGAAATTAATTCGTTTCTTTTCTATAAACTACGTTTGAAAACGAATAATTTAAAAAAAAAAAACCAAAATTGATGAATTTTTCAAAAAGTTATGGGCATTTGAAAAAAAAATCGTCAAATTTTCAAAAAATCGATATCTCCGAAGCTATTGGCCGAAAAAAATCGAAAAAAATCACAGAAATGTCTTTCAATATGTACTAAAACATATCCCAATTGTAGCGAAATCGCAGATGCAAACTCATTTGATAGGTCAATTTGGTATAGAATGCCCCATATGTATCTCAATTATTTGAAAAGTAATTGAGACTGTGTTAATATTACGAATATTATTTGAGTTAAAATATATTCTACTTATATGTAAGATAATACGTATGAAAAATAAAATTGTTTTTGAATATGTAATTTATTTATTTATTCTATTGATATTAAATATAATATGTCATGTAAACAAAAAAACAAAATTATAAAAATATGTAACAGTCAGCCGGCACGAATTTTTACATACGTTGAAATTTCAAAATGCGCGCTCATAACCTCGAATATGCGACGTTGCAGCACTTCGAGCAAAGGTCCGAAAATTTGCTATGAGTACTTTTTATTGTTCTTATTATTCCTGTCATAAGTCACCTTTCAATATTTTTAAGCCAGATAAATGATTCTAAGTATTTCATCTCTCTGCTGTTTAAATTTCGTCTTGATCTATCCATCAATTACGGAGATATGAGGAATAATGTAGCGCTAACTCCGTGATTTCTCATAAGAGGCCATGTTGAATTGGCTTGCAAAGAGATAAACAAAATTATAAATATCTCGCGTAAAAACCCACCTCGGACCTTAAAAATTTGTATGAGTTTCTTTTATATTATAATCGAACATTCTGCCAAGTTTGGTATTTGTCTGTCCATCAATTCTATTTCCTACGTTACTTCCTTAACCTCCATATAGATAGCCGAACGACTTAAACTTTTCGAATTTTTTATTAATCATATCTTTCAGTATTCGTTCAGTGGTTATCAGTATTCTAATTAAAATATTTAGTGGTAGCTAGTTATCTTGTAATTAAATAAATAAAATTTGGGTTAGAATTAGCCGAACATTTTTTATTTTTCGTGCAATTTTTTATTTTTCGTGCATCGATTAGACAAAATGCTAAATCAATGTAGAATCGTTCGGTGGTCACAAATGTTTAAATTGTAACGTTGAGTAGGCAATAGATTATCTAATAGCTTAAAAAACTATTTGCGACCAGTCGGTGGAGTTTAGCCGGACAAATAGGTTATTACCTAACCAATTGTATTCTAATGACTCTTGATCGAAAGAAAATCGTTTGGTGGTGATTAGTAGCACAATTAAATCATTGAGTAGTAATTAGTTTCATTATAACGACCAATAAACCATATACGTCAGCGTACATCGTAGCAGAGAGGCTCTAATTGGTCAATAGCAAGATTCAACGGCAAAACGAGCAGGAAAACTCAGATTTCTTATTTATTTTTTAATCAATTTAGTACAAATAAATTGTAATATGAAAAAATCGTCGTGTATTCATTGTTATCCTATTTGATTAGTTGGACATGTCGAAATAGTATTTTTATAGAAAAATTTTATAGAAATAGTAGGGTGGGTTTGGGTCATCTTGCGGTTGTTTTTTTGAATAGTTGGACATGTGGAAATAGTATTTTTACAGAAATTTTCTATAGAAATTTTTACAGAAATTTTCTATAGAAATTTTTATAGAAATATTTGTAGAAAATTTTTATAGAACTAGTAGAGTGAGTTTGGGTCATCTTGCAGTTGTTTTTTGAATAGTTGGACATGTGGAAATAGTATTTTTACATGTCCAACTATTCAAAAAACACCCTGACTGATCTTGATACCGTATTTTTTTCGGTATCGCGACTATGGCAAAATGGCTTTTTTAACTGTAACTGTGTCGGTATCGATACCCGAAAGCAATTCCCAGCGGGCCCAATTGAGGGTATCGATACCGAAAATTATGCGGCATTGTAACTGAAAGTGGGACCCCACATGTACGGTATCGGTACCGTAAATTATGCGGTTCGCTACCCAAAGTGGGACCCCACATGTACGGTATCGGTACCGTAAATTATGCGGTTCGCTACCCAAAGTGGGACCCCCACATATACGGTATCAGTACCGTAAATTATGCGGTTCGCTACCCAAAGGCGGGCCCGCAGGTATGGTATCGGTACCGTAAATTATGCAGTACACTACTATGCATTAATGCCTGGTCAGCTCGAATGAACGATGATTTTACCGACTGTGTATCGTCTTTTGTTGAAGTTCTTCGAAGTTCGAACATGTTTCAGACTTATGTGTCGGGCGTAATTCCTAACCCCTAGTTTGAAATAACCCCACAAAAACATGACAGCGATAAGGCGACGTAGCAGCGGCCCGAAGTTGAGTGGGAAATGTAATCGAGAGGTTATATCGTTCGAAAATTAACGAACGAAGAGTAGACTACTTTCAATGGACAATAAAAAGAGAAATGTAAACCTGAAATAATGTGGATGTTATTAACTATGATAACAAAGAAAAAAACGATAATGACTGCAATATTAGAAAGGGAAACTATTTTCAGACTGATGGAAAAATGTTATTTTCAGCAAAACATGTTAAAGAAAAAAATATTGGACGACTACATTCAATGATTGACCGAATGATACAAGGCGAAAATTTGGCCTGTTACCTAGCCAAAACAACCTGGTGCATCGATGGATGCGTCTGGATAAGTGCATCGTCGAGGAAGTGAACCTCGCAGAGTTCGAACTCGGCGTAAGGGTGCCTCGAACGAACTTTTAAATCTGGCAAACGTATCCAGAGTGTCCGATGATGCAAGGCGAAAATTTGGTCCGTTACTTAGCCAAAACAACCTGGTCCATCGGTGGATGCGTCTGGATTAGCGCATCGTCGAGGAAGTGAGCCTCGCAGAATTCGAACTCGGCGTAAGGGTGCCTCGAACGAACTTTTAAATCTTTCAAACGTATCCAGAGTGTCCGACGATGCAAGGCGAAAATTTGGTCTTTTACTTAGATAAAACAACCTGGTGCATCGATGGATGCGTCTGGATAAGCGCATCGTCGAGGAAGTAAACCTCGCAGAGTTCGAACTCGGCGTAAGGGTGCCTCGAATGAACTTTTAAATCTTGCAAACATATCCAGAATGTCCGACGATGCAAGGCGAAAATGTGGCCTTTTACTTAGCTAAAACAACCTGTTGCATCGATGGATGCGTCTGGATAAGCGCATCGTCGAGGAAGTAAACCTCGCAGAGTTCGAACTCGGCGTAAGGGTGCCTCGAACGAACTTTTAAATCTTGCAAACGTATCCAGAGTGTCCGACGATGCAAGGCGAAAATTTGACCTGTTACTTAGCCAAAACAACCTGGTGCATCGATGGATGCGTCTGAATAAGCGCATCGTCGAGGAAGTGAGCCTCGCAGAATTCGAACTCGGCGTAAGGGTGTCTCGAACGAACTTTTAAATCTTGCAAACGTATCCAGAGTGTCCGACGATGCAAGGCGAAAATTTCTCCTGTTACCTAGCCAAAACAATCTGGTGCATCGGTGGATGCGTCTGGATAAGCGCATCGTCGAGGAAGTAAATCTCGCAGAGTCCGAACTCGGTGTAAGGGTGCCTCGAACGAACTTTTAAATCTTGCAAACGTATCCAAAGTATCCGACGATGCAAGGCGAAAATTTGGCCTGTTACTTAACGAAAATAACCTGGTGCATCGATGGATGCGTCTGGATAAGCGCATCGTCGAGGGCGTGAGCCTCGCAGAGTTCGAACTCGGCGTAAGGGTGCCTCGAACGAACTTTCAAATCTTGCAAACGTATCCAGAGTGTCCGACGATGCCAGATGAAAATTTGGCATGTTACATAGCCAAAACAACCTGGTGCATCGACGGATGCGTCTGGATAAGCGCATCGTCGAGGAAATGAGCCTCGCAGAGTTCGAACTCAGCGTAAGGGTGCCTCGAACGAAATTTTAAATCTTGCAAACGTATCCAGAGTGTCCGACGATGCAAGACGAAAATTTGGTCCGTTGCTTAGCCAAAACAACCTGGTGCATCGATGGATACGTCTGGATAAGCGCATCGTCGAGGAAGTAAACCTCGTAGAGTTCGAACTCGGCATAAGGGTGCCTCGAACGAACTTTAAAATCTTGCAAACGTATCCAGAGTGTCCGACGATGCCAGGTGAAAATTTGGCCTGTTACATAGCCAAAACAACCTGGTGCATCGATGGATGCGTCTGAATAAGCGCATCGTCGAGGAAGTAAACTTCGCAGAGTGTGAATTCGGCGTAAGGGTGCCTCGAACGAACTTTTAAATCTTGCAAATGTATCCAGAGTGTCTGACGATGCCAGGCGAAAATTTGGCCTGTTACATAGCCAAAACTACCTGGTGCATCGATGGATGCGTCTGAATAAGCGCATCGTCGAGGAAGTAAACCTAGCAGAGTTCGAACTCGATGTAAGGGTGCCTCGAACGAACTTTTCAACTTTCCAGGCGTATCCAGAGTGTCCGACGATGCAAGATGAAAATTTGGTCCATTGCTTAGCCAAAATGACCTGGTGCATCGATGGGTGCGTCTGGATAAGTGTAACGGCAAAAAAAATAACCTCGCGGACTTTGAACTCTGCGAAAGGCTGTCTCGAACGAACTCCTAAATTTCGTTCGTTATCGATGCACCAGGTCGTTTTGGCTAAGTAACAGACCAAATTTTTGCCTTGCATCGTCGGACACTCTGGATACGTTTGCAGGATTTAAAAGTTCGTTCGAGGCACCCTTACGCCGAGTTCGAAATCTGCGAGGTTTACTTCCTCGACGATGCGCTTATCCAGACGCATCCATCGATGCACCAGGTTGTTTTAGCTAAGTAAAAGGCCAAATTTTCGCCTTGCATCGTCGGACACTCTGGATACGTTTGCAAGATTTAAAAGTTCGTTCGAGGCACCCTTACGCCGAGTTCGAACTCTGCGAGGCTCACTTCCTCGACGATGCGCTTATCCAGACGCATCCATCGATGCACCAGGTTATTTTGGTTAAGTAACAGGCCAAATTTTCGCCTTGCATCGTCGGACACTCTGTATACGTTTGCAAGATTTAAAAGTTCGGTCGGGGCACCCTTACGCCGAGTTCGAATTCTGCGAGTCTCACTTCCTCGACGATGCGCTTATCCAGACGCATCCATCGATGCACCAGGTCGTTTTGGCTAAGTAACAGGCCAAATTTTCGCCTTTTATCATTCGGTAGATCATTGAATGTAGTCGTCCAATATTTTTTTCTTTAACATGTTTTGCTGAAAATAACATTTTTCCATCAGTCTGAAAATAGTTTCCCTTTCTAATATTTCAGTCATTATTGTTTTTTTCTTTGTTATCGTAGTTAATAACATCCACATTATTCCAGGTTTACATTTCTCTTTTTATTGTCCATTGAAAGTAGTCTACTCTTCGTTCATTAATTTTCAAACGATATAACCTCTCGATTACATTTCCCACTCAACTTCGGGCCGCTGCTACGTCGCCTTATCGCTGTCATGTTTTTGTGGGGTTATTTCAAACTAGGGGTTAGGAATTACGCCCGACACATAAGTCTGAAACTTGTCCGAACTTCGAAGAACTTCAACAAAAGACGATACACAGTCGGTAAAATCATCGTTCATTCGAGCTGACCAGGCATTAATGCATAGTAGTGTACTACCCAAAGACGGGCCCGCAGGTACGGTATCGGTACCGTAAATTATGCAGTACTACCCAAAGGCGGGCCCGCAGGTACGGTGTCGGTACCGTAAATTATGCGGTTCGCTACCCAAAGGCGGGCCCGCAGATACGGTATCGGTACCGTAAATTATGCGGTTTGCTACCCAAAAGCGAGCCCGCAGGTACGGTATCGGTACCGTAAATTATGCGGTTCGCTATCCAAAGGCTGAAAATTATGCGGTTCGCTACCCAAAGGATGAAAACTTCCATGAGAAAAGCTATCGAGCGACAATGAATTGTACTCCACCATTTGATTGCAACGAATATATTTTTAAAATTGTAAATCGATAATCATGACCATTGAAAAAAAAAAGAGATGGATGCAAAGCGCCCCTTCTCCCATACACGTGTTCCAAGAGCAAAAAAAAAATAAAATAAAATTGCTCCTGAATTCATCGAACCTTCCCTACCCGCCAACTATGTTCCACTGGTGTAAATTTATTTATCCATCCATTTGTCTATCCTGCTATGAAACACCACCAGACTCGCGAAGAAAGAAATACCAGTGAATACGGTATCGGACCTGCGAAAATGCGGTATCGAGACCGGATCGGTGGATTGGAAAAAAATTCGACAGGTAGGCATCGGACCTGCAAAATGACGGCATCGATACTGGATTGGTGGACTTAATTGAAAAAGCAAAATTCGACAGGTAGTTAGCGACCCAACAAATTATGGTATCGATACCGGGCCAGTTGGACTTGAGCAAAAAGCGAAAATTCGGCACATTCGGTATCGGTGGAATTAAAATTAGGTATCGATACCGATATTAGGTCCGTTGGACTTAATCGAAAAAGCAAAAGTCGACACGGCATCGATACCGAAAACAATTTCGGTTAAAAAACGCCCAGTTGAGATGGTATCGGGAACAGTCAGGGCAACGGCAAGATGACCCAAACCCATCCTACTATTTTTACAGTCATCAAACTACTTGAATAACTCTTAAAAATTTTGATGATCGTCATCAAAATTACCAAATGTCATCAAAGTACACGAATAACTCTTAGAAAAACAAAAGAAGCGAATGTCGAAGAAAAATTGTGTATTTTGTTCGTTCCCGTAATGATGCATGTGCGGAAAGTTCTGTTTTCTGACGATAGCAGTTATTTTCGATGTCAACATTTTTCGGATTTTTCAAACTTTTCGAAAGAAAAACGAAAGTAACAGAAAAAAGTCGCAATGACTTATCATTGACGGGATATACCGTATTTCTTATAATCTGCAATGTTGAATACTCTCGAGACTTGTCTCGACGTCAGACAACGTTCATCGTGAACTGCCACTGCCTTGTCGCAACGAAAATGCTGACAGCCGAGGTCAAGATTTTTAACTTTGCTGCAGACTTTCTCCTGATAAAGAAATCATTGCAAATGATTTGTTTTTCCCTAATTTGTTTCAGATCTTCTTCACAGAATTTGCCTCCCAATTTTTTTCCCCGAATCGTTCGTTTTGAAATTAGAGTCAAGTCGAAAGATTTCTCGGTTTACGAGGATTTCTAGATTATAAAATTTATTTAGAATTTATAAGAATCCACATTAAATTAAGCACACACAGGAAAGCGGATGTTTTCTTACTACAATATAATCGATTATTCTTTATTTTTTGTTTTTCAAGTTCACTTCCTAACTGTTCCTATATTTGTTAATAATTAACTACAAACACATCGAATAGTATAGCAATGAATACACGACGATTTTTTCATATTACAATTTATTTGTACCAAATTGATTTAAAAATAAACAAGAAATCCGAGTTTTCCTGCTCATTTTGCCATTGAATCTTGCTATTGACCAATTAGAGCCTCTCTACGACGATGTACGCTGGCGTATATGGTTTTTTGGTCATTATAGTTAAACTAATTACTACTCAATGATTTAATTGTACTACTAATCACTACCAAACGATTTTATTTCGATCATAAGAGTCATTAGAACACAATTGGTTAGGCAATAACCTATTTGTGCGGCTAAACCCCACCGACTGGTCGCAAATAGCTTTTTTAAGTTATTAGATAATCTGTTGACTACTCACGTTACAATTTAAACATTTGTGACCACCGAACGATTCTATATCGATTTAAAATGTTGTCTAATCGATTGCACGAAAAATAAAAAAAGTTCGGCTAACTTTAACCCAAATTTTATTTATTTAATTACAAGATAACTAGTTGCTACTAAACATTTTAATTAAGATACTGATAACCACTGAACGAATACTGAAAGACAGGATTAATAAAAAATTCGAAAAGTTTAAGTCGTTCGGCTAACTTCATGGAGGTGAAAATTGCAATGTTTTCATCGATTTCTCACCCAACACGAGCGCGCGGAGCGCGGAAAGGCGCGCTAAATAATATGTTATTGCGGCAAGGGACACGAGGGATATTCGCAGTAACAAAATAATAGTGAGAAAAAAAGAAGCTAGCAAAAGGAATGTAAAATGTCGAGCTGCGAATTAAATGAAATATTTCTCGGGGAAATCGCTTCCGTACAAAGTTACGGAGCTTTTGTGAGAATACCCGGATGTAAGCAACAGGGCTTGATACACAAATCTCAGGTAAATACGACGTTATAGCGTAACCTCATAGATAAGTCATTTATGTCTATACCGTCTAGTGTAAAATACCTGCATGTATCTGATTTTTGCCAAAAATGCTTTTTAATAATGCTAAAATTTTATCATGAAAATAAAAATCCGAAGTGAAGCTAGAGATTATTCCGCACTCAGTAACAGTCCAAAGTGACCTGAACTCATGACCCATGCTTGGGGTTCAACGGTGTCAAAAACAATTTTGAGGTTCTATGATTAACCCATTACATGCCCAGATGGTTGTGGAGTAGAATCTCAATGCGTATCGGACCCAGGCTTGCCAGATTGGGCGATAAATCGCCCAATCTAGCAAGCCTGATCGGACCTACAGTGGCGTGCGAAAGTTTCGGACCACCCTATTTTTTATGCACATTGAACAGAAATATGGTGGTGGGAGAAAAACAAACGAGTAATGATAACACGTAATCACTTATATTTAGAAACAATAGGTTGTATACATTGATATCGATCTTAAATCATTAATTGTTCAACAATTTTTTATGACTGGCTGTGCAAAAGTATTGGGCTGTGTACTTTTGCGTATGAAAAAAATAACAAAAAACTTGAAAAATAAGGAAGCATGTCTTGGTCTTCTCCACTCGACTCAATACTTTGTTGCCATGTCCTTAGCAGCGATGACTGCGTGCACCGACGAAGCATAGACCCAATTAGTTGTTTGATTTGTTCTTGTGGCAATTTTTCTCATTCACTTCGCAAATGGTTCTACAATTCCGTTTTGTTGGAGTAATTTTTTGTTCCAACTCGATGCTTGAGGTCTTGCCACAGATATTCAATAGGATTTAAATCCGGTGACTGCGATGGCCAGTCAAGAAGGTGGACTTTCCAGCTTTGAAGAAAATTTTTAACAAGACGCGAAGTGTGTTTCGGATCATTATCGTGTTGAAAAGCCCAACCACGCGGTAAATTTTTCATTGCAATGGGAGCATATGATCTTGTAGTATGTCTCTGTACATTGCAGCATCCATATTGTCATGAATTTCCACCAGCGGACCAACGCCATCATCAGAAAATGCTCCCCAAACTTCAATGTTTCCGTCACCGTGTTTTACGGTAGGAATTTGGTACCTTACATTATATCTGGTACCTGCTAGACGTCTTATGTACTTCTGACCATCACTTCCGAATAATTGAAATTTCCATTCGTCGGAAAAAATCCTTTCTGCCAATCTGATACCGTCCAGTGCTAGTGATATTTTTTTGATGACCAGTGATATTTTTTTTGCAAAGTCTTCTTATTCTTTTTGCTAATCAATGGTTTTTTTACACCAACATGTCCAATCAGCTCCGCAGCTTTGAGACGTCGAGATACCGTACTCCGACTAACATCAGCTAGATTTTCATTTCGCAATTCCTGAGAAACATCTGCAGCACTTTTTCGTGGATCTACAATGCACTTCCTTTTTATAATTTTGTCGACGCGATTCAAAGTTTTTCGCGGTCTACCGCTCCGATTTTTGCCACACAGTGAGTTTGTTAATTTATATTTAGTAATAATACGATTAACGGTACTTTTGCCAATAGATAAAGTCTCCGCAACTTCACGAGAACTTTTCCTTCTGACGAAAGTTTTAACACGATTTCACGAAGCTGAATATTCGTGTGTTTCGGCATTGTGGCAGAAAGGAGACTGATTTTCCATTATAGGACATATTTTGAAACTAATGAGGAAAAAAATGTAAACAAACCGTGCGTACGAAGCCGCGGCGATATAGTGGCCCGATACTTTTGCACACCGACCAAAGTCATTCCTTGTAGTACACGAAAAATACCCCATAATTAAATATAATATACGACTTTGTTACCTTCATTTTAACTCTCTTGAATATTTTGAACAATGAACGAGTGGAGAAATAAAATATTTTATCAATTAACTGGAAAAAATAGGATGGCCCGAAACTTTTGCACGCCACTGTATAAACCCTCGTATGGTTAATATTTCCC
Source organism: Rhimphoctona megacephalus (assembly GCA_963989365.1). NCBI lineage: Eukaryota > Metazoa > Arthropoda > Insecta > Hymenoptera > Ichneumonidae > Rhimphoctona > Rhimphoctona megacephalus. The sequence continues at coordinate 7,314,132 of OZ022416.1, read as the reverse complement.
TAGTGACTGGGAGAACAAAAAAAGTTTACTTCAATGCCTTTTTTCTTTTGAAGGTGAGCTCTGCAAGAGTAGATGATGTTGCAGATGTACTGCAGCGAGGGGAGAGGGTATGGTGCAAGGTGATAAATATTAGCAACGATGGTAAAGTTGGTTTGTCCATGAAACACGTTAATCAGGGTAACGGTAAAGATCTGGATCCCAATGGAATAGAGCGTCAAATGGATGAACAGCGAAGGAAAAAATTTGTACCAGCACAAAAAAGGCCAATAGAGCTAGATGCTGTTCTTGATACAACGTGCACTAAGTGTGGAACTCGTGGCCATCTTGCCTCCGACTGTTTCAGCACTCCTGATGGCAAAAAGTATCAACTACTGCCAGAGATCGAGGAGCACGAAGAAGCCACGGTTCCCCCGTCGATGGATGATGCGAACATCAACGTGCAAAATAAAAGTAGTAAAAGAGCAAAGAAAAGGAAAAAAATTAAAAAATCACAACGCTCGGACGGTAGTAGCGACGACGATAGCGACGATAGCGACGCGCCTTCCGTCGTCGATGACAACGAGCAAAAACGACGAACTAAGAAATCCAAAGATTCGGCCAAAAAGAAGAAACGAATGAAGAAACGAAAGAGAAAGAAGAGCGAAAACGATGCGAGCGACAGCCCCGCTAACCGGGGAGAAAGTAAGCGGCGAGAGAGCGGCGAAAAAAAATCGAAAAAATGTAAACACTCGAGATCCAAACATTCGGATTAGTCTAGATTAGAGAGGGAGAGGGAAAGACAGATAGATGTACCGAGTAAGCGATAAAATAATAAAATGAGTGATACGTACCGGAGTGAGATATTTGTACGTAAGATGTACATTTTCCGCCAATACGTCAGCCGCCAGATCGTAATACTGGTACTTGCAATATAGGAGCAAAAGATTGGCAAATGTCTCGGGTGGAAAGGGATTCTGTTGGAGTAAAAATTGCAATTTTTCGAAACCTTCGGCAGGCTTGGTATCCATGTTAATGAGGGCTTGATTGTGGAGAGTAACGGCATCGAGTTCTTCCTCAGAACGCGGAGGCATATCCGTGAGAGCTTCGCGAGCTGCTTCGTCTGGGATAAAAAAACAGAAAACGAGCTATGAATTGAAAAAGATTTACGTAGAGGAGAAAAAAATATTACATTGAAAAGAGACGCACGATTTTGCAATTGATATTCGATGGCCGCTTTGAGATTGAACGCTTCGGTGAGAGCAGTTTCGTGAAGCGTAAGTGTGTTCCCAACGCTTCGTACTTCGATTCCTTCAGTAGCCGTACCAACACTCAGCTCCGGATGTTCCCTAATACCTTGCTCGATAATATCGGCTAGAGAATGGCCACGAGAGTTAGCTTTAACGATTACCCTGTACATTTATATTTCGCGATAACTCGTAATTATTACGAATATACTTGCCAATGTGCTTGAGAGAAGCTGCGTATTCCTTCAGCCTGTAATAACAGAGAGCAACGTTGTATGACAGGTGGGGCTTGAATCCAACAATTTGAAGAGCGTTTGAAAATTTTTTCAAAGCTTTCTCATACTCCTCCTCCTGAAAAATGTTGTTAACGATTCGAACTTGAACTTCGCGAGGGAGGGAGTATTACGTTCATTTGAAAAATGTACCTTGTAAGACAAACATCCTAAATTTATTTCTGTATCGACGTCGTCCTCGGGACACTGATCCACGAAGCTTTTTGCCGCAACGATATCTTCCTGTCCGTATTTAATAGCGGCTTGTAGCTTTCGCACTTTAGCCTCCATGTTGGCCTGGTCGGTTGCGATACTCGAACAAACCGACCAGGCTTCCTGATACAAACAGGCCTGATGGAGAGACTGGGCGTAACGAAGCTTGTAAAGATTCTCCTCCGGATATGAGTGAAGCAATTTTTCGTAACAATCCGCTGCACCGATAAAATCTTGCGTGTAGAAATAACAGTGAGCCAGTAGGGACAAGCACGCTCGTGACTGTCAACCGAATCATCATATCCAACGTTAAGCGGGGCATCATTAAACACCAACCAATCAATCCAATAATATTAAATATTCGTATTAAATTTATGAATATATATATATATATATATATATATATATATATATATATATATACACACACACACACACACACACACACACACATATATATATAACGCATGTATATATTATATGTACTTCCGAATGCGAGACCATTAGCTCCGTCAATATTTGTATCGTTTCCGTGTACCGTTGTTCCTTGATCTGTAAAATTTTTGCTCACACACTATTTTCTCCTGTTGAGTGTATAATATATAAAATCTACCTTACCATTGTATAAATCGTTTTCGTGTATTCTCCATCCCTGATTGGAATATTTTGCATAAAATTCGTCATATTCGCGGCTTTTCTAATATCTTTTTTTTTTTTTTTTTTTTTTTTTAATTATAATCTTGATCGCAGTAACGATCAAATTTTATAGTTATGCCTTGGACGCGTAGCGTGCGTGTTTTGACAGGTCGCTTCGAAATGGTTACCACGGTGATTGGGCGGCGGTGCGATGTCACGTGGTCGTTGCTAAGAGACAGTAATCTGGAAGGAGCAACGGAGCTGAAGTCCGAAATTCGTCAGCTGTTTTGGGGATCGACTCTTCATTGTCATTGTTCTGTAATACAATTCTTTCTTTCGTCGTTATCGTTCGACGAGCAAATATTTCGTACGATAGTTTGTGTCATTTGCGTATTTCGTTCTCATCAAATAATCATGGAGAAGTGGTTTATCTACGAGGCATTGAACAGCGAGGATCGAAAACCTATGACACTTAGCAGTGAATGGTTGGCCGACGAAACGATCAAAATATTCGTCTTGAGAGAAGGAACAGTGCCTCTGTGTGGTCAGGTATATTTGGGTAGGTACCTGTCGACTCTGGTACCGCCCCAAAACGTTTCTCAATTTTTTATTTCATAATTTGAAAAATATCTGTTAAGGTAGTTCGGTAGAGTTGGGGTCCACGTGTGACCATATATTTTTTGGCATGAAATCAAAAGAAGATAATTTTTTTACATGTTGGTGAAATTTAAACTCTTTTTACCGTGTAGTTGAGATGTTAGCTCTTAAAAATACATTGCGACCATAGGAGAACGCAAACGATAGTATAGGCTGGAACTTTCAGTTCGAGAATAATCCTAAATTTGTCGTGCAACCCACGAAAAAAGCTTATTGCTCTAATCTATAATATGTAATGAAGCATCTTCTAGAAGAAATTGAATTGGATTCACCGTATAATTATTGAGAAATCGCGAATAAAATTACACATCTAGCAGAATTCTGTCGGCTTGACTCGGGCTTCTCTCGGAAGTCGGTAGACAATTAAGGTAGCGGCTCATTTATGCCCGCCGGTACGAAATGTCAATTAGACGAGTGCCTTTTTTAGCCATCAGCTGCTTCATTTTCAAGTTTTTTCTACTCATTGCATGTTTTTAAAGCTTCGAGTGAACGTTTACGGTAGTTCAGTTATTTTTCTTTAATAAAACTGCCCGAAGCAGCTCGTAATCAATTCATCGTGCAGCAAAATTTTCGAGGTTATGTTTACATTCTCACCGATCCACGGATCTGTTACTACATGAGCGAGGCCAAGATCTTATTCAATTTTAATTTTCATTTAGGCGATTTATAAAGTACACGTGATTTTATAAATTTTATTTTCAATGAAAATGATGTTTAAAATCGATTTTGTAATTTAATCGTCCATTTATAAATTTGAAAAATGCACTACATTTGGCCTCGGCCAAACTCTACCGAACTACCTTAAGGGAGTTCATCTGATGATCGAATTAACAAACAGATATCGATAAAAAAAATTCAAGTACCCTTATGAGTATCTAAAAAGTCACCTGTCCAAATTTCAGACCTCCCGGATACTTTGTTCGTGAGCAATTAATAAATAAAAATTGTCTAAATTAACGTGGTCTCTTATGGACGATCGTGTTTTTCCCATTTATAAACGTGAAATTTGCAACCATTGACAAACAGTTTCGTCAGAAACTTTTGTAATAAATAAAACAATATCTAACGAACATTTAGGCAGCTCGCTCAGATCCATTAGATACTTGTGAGCTTCAGAATATTATAATTTGTCTCGAGAAATGGTGATGTTCGGGAGGTTAACCTCCATATTACACCAGCCGCATGGTATGACGGCAACGTCGCAACCGCGCGCTTTTTGAATTGAACTTTACGAGTAACGTAACGTGCGGTAAACTTGCACAGCAGGAGGCTTATCCAGACTCATACAAAAAAAAAGTTATTTGATTTAAAAAAACGATACGAAATAATAACATAAAAAATTGAATGAAAACACATATTTTTTTGAAATCGTATTTAATGATAATATAATATTAAAATCACACAACAAAGTATAAAATCTTCTATCTACAGTTAACTTTAATGTAACTTAAAAATTATTTAGTTTAATATTTTTGGTTTTTATCTTTGGAACAAAATTCCACCATCACACAGAAATTTTTTCCAAAACATCACAGATTTTTTTCCAAAAAATCACAAATTTTTTTTGACACGCTTCTAGATTTACTCACTTTTACATTTCCATTTTCATCCTCACCCAACAGATTCATCAAACCCATCAATTTATTTTTTTGGTAAACTTCCAATATTAGATCGTAGCTGATATCGGCAGCAACGATTTTTTTTCGAGTAGCAAGTGACGTACATGCTTTTAAAGCATCTAGCTTTTTTAAAGCTTTTGGCAACTCTTCGTCGAATTTTTGCTTTTCGATTGCGTCATCCCATGTCATCGTATTTTTGAAAAAAAATGTCATTAGGAATGCCAAGTTTAACAATCACTTGCTCAAGCATCGCAACATCATCGACGGCATTATGAGCGTTAGACGTTGATATTTCAAGTGTCTTGGCTAGTTTTTCTAAGGTATTTTCCCCTTTCCCAGTTAGCTTTGTGACTTTTTTGATTATGGGCAATGAATCTGAGAAGCCAAATATTACTGCTCCAAAGTGTTGAGTCAGTAAACTTTTTTTGATAGCCCGTACGAGCCTCGGGCGATCAAATGTGCAGTTATGTGCAACTAACACGCATTTCTTGTTCAATCCCCCCAGGAAATTATAAAATTGCAACAATGCGTTTTGAAGAGTAACCGATTCGACTACTCTCCCATGTAGTTGTAGCTGCCCTGCGACTGTACGTAAACCAGTTATATCGCTTGCTTTTCCATCAATTCTCTGGGTAGGGGTCACGTAAATTGAAAAATATGAACTCTCGTGCTTAGCAGCTATTTGCAAAATATCTGCTGATTTAGAAAAACCTCCAGTTTCGAGATCAAAAAAGACCAATATGCGTGATGAAGAACCGTCCTGAATTTCAATTACAAGAGGCATATCAGCGTTCAATAATCCCATGTCCGATTGGTATGTTTGAGACCCTTCAGAGCGTTCTTTCTTGTGTCGAAGTTCTGTTTTTTTTGCTTTTAGAAGTAAACGTCTTTTTTTGAACTCTCGGGAACATGACCTCTCATATCTCTTGTTTGCGTTCGAATCCACTGTTTGGCTATACTTTTCCGTAAATTTCGCAGGTGACAAAGATAATTTTTCCGACAGTTCCTTCACGTATTGTTCCCCGTTATTTTTTTTATTGATTGCGCATGCCAGTCGAGCGTCACTGGAAGCTGTTGTACCGTAAAATCGCGTTTTTGGTGCTTTACTCGCAATTGTTGCGTTTAGGCTTTCGTTGACATTACTCGATACTCCTGCTGCAAACCTGTCTGTTCTAGAAGCTACAACGTCAAACAGACACCGCAATGCATCAAATAATGTTTCGCTCAGAAATCCATCTCCGATCGCAGAATGTCTGTACGATGTCGGGTCGGCATGGTAGCCACACCATGTTCCGCAATTTTCGTGGGTATTGAAACAATGTAACGGAATGTTTTTTATTCCTTTGGCCATTTCTACGGGATCGCCTATATTCTGAGCTACGCAATAATTGAAGCAGCGTTGAAGATATTTTATAGCGGCCGGAGTGAGCTCTTTGTGATTTTTTTTTATTTTATAAAGTTCGTTTACCACCCCTTTACTTGTATGATTTTTGTCGGAATGTTTTATTACTTCATGCTGATTAGCCGCACGTACTGCGTTTATAGCGCTACTATCGTTATCTCCTATCATAACGCCTATTTGAACGTGGCATGTTTCGAAAATCGAATTTTCGGTTGCGAGATGCACTGCGGCTGAGGACTCCATCGCCTTAGCAGAACCTTCAAAATTCAATCTGCAGTCATGATCACTAGGGTCGTGTCCTAGATCACATTTTCGACACTTTCTGTTTTTCGAAGTGTACGAGAGCGCTTTTTTAGTAAAAAAGCCGATAAGAGCCGCAGATCCCGTAAGACTATCATAGTCACGTCCAGTGCCTCTTGTTGACCACCCCATGTCGAACGAAGCCGCAATACGCACTACATCTTCTGGTAGTATGTCAGTAGGATTCCTCGGATTTATTCCAGACAAAGTCGGAAAAAGGAAAGAAGTGGTGAGATGGGACGGCCTGTAGAAAAATTCTTTTCAAGTAATTTACGACTTTTATTTGTATCAAAGTATCATAGATTCACTTAAATTTAACAATACAATATTTCAGTATAAATTATTACGTAAAAATTGATATATATATATATATATATATATATATCAGGTAAAAATAAAAAAATCAAGCGACCCAATAAGAGTTCAACGCAAAGAATCAAAAGAAACCTGCTCTTATGTATACGTAAACATATGCGTCTGGTAACGTCAATATTGAATATTTAAAAATTTAGTATCTACAAATCGTATTGAAAAATATAAAAATGTGTTGAAATAGATTAAAAATTAAAAATTTTTGTTGTATACCCCTAATGAGTACTTATTACAATTGATATGAACAATTAGAATGTACAATTTACTTTTGTTTTGTCTAAATGTTAATCGAAAAATTCTAACGGCGGAGTAAATAATACGATAGAATGTGCGAATAGAATTTTGCTGTGAAATTCGTAATGTGCTTCTTCAAAATTCCCCATAATGCGCAATTTAAAAAAATTCATAAAATTCAAACTTCATAAAAATTTTCATCAAAAAATTTTCTTATAAATGTATAATATCTTGGGACATTTTGAGCACATTTACATGAGAAACTTACAGAAGATTTCTTAACTTGTCGACATTCTGAATACACAGCTCCCGCTCCATGCGAGTCGCTGTGACGCAGCTTTCTCGTGCCATTTCTTCTGCCATAGTACCTACTTCTGTTTCATGCGTTTTATAGCAGTTTACATGAAGTGGCGGAATATTCAACGAAGCCAGTATTTTGTTTATATGTGTATTGCCCATGCCACCATTCAAAGCTCCTAGAAAAATCATTACATTTGATTATTGTTGAAAATTAATATCGTAGTATTGATTATTTTTCGAGGTAATAATATTATCTGACCCATTGCTGCTCTGGTATTGACATCATAATGTTTACTCGATTTGGCTCGTATATTCTGCATTTTCACTTCATGTGTTTTATCAGTCGCAAATCGGATTTTTCCCTGGCAATTTTCACATTGAACCGTGAATATGGAAGCTAATCCAATTCGCGTTTCATCGACTGAGTTGCTCAGAGGTACGACGTTGTCACATTTTTGACATTTGCAGAATAGATGTTTCGACACAGCTTTCAAGTGCATTATACGTCGTCCTTCGAGATGCTTGGGCTCAGCCGAGTCTTTGATTTTTTCGAGGTTAGGTTTTTTTTTCGCGCAGCCATATACATTCCGCAGGTTTTTTCCCACTTCCACCTGTCTTATTCGCGATTTGTACACTTTTTCCGTAACCCGTTTTCCTTTCCAGAAAAAAGTCTTGTTTTTTTTTGAATTTTCGTCCATGATTGACCATGCAATCGACGAAGCACAGACGCGAGTAAAAACAGCTGACGCGGGCTACGCGATCGCGCCGGGTTCAGCGTTGCCAAACTTACTAGACGGACTACGCTAGTCGTAATAATTTTTTTTTTGACTAGCTCGGTACCAGATGAACTCCCTTATAAGTTGCGATAAGGACTCTTAAGGCTAGGAGTCATACCGACTGAGCCGCTATGAGTGCGAGAGAGATAGCTGCAAATTTCGAAAGTGAAATTCTTCGACATGGTTTGACCGATTACAAAAAGGCCCTGTCATCCTATTTTTGCCATCGTCCTGCGTGGGCTGACAGAGCTTTTTTGTAATCGGTCAAACCGTATCGAAGAATTTTAACTTCGAAAATTCGAGGTGAGGTTAGGTAACTGACCCATCCCCTTAAGGTAGTTCCAAAGCCAAAGAAAAAAAAAATCTTCGCACGGGAACTCGAACCCGCGACCCTCGCATTACGAATCCGAACTCTTGCCGCTGCGGCGATCACTGCTTGAAAATTATGCTAACATAAAAGACATGTATTGAATGATCCGTGACAAAAATTTTATTTTCTAAATGCTTGGCCATTTTGAGCTCCCACTCGCGTCACTTTTATTTCTAGTCAAGCCCTACATATACTGGGAGCTTTTCAACAAGCAACACAAAGCTACACTATGTCGCACAAGTGCGTTCCAACTAAAGCAGTATAACCCGGACACCATACGACACTGTGTTACTCTGTTGGCTGGTGTTGCTTGTTGGAAAGCTCTCACTGTGAATCCAGACGAAATCGGTGATGACGAGTAGCCGACCTTCCCTTGTTAGCCTCCGCATTACGAACGGCGTGATCAAACCTCTTTTTGCGTTTCGAAAAACGCGTATTTTTTGACACACCAGATTGTTAGAATAGCTACGCTGCACATAATTTCTCAAACGCGCATTTTTGTTGAAATAATAATGATAATAATAATAGTAATAATAATAATAATAATAATTTTCTGGTGCCGTTCCTATATCGAGACAAATTGACCCGAAATCAAATTTTAAACGCCTGTAGCGTTCAAACCGGAGACTATACAAAGTTGCCATTTCATGCACGAACCAGAAAGAATTCAACTTCAATTGACCCTTCCCGAAGACTCCTAAAATCGACGAGAAAACAAAACGCCAGCCAAAAGTCGACATTGGCTCGGGTCATATTGTGCCCATGTACGACCCTAGAGTTAAAAATATTTGAAATAATTTTTTTCTCTATTAATTAAAAAAACATTTTTGTTCATAATCGTCATGTTCCATCATCAAAGTTGCTTATTGTTTTTTTCTTTCATTACCGTGCTGGCAGACTACGGTGGATCAACAGCTCCAGGAGTACCCGCGCACTAAGATATCACGAGAGCAAGCGATCGGCGAGATGCAAGATGAATTATCAGGAAAAGACACGAGGACACAGTTCATTCTGAGAGGTTCAAAATTGTCCTGGAAAATGAACGTTTGGTGGAAGGGAGGTATGAAGGTTGAACCTATTAAAGATGTTGTAATTTTTGCGGATGTGAGCCGGAGATGGTTTAACGAGGAAGCGAGTTCGCGACGGAGCGACGCTGAAAAAAGGCGAGAGGATGAGGCTCTCAGACGCAGTCACACGGAACTTGTTGCAAAGCTGCACTCGATCGAGGCCTCCAAAAAGAGAATGGAGGATATTCTCTATGCGAGATTTTTGTCAGTTCTCAACGAAAAAAAGAAAAAAATTAGACAACTCGAGGAAAGATTGAAGACGTGTGGCGGCGAAAGTACCGATTTTGGTGAAACGCGATCCGCGTACGAAGAAGACACTGAGGACGAACGGGAGGACGATCGGGGTGAGGAACGGAGTACGGATCCAAGCGAGGAAATTCCATCCATCGCTGGCGTCAGCGACAATAATCTTCGATCCATCGCGACGAGTAATGACCTCTTGAAATGCCAATTAAGTTTTTCCTCGGAGAGTGAGCAGGAGGACATTGTTCTTAAATTCAAGGAGACTCAGGATTATCTCAACTCAAAAATGAAGGAGGAGGAGGAGAAAGAAGAACCTGATTTGTTTTCGCAATGAGAGCAGTGAGTCTAATTCGCTAAATATATGAATTGGGGATCACCTGCAAATCATGTAACAATTTGAAAAATATATTTAGAAGAGCAGATATTCACTTGACGTCTACTCGATTGAAATAGTTGCCCCGTAATTTTGATTTTTTCAGATAAGTATGTCCGCGCGGCTGGCGCGGATATTCAACTCTGCGATAAACGCTCTTTCGAGAAATGAAACCAAAACGATTGTAGGGGAAAGCACGCTGGGACCCGTCGGGCTCGATCATTTGCCAGTGATCAAACGGACAAACTTCCGGTTGGTCGAGTATTCCCATCCGTTGAAACAACTGGCACGGTGTAGTTGCCTCTCGACTCGGTCCGCTCGGTACTCGAAATATGAGATAGTGGGTCCACGGATAACGAGACGGAAGACCGATGCTTCGATCACTTTTTGGTTCCTCGATTCCCATCAGTTCTCGTATCCCCTTCATTATTATCTGCATGTGAATAGTAAACAAACGTCTCATTTTAGATTTGATTTATTCTTCTACAAATACGGACCATTTATGAGCTCTCCGATGGATATAAGAAAGTAGAGGGGAGAGATAATTAACCTGAATATGAGAAAATTTGCTAATTCCACATTTTTCAAGGCCAAAAACTTCAAGAAGCAAAAGACGACGTCCGTTTATCGAGTTGCGCCGAAAGCAATCCTAAATCGAGCAGGGCGAAATTACTAGTGAATCGTTAATTTCAAATTTAAGACCGTGTGAAATACCGATCGAGCTGCTATGAATGAGAGAGATAGCTGTTTTCGCGTTATCAAGTTTTCTCCTAAACAACAGATATTTAGAAAAAATAAAAGAACCACCTTCCGATCTAATGACAAACGAACAGAGTGGTTCTGGTTATTTGCTCGAAATATAATCTATAATGGAGAAAACTTGGAAGCGGGATTTTTGCTGAATGAACGTCTTTCACATTGCCTTAATAGTCGGAGAGCTGACGACCAAAATGGTCAGGTAATTTTATCTTCAATGATACTCAGGATAGTACTTACCTGTGGGACCCTTTTGCGCAAATCGTCGTTCTGGCAGGCCGCACCTGGTGGGTTCAGGTGTTAGGGGGGGGGGGGGGGAATAAGGTAAAAGTATCGTACTCAATTTTTTTTGCAAACTGTTCCGCTATGTTCCCAATTGTACAGGTAATAGGGAGTTTTTTCCTGCACTAAATTACAGGAGTTATTTTTTTGCATCGAATTTTTTTGCATTTTGATCACGTACTGAATGTAAATTCACAAAATATTTACAAATTTTTAGGGCGGAAGTGCCGCCATTTTGAGAAAAACCGTTTCGGCCTATATCTCCGTAACCGTGCACTCTACGCCCAAAATGATAATGACCTTTATTGTAGATAATGATATTTCCTATCTTTTTTGTTGAATAATTTTTTTGTATCACTAATTATTTACAACTTATACGACTATTAAAATTCATTTATTGACTTTTTGATTGATATCTCTCCCAATAATTGTTTAAACAATGAAATGCTAATAATCTAACTTTTAGATCCACAAATTTCCAACAACTTTTACTTGAAACTTTTTTTCCTCAAATTAATATTTTTGAAATTATAACGCGTTCTATGTTGCACTATCGGGTGCAAGGTTAATAAAAACGAGGTATGCACAGTATAATGATAAAGTTTCTATAAATATGTGCAAAAAATATTAATGAGGTGACAAATAGCAATGAATAGTTTGCTTTCTTACCTGCAAAAACACAGCAACTACCTATTGGAATTTTTTTCAAATTTATATTATATTTTATGCAATTCGCCCTTCGATTCGAATTGCGAATTTGAAGAATCTACTTCGAATCGCCCTTCGATTATCAGCAAATAATTAATTATCTATTGATAGCATAATGAATCAAACAAAAAACAAAGCGGGAAATTTATTTTAAAAAACATAGGAAAAATTTATTTTCAAAAATGTACAAAAGAAAATGGATCAGACATTTTCTTCGAGTCTCGCGGGTGGGGGTAAAATGTTCGAATGACGAAATTTCGAACAGCTAAAATAGCGAATTTTAACATACAGTTATCGATATATATATATATATAATTGTATGTTAAAATTCGCTATTTTAGGTGTTCGAAATTTCGTCATTCGAAAATTTTACCCCCACCCGAGTCTCGCGCGTTTAGCGAGCGGTGAAGATTAAGCTTCACACTGTTCTTCCTCTTCGTCGTGTTCTTCAGTGGCATATAATGCCTTTAAGGCCTCAATTATGATTTCGTCGGAGTGATCGACAACATCTTCATCGACGTCTTCTCTTTGGTTGATGGTTATTTCCGGTTGATTGGAGCACGTTCCTTCTGCGCAGTTCTCACAAATGACAATGCATTTCAAACCTGCTTTTCGGCACCTGCCTGTTCTGCATTTGCATGAAATGCAGTCCAGTAAACTTGGCGGTGCAATCGGCATTGTCGATGCAATGGGATGGAGATCGTGTGGTGTGCGTGCACAGCCCCATTCTTCCGGATCCAAATGATTGCCAAGCCAGACTTGAACTTGCTAGTTAGTCCGGTACAAATGAAATTTTGCAGCATCTTCGGTTGGAGGCAGAGATGCCAAATTTATTTTATTTTTTGTCGACAAGCGTATGTAATTCCGATATCGCAGGTAGTTCAATGTTATTCGATTTGGGTCGCCACCGTAGAGCGCAATGAACAAATTTTTGCCAACTTGCTCAACTTCCACCGGTTGTTTCTTCTTCTCGGTGAAAACCTTCACATGATTGATTAACGTTTTGTCTTTTACAAACATTGTCATTATTTTCGATTTTCCGATGTTGTACGGTGCTGAGGTTGTATCGCAACCATTGAAGGCATGTAATGCCAATAAGTTCTGACCGTCTTTGATGGAACTGTATTTCTTTGCGAGCGAAGCAGAAGTGAAATATAGATCTGATACTCGTCCTCTTCCAGGCTTCCAGAAAAACACGTTGCAATGTTTATTTCCCAGCGCTGTTAAGAGAACGAGAAGATCTACGTCCTCACCGATGACCACAATCGAAGGATGCTCCTTTGTCAAACCGAGGGCTGTATTGATTATTAGTTGATCGGCATCTTCAACAGCTTGCTCTACAGTAATGCCAGCCTGTCTCAAAACTTTCGTTAACATAGTTATAAAAAGAGTTTTGTTGCGCTCGTTCGACAGGAATTTATCTTGTTTTGTGGTCGATGTTAGAGTTTCGGTGATGATAATGTCCGCGGAGCGCTGACCTTGATTTCGCCGAAAACGTTCACAACTTTTGGTGCCTAGACTCGCAACATCGTCGGGATATCCGTCGAAAATGACCGTGCTTGCGAGACCATAATGCTTTTCTATGTACCGGACATACTTGTTACATATTTCCAAAAATGTTAAGTGGTTGTCCCACACCACACGATGTAGAAGAAATCCTCCATCTATCACGAACGCTGGCCGAGACTCAAAGTCCGGAACTTTGTTTAATGCAGTGAAACATTGATAAAGTTTCGATTTAGTTCCGTGCCGCATTTGCCCAGGCGGGAACAACGACAGTGGGCACGGCGACAGTTCGTATGATAAGAAAATTATGAGATCTTCCGCCGTTTGTTTAGAGACAGAAATTCGTTGAATTAATCACGACTTTTGGTATTTCGGTATTAATAAGCAGACCGTTGGAAATTTCTGCGAGAGGATGTGCTTTGTCTTTCCGTCGAAATGCGAATGTGAAATAATTTTTCCCGATCATGCGTTCCATCATTCCAATGCCAATCTCATTGCTGAGATGGCAGTCAATAGTCGAATCTCCTACAACTCCGGAACTTATCGATCGTAAATGTGAATATCCTGAGAATGGATAATGTTCACTCAGCCAATCAATTATTTTTTATGAGTGGGTGTTGTCTAGAGTTATGCGTGAGTCACGTGCATCCGTATGCTGCTCACTTGTAGTACTGAATACACCAGAAAACTTCTCGACTTCATCGCAAATGTTCATCGTTGAGTACATACCCAAAGCCCAACGAGTTAAAATCACGTCGGTGATGCCACGTCCTGGAATAGTTATGCCTCCATCAGTTTTTAATTGACGCATTAACACCTGTTCGATTGTCATGTCTGTACTGATTCCTGCCCAAAACTTCGCCGAGCGTCCTATGGAATGCAGTCCTCCGGTTAATTGTTCTAATTCCTTACGCGGCATTTTCGTCGAAAGATTAATCATTTCTTATAAATATAGATGAGCCACTTTGGCATACTGGAAATGGCCACTTGCATGGAAATACGGAAGCATTTTCTGGATAGTGTCTAGATGAAGATGCCAGTTTCCAGATCGCTCGGCTTCTATGAAGTGCTTAACCAAGGTAACCATCCGAAAATATTGAATCCAGAGCTTGGCAGTTGGACCTTGTTCTTCAATTTTTGTGTGTTTTGCCGTAAATTTGCCGTAGGCAGTTCTAACTTCGGACACCTCACTTTGTCGATAAATGGCCGATCGATCAATGTTTTCAACAATGCCGTCGCGTTCGTCATCACTGAAGTCTAATTCCGGAAAGTCAGAATTATCCATGATTAGCTTAGCAAGTGCTTGATGAATTAAAAAGTGCCCTCTTACAGCTCTACTGTATGCGTGGCCGGTCATAATCGTACGAACAGTGTTAGGGGCGAAAATTGTCTCCAAAAGTTCATTGAGTCCAATACCGTTCATGATGTTTCCAATTGAACCCAAGGAAGACATCAATAAATGAAATCCTCCCAACCGTACAATTTTTTTTTTCAAAGGTGAGGACGGATCGGCACAGAAAATGATTTCATACGCTTTCACAAACAATGGCAGATCGAATGTTACGATACACGATTCCTGTTGGAGTGTCTTCGATTTTTCGATTGCTAGTCGCAACGTAGTATAAAGGGTGTCGTAATCTGACGGTGGCGCATTGATAAACCGCATACACAATATCCTTGAGGTTGAAAAATCACGATCACTTGTTGCCTCCTCCATAAAACCATTCCAACCAGGAATATTTGGTGTCATAGCCCACTTAGCATACAACCACAGGAAGTCCTGCATTGTTGGTAAAATGTTGTGATCAACAGGGTGAATGCTATTAACGTCAGCGATGATAAGTTCTTTCTCCCCATACGATTTTTCATACGTCTCGATAGGAACCACTCCAAAGCGTCCCAATTGTGAAGCGGTCAACTTCGTAATTTTTCGTGGCATTTCCTTATTCGGAGCAATGGCGTTGCTTGGAGTAATAGTAATTATATCACCCATCGCGTGAAATGTCGAGTGACCATCAACAGTATTGATTTTCCAGTCGACGTTGTCAAAAACGAATTGACAGAATCCCTCAGGTAATATTGATGGTTGCTGAGATTTAATTGAAGTTAATTCAAATTGGCTAATATCATGATACGACGCAGAAAATCCGAACGCTGACAAAAAGTTCACTAGATGTTTGGAGCCAGTTTTTTTCCACAAAAATGTGTCGATTCCCATTTGCAGAGATGAAAAAAAATTCCGTGGTCGAGCTGCAGCCATGATTGCATGAGCAATGCTACTAACTATTCTTTCTCATTTTTCTGTAAAACCTCTCTTCAGCTTAATTATAATTTCTCTCAAAAAAAGGCGAAGAGTTTCAGGAATTTGTGTTTGTACATTTTCCAAAAATTTATCTGAAGGAGGATAATTCTCGTCGTCGCAAAAAACAGACCGTATATCCTCTAAAACTATAGCTGCTGCTTCTTTAACAATTCTTTTTCTTTCCTCTTGTGCGCTCGCATTTTTTTCTTTATACCAATTAGCTGATAATGCTTTGTATCCAGTACTTTTGTACAGAACGAATGCATCGTGACCTTGAGAATCAATAATGGAAACGTCTTCGCCGTGTTTCTCTCGTAAGTATTTTTTGATGGTACGAACATCATGTACATCTCCAGAATCAATTTTCTTCAAAATTTCCGAAAGTTTGAATTGGCAATCATCGCTCGCAGACATAACATCGATAAGGCCCTGGATAATGTCATCAATTTGCTCACATTTACGTCCGCGTTTTCCTTGGCAAGGTACAGGATTTTTGAGATTAACGAAGCAACGTTTGTGGTATTTCAAATTATCTGAAACCTCATGAATGTTATTAATGCGTTCAATAACTTCCTTTGCATAATCGTCTTCTCGATCTGCCAAGAAACCAAGTACACTATTTTTTACTTTGGCAAAATTCCATACCGAATGAACCGTTTCTCGGAGATGTTTTCTTCTTTTTTCATTGTTTTCCAACCAATCAGCAGATATTGTTTCATCGCAAAGAAAACATTTCGGTGGAAGAGCTGCTGGATCTTCAGATTCACATGGTTGTGATGATGAAGTTGAAGAGCTTCGACGTTGCGAAGATGACTGCGATAACGTGGAAGGCAATGAGATTTCTGACAGACTTTTTCGTTTCAGTGCAGCTTTAATGTGCCTTCCATCCGTATATTTCTTTTGGCAGGAATTATGCACCCTAATATAGAATAAAATTATATTAGATTCATGAAAGAAACTTATATTAGAAAGAAAATTATATAAGATTTATGAAAGAAAAAATGAAAGAAAGAAACGCATCCTGTATTTTGTGATATTTGTAATTAGGTTTGTGATGTAATAACATTTTTTTTAATTCAATTTTCTGTAAAAAATCTCTTGCGATTTTTTTAAATATTGCGTAATCATCAAAATATTTACAATATGCAAAATAAAAATGTTGGGTGGGCCAAAAAATAAAAAAATTGAAACAAAGTTCCTTCATATACAAAGGGAAAAAAAATTATAATGCGAGAACTCAAAAGCCGATCGTTCGGACGATAAAAATCACTATTCACAGTTTTTATTTTGTACTTCGTAAATATCTAGATAAATATAAAAACGTGATGCATCAATATTAATGGAAAAAATATGTAACCCCGCAAAAAACAGCATAAATGCTGTAAAAAAAGTTGAGACAAGTACATTTACTCCCCCCAAATAGTTTGTCCGGTAACAAATCTCAGTTTCGACACAAAACCTTCACTAAAAATTATAAAAGAGATTTTCTCCCAAGAAAACCAACCTTGCAAAAATTCTCTGATTCATAGCAAATCTCTCAAAAAATGATAGGAGAACCCCACAAAAATTTTCTCAATAAATTAGAAACTCACAAAAAGTTATAAGAGTCTCTCAAAAATTTATAAATCAAATCATAATTTCACAAATGATGCCAATTCAAACCTGCCCAAAAATTAAGTCTAAACTGCACAAAAAGTTATTAAATAAATAAAAATGATAAAAGCATTAATAGTCAAATACATTAAAACCTATTAAAATTCAATAAAAACACTTTCAACGAATTGAAAATACAGTTGTTCTACCCAACAAGAATAAGAATAAAAAATAATTATGAGAAAAAATTTTAATACAAAAAAGATTTCAAACGCAAAAAATTAGATTGAAAAAAAAATTTCGGCCGAAGTACTTGGCGAGTTTGTAACCATAAGTGATATATTATATAAATTAAGCGAAAAACCTCGCCAAGTACTTCGGCCGAAATTTTTTTTTCAATCTAATTTTTTGCGTTTGAAATCTTTTTTGTATTAAAATTTTTTCTCATAATTATTTTTTATTCTTATTCTTGTTGGGTAGAACAACTGTATTTTCAATTCGTTGAAAGTGTTTTTATTGAATTTTAATAGGTTTTAATGTATTTGACTATTAATGCTTTTATCATTTTTATTTATTTAATAACTTTTTGTGCAGTT
Source organism: Rhimphoctona megacephalus (assembly GCA_963989365.1). Classification (NCBI taxonomy): domain Eukaryota; kingdom Metazoa; phylum Arthropoda; class Insecta; order Hymenoptera; family Ichneumonidae; genus Rhimphoctona; species Rhimphoctona megacephalus. The sequence goes on along the minus strand of OZ022416.1, from coordinate 7,296,332 downwards.
TAGACTTAATTTTTGGGCAGGTTTGAATTGGCATCATTTGTGAAATTATGATTTGATTTATAAATTTTTGAGAGACTCTTATAACTTTTTGTGAGTTTCTAATTTATTGAGAAAATTTTTGTGGGGTTCTCCTATCATTTTTTGAGAGATTTGCTATGAATCAGAGAATTTTTGCAAGGTTGGTTTTCTTGGGAGAAAATCTCTTTTATAATTTTTAGTGAAGGTTTTGTGTCGAAACTGAGATTTGTTACCGGACAAACTATTTGGGGGGAGTAAATGTACTTGTCTCAACTTTTTTTACAGCATTTATGCTGTTTTTTGCGGGGATTTGTTGACTTTTTGTATGGAATTCATACCTTATCAATTAAATATGTCTGTATTGTGTACGTACTTGGGTGATACAAAAAAATCAACATTTTTTTTCGGTGCTGCAGCAAAATATAATAATATTTTATCAAAAAGTGATTCTGTCAAGAATTCGACCCTTAATAAAAATTTTAAAGGCTGCTCCAACGATTTTTTTCTGATTTCGGCTAACTAAAAATGGATACATGATCGAATTTCGAGCTGGTGTATCGCGACTATATTCGGACTAAAAATGCAATGTGAAATATTGATCTAAGAAGTGTTCAAATGAATTCAATCTTCGTAATTAACCGTCAATACTTATAAAATTATTAGATTATTTAATACGTACAGTAGTTCTGAGAAGATACGACGCATAAACGAACGACGAACAAGTAAAAACTTGAATTTTTTAAATTTTGTTAAAAAAAAATTTTTAAAGATATTACACCGAAACATGCGTGCCAACGGATCAACGGATAGGAAAATATTTCATAAAAAACGATACCGAACAAATACTCCAATAGCATCAGAATGCATTGAAAGTTTTTAAATAAAAGTACTCATAACGAAACGAGATTTTGAAACAAAAAAGTATGCGCACGAAATTTCGAGAGCAAACGTTTGATTGGAAATAAGAATTTTGGCCGAACTACTACGCGAGTTTTTCTTTTATAACGTTTATTGATCACGAATTATATCTTATGAGCAATAGGTAAAACAAATTGGTGAAGTACTTATGAATTTTTTTTTCTGGAATCAAATATATTTTCGCTCAAAATTATTTCGCATCACTTGATTTCGATTTGGGTTGCAAGTGCAAATAGTATTTTCATATATTTAAGGTCTCTACCACTCTGGGGTGATTCAAAACCATATATAATTCAAACCTAGGGTGGTATCATACATCATTCTCTCAGTTATATAAAAACAAAGAGAGTAGTTTCCAAATAAACGTTATTATTGCATGCAAGGGACATTTTATGGTAAAAGAGAAGAGGAAAGAGGCACCGTTTTCGACTCCGTTCTAGAGTTTACGTTCAGAAAAATAGATTGTTGGGGCTAGGGTTAATAAAAAAAATTATATATTTAGGCACTACGCAAAAGTTTATTTATTGAATTACACTTTATTTTTGCATTATCACTCTTCTATCTATATATATAAAAGTCACTTTAACCAAAAATTGAAACTGACCCCGATCTTTATAACCTCACGACAAAGATATTAAATAATCATCGAATACGAGTTTATCATACACCATTCTCTTAGTTATAAAAAATAAAAACGGAAAATTGTTTTTAAATAAACCTTATTATTGCATTCGAGGAACATTTTATGGTAAAAGAGAAAAGGTATCGTTTTCGACTCCGTTGTAGAGTGAGATGTGGAAAATAAAAATTACAGGCTAAAAAATAATAAAAAATTCATATTTGTTCAAGCATTGTTCGGAAGATGATTGAAATGAATTGCACTTTATTATTTTCGCACTATCACTTTCTTATTATAATAAAAGTCACTGTAACCAAAAATCGATCGAAACTAACCGCGATCTTTATAACCTCATGACTGTTCAAAAATATATTACGGTTGTCGGTTAGCTGTCATATCCAGCGATCGTTTGAATATTACCAGAGTTTTACCAATATCACTAGTGTCACTAGACAGCGACTGCGAAAAAGACAGTTGCGCATCAAAATGTGTGCGAAAAAATGCTCAATTTTTCGGCACAACGAAAAAAAAAACATTAATATTTTTAATACTATTTAAGCTACGAGGTTCTAATTAGTGGCGATCGAAAGAGAAAAAAAAATAAAAAATATGTGAACTTAAATGAACCTCCAAAATGCTGTAATTTAGTTTATATTAAAGAAATAATTTTCGAGAACAAGTAGAATCACGGTCCTTCTGGTAAAAGTGTCTTGTGCGACTCGCTTCGTAAATGTACTTGTCACGAGTCGCTACCGCGACTCTTAATAATCACACTTAAATTGATCTTACAATTCTAAATACTCCCAAAACCTATAGAAATATACATATATATATTTTCCCCGCGCGGGATATCGTCACGTGACTTTTGTTTGAATTCAACGTAACGTACAACTCTAGAACCAGCTGGGATTTTTCTATAGGCTTCTATAGGCTTCTGCACTGAGAGAAAAAATTACTGAATTTGAAAACATGTATTTATTTATTAAATCGAAGTATTGTTTCGATTATTTATTTGTTGAACCAAGACAATCACTGTTGATTTGATAATATATTTTCACGGATCTATTACTTCATTATATTAAATTCTTATTTAATAGTAACAATTAGATGCATGATAGATTTGATTAAATTTGTATTCATTAGATTAATTACATTTATCACATCATAAACATTAGATTATTTGAATCTACAAAACGACTTCAATACGAAATTATTTTTTTTCAATACAATTATTAATTCAATGAATGCAAATTTAAATATGATATAATTTATTCTCTTCCAAAAGCAGAGCGGTTGGTCCGGTGGATCAGGACTCAGGCCCGCACGTCGCGGGTCCCGGGTTCTAATCCCGGCCAGAAAACCAATGAAAAAATTGGGTTTTTTTCAAGTGTTTCTACTGCGATCCCGGGTGATTCGAACTCCACTTTCATAAATCCATGCCCAGAAATATCTCTCTGTGATGCGTGGGCGGTTGGTGTATGGCTTTGGTGGCCTCCCGTGAACGGTTCTCATCGTGCGGATGCTGGCCCCCTCTAACCATGCATTGACTGGCTCATCGCATCACAGTTAAGAAGGTGCCTGCCTGAGCGCCCCTGGTGGCCGTATTTGAGCGTGCTCGCATGCCACCCAGGGAATCAGGCAGAGACCGACTGTATCGGGCAAAAGGTCTTCTGGAGTTTCCCTTCGCCCTCCGACAAATGCGATACAGAAGGGGATAAGTCGGCTGCAGCCGCATGAGGAAGGGATTATTGGTATAAAAGGGGGGGGGGGCAGCTAAAAAAGGGAGTGAGCACTGGAATGATAATAAAAAAAAGAAAATTTTTCTCTTCCAAATATAATATAGTTAAAATCATGGTCCATAAAAAGAATAAGTGCTTTTTTTGCATCAATAAAATGCATTTTTTGAATCAAAAAAATGTGTTATTGATTCAAACTACATATTACATATAATTGATAACAAATTGTTAGATTAAAGCAACTACTTTTATTGAAACGGAAATTTATGAAATTGACTGAAATAAATTAACCAAATAAATATATGAGGGAACCAATCTAATATGTTTTGGCAAATAATGAAATAAATGATTTTTTGGATTCAAAACTACATTTCATTGGTTCTAGTAATTTTTTCTCTCAGTGTGTACACTTCTATAGGCTTCTACAGATACAAAAATCGCGAACGCAGCGTGCCTAGATCGCATTCCACAGGATGCATTCCTATTATATACGAAAGTGTATGAAAAATCGTTATATTTTACCTTAAAGTATCGAGGTCGATTAACATGCGTTCATGTTGGCTCTCTCCTCTTTCAACGCTGGCTTTTAAAATCTTCTTGGCCTAACGGTTCATCACAAATAAAACAAACGTTCAACTTAATTCACTCTTCTTTTCTCACAAGAATTAATCAGGAAAATGTACAAATAAGACACAGGAAAATACACTGTTGGCTTTGCTGTCACACAGACCATACTGAGCACAAACATGCTCGCTCCGGTCGTCGCTTCTCCCCTCTCTTTCACTCGAAAATCTAGTTTTGGAAATACTAACGGAAATACAAAATGACGGCACTTCCGCCCTAAAAATTTGTAAGTATTTTGAGAATTTACATTCAGTACGTGACCCTGAACCTCTTTATGCAAAAAAATAACTCCTGTAATTTAGTGCATTATGGACAAGAGTAACGGGCTCCCTTATTGCCTGTACCTAAAAAAAATTTCAAGTTGTTTGGTTGGTGGAAAGGTGTTGCCAGCCTTAATTATAACTAAATCAAAAATAATAATTTTCAGGTAAAAGTATCATTGCCGACTTTTTTCTGCCAAGAGTTTGTTTATCACATAAACAAAAAAAAAAGCCAGCCAAAACAGTGGTAGAAACGTATCGAAAAAAATGATTGAAAGTGCCGCTTTTCGTACGAAAATCGGCTGAGGGGCACAACAAAGGCGCGTGGAGGGGATAGCGCCCGGCGAGTTCGTCCCTGCTTTTTCGACGCATCGCTTGCGTATGGTAAACAGAGAGGAGCCTGCTATCCTGGTCACACTCGTTTAACGAGAAAAGCCGGAGATTTCCGAAGTAACAGCTGCTGCAGTTGCGCTATCCCCTCCACACAGTCTGTATCGCGCTCCTTAGCCGATTTCCGTACAAAAAGCGGCATTTTTCAACATTTTTTTCGATATGATTCCACCATTATGATTTGGCTGTCTTTTTTTTGTTGAATTATGTAATAAATAAACTCTTGGCAGAAAAAAGCCGGTAACGATACTTTTACCTTAAAATTATTATTTTTTATTTAGTTATAATTAAGGCTGGCAACACCTTTCCATCAACCGATCGACTTGAAAATTTTTTTGGGGGTATTGGGAACATAGCGGAACAGTTTGCAACAAAAATTAAGTACGATACATTTACCTTATTTTTTCCCCCACCCCATAACACCTGAACCCACCGGCGCTGCCTGCCAGAACGACGATTTTCGGAAAAGAGTCCCTCAGTAAGTATTATCCTGAGTATCATTGATGATAAAATTACCTGATCATTTTGGTCGTCAGCTCTTAGACTATAAGTAATTCTTAAAATTTCTTAACTAATTTTGACAAAAGATTTATAAATTAATTGAATTAATTAATTAATTATTTCGATAAAAGTATGGTATCGAATTCGAGAAAAAAATAATAACTTTATACTGCGGCAATCCAAGTTTCGTACTCAACCAATCCTCAACTTCGTCCAAGCTCCATTCCCAGCAGATGGGCATTGGCAGTCGGTCGACAACATTACCGGCGTATTCAGCGAGTTTCGGTGGTGACGGCAACCATGGTTGGTATTCTCTGTACAACAAATACGCGGTGATATATTATCGACTGCAGAGCCTGTAGCACTGTAATTCTGCAATATTATTACCCGTCATTTTTCAATTTAAATCTATTTGTTTCCCATAAAATTTTGGACGTAGAGTTATTTACGGCTTTTCTCATATTAACCGGAGTCGTACTAGTCTTCGTGTTGTTCAATCGAAATTTCTACGGTTGCGAAAATACGACAGATAGCGAAAACGAAAAAAAAGAAGAGGTCGCGAGATTCAAAACGACTACGATGTGCGCGCGACATCCAATTGCGGCGCGAATTCGACTCTCGACATAGAGCCAATTCTTAGAACGATCGTGGCGCTCCTAATTAACGTAGGAGCAAACATTTTTTTTCCATCATAGCTCTGATGACTCTCCAGTTTTCAGAATTACTCCTTTTGTATTGAATTATTCTATTTTTTGTCGGAGATATTCACGTTTAAACACGGAAAAGTTAGTCAGGTTCCGCGGATTTCGGTGGTCACCACTCGTGGTTGCGGGTTAATATTCCTTAAGGTAGATCGGTGAATTTGAGCCATCCAAGATGAAGGACTGACAATTTTTATAGTTACACATAAATACGAGATGAATTGATATTTGCAACTTGAACGCTATTTACCATCTCGTTTGGTAGTAATTAATTCGTAAAAATCGACTGTTTCCAGGTATTTATCCCTACGAGCATAGAAAAATCGTATGCACGTCAAGATTTATTGAATTTTTACATTTGGTACTTCCAAGATTTCGTAATAAAAAATTGATCACTGTATTCCGCGAATATTCCTGAATATAAAAGTGCTTGGGTTTTTGGACGTTACCGTTAAAAATCGACTGAAAAATAAAAAAAGTATTCGGTGTAATATGATTGAGATTTCCACAGGAATGACACGGAAAAGAGCGCGAGAGCGCTTAGCAACTCTGTATTCAGCGTCTGCTAGAACCATTGAACTCTACTTATACTGGAACGCTGACTGGGCGTTCCGAGAGAGACAGTCGCAATTGGTGCAGTTGTCTTTGTCGGTACAGTCCACCATGAAAATTAGTTAAAACCGAGAAAACTAACCTCAATATGAAAGTATTGACACACTAAACCGATTTTCTGTTCAGATTGTACAAAAAAAAATGCGCGTGCGCACAAATCAGATAGAAAAGGACACGTTGTCACAGATCCACCCTCTCTCTCGGAACGGTCGGGCCCGTTAGGATCTTATGGGAGTCAGCGTTCCAGTATTAGTAGAGTTCAGTGGCTAGAACATGCCTTCTTCAGACGTGACAGTTTGCCAATTTGACCGTGTTCTTCTTTCTTGTTCTTGAATGTTTTTACCGTATTTGATAAATATCGATAGAATTAATGGTTATAGGTAAACTGGCAAAATCTCTGCCTTTGCGTAATTCCTTTGTGTAAATACTCTATATAGGTTATAAACAAAACCGATAGTTTCGGCAGATGACAGTAACGGCCATGACACGTTTTACAATCCACTACGCTCGTCAAATTTCAATTAGTAAACATTTTTTAAACAATAAAATCATAAAAATATCCATTCTCCGCTGTTTATATTTCGAAAATAATAAAATTATAATTTCAAAGACAATTTTGCATTTGCAAACTTTGGTCTATAATAGGTACTGCAAAGATCACGTTGCCGTCACCGCTCTACCTTAAGGGTATGGGTCAGTCGGTATCTCGCCACCGTGAGTGCAAGAGAGATAGCTGCAAATTTCAAAAGTGAAATTCTTCGACACGGTTTTGACCCATTACAAAAAAGTCCTGTCAGCCCATTTTTGCCATCGTTCTGCGTGGGCTAACAGAGCTTTTTTGTAATCGATCAAACCGTATCGAATTTCAACTTCGAAAATTCGAGGTGAGGTTAGGTGACTGACCCATACTCCTAATTACAATCAACATTCAACAATGTATTTGTCTCAATTCGCTACCGCGAATCTTTAGTTCGAAATTTCGGAACGCTTGAATAACTTTTTTCCCTGAAACAATGAACCAAAGAGCATTTTTACCTGACTCTAAAATGAGTTTTTTTGATATACATTACAACCTTAGTTCTTCAAACAGATCCTACAAACCCACCCCACTATTTCTACACGTCCAACGATTCCATGCACGCATCCCGAAATGATACAAACCCACCCTACTATTTCTACACATTCAACGATTCCACGCACACATCCCGAGATGCTACAAACCCACCCTACTATTTTACGCGTCCAACGAATTTTCTTATCCCATTTAAAGACCAAACTCCAACCTTCTCGCGGTAATGTGCGTAAGTAATATCGAAACTAATGGAGTTTAGCAAAATGTACTTATTGGAGCATTATCCCATTTTTCTCGAAAAAAATCAGTTTAGACAAAAACGGTATAAAACATAAAAGATTAATCTTCTTATAGGCTACAACTTTTGTAGGAAACATTTTTCTCTAAGATCAACATTTATTGAAATAAAATATAAAAACTTTAAAAAAATCAGTATTTTGTGAATTTTGACCTTGAAAATCAAGTTTGCTGGTATTTTCACTATCATATTCGTGATCAGCGAGTCAAAATACATGGGTACATGAAATTCCAAATTAATCAACGGTATGGGCTTTTCGGAATTACACCCCTCGACCGCACAAAAGTAATAATTTAAAAAATTCGATTTCTCGAAAAATATTCAAATACACCAAAAATCCTTTTAAGGCAAGTTTTATATTATTAAAATGAAGGAGTGTGCCAAATTTCAGCTCGAAATTCGGTTTCCGCTTTTCGGAAGTACACCCGACCAATTTTCCAGGGGTGAATTTTCCGGGGACGAATCTTCCTAGATTCGTGTGGAATCGTCGGGTGGGTGCTGAGCACTTCGGTGATGTGTGTGAAATCATGGGGTGGGTGCTGAGCACTTCGGCGATGTGCGTGGAATCGTGGAGTGTGTGAAATTGCGGTGTTTAAAATCGTAGAGTAGGTGCTGAGCATTTCAGTGTGAGTAAATTTTCTGTAGACGAATCTTTCGCGGGAGCCAATTTTCCAGAAGGCGAATTTTCCGCGGCGGGGGCGAATTTTCCGGAGTCGAATTTTTCGGTACGCATTTTCCTTGGGTGAATTTTCCTGTTACTATAGTAACACAAAAAAGGGAAAAACTGTTCAACGATTTCACTACAATAAACGTATTGGCGACAAGCACATTAATATATTTTTCTCATGTCACAATTTATTTATAGAAAATTAATTTATAAATTAAAAAGCAATCCGAGTTTTGCTGTTTATTTTACCGTTGAATCTTTTCAGTAATCAATCAGAGCCTCCCTATTCGATGCTCGCTAGTGACTGGTTTTTTGATAGATATAATTAAACTGATTACCACTTAACGTTTTAATCATGCTACTAATCACCACCAAACGATTCTCTTTCGATTAAGACTTATTAGAATACTGTTACATCCTAGCCTTACGCTAGGCCCCCTATAATTTTTTTTCATCACACTTTATTAATTATGTACCATCAGACGGTACACTCTTTAAATCTTTATCATCGCATTCGTCGATAACTAATTCACATTTAATAATAAACTCAACAATCGAGTATATATTCTCAAATAATGGTATATACCCTTAAATAATAATTCACATTGTAACACGATACATCCGGTAAGACACCAGACATTCTCATACATTTTTTTTCCAACATCGCTTTCTATTTCAAGTACGAACATAGTAAAACTGCATGTGTGCTCTAGACAACCCTCGACTTTCAGTCGCCATAAAAAATCTCAAACCTTGTAACAGGAAATCGTAAAAGCGAATAGACTACTCTTAATTTCAAAAATATCCTAAGTTTTATTACTCCAGCAACATTTTCCAGACTCACGCTTGACTCTCTTGAAAATCGAGAGTACTCGGCGAAATAAATATTTCCCACGAGTCTCAAACGCATATTCTCAAATTCCAAGACCCTTGAAACTAGAGCAACCCCGCTTAACACGTTTTTCCAAACTCCGGAAATCTCAGATTAAAATTAACGACTTTTCTTCCAATCACTTTTCCAGAAAAGTCTTCCCCATAATAAACTCCAATCGGAAAATTAGGACACCAAATTAACGACCTCCTATCCAATCCCAGTAAAAAGCATAACAAAATAGGTCCCCTCCATAACGTTCTACTCCCAAAAATCATACAATCCGACAAAAATCTTCAACTCTAGCAAGTAAGAAATTCAACAACAACAGTCAGTTAGCATCGAAATCTCAAAGACTCTACATATCTTTTAGAGTCTCAATCTAAATCTTCGCGACTTAGAAATCGTCACAAGCGCGAATCTAAATCATAACCAGCGTAAATCGTTCTTCGAAATTCAAACTAACCCATGTCGACTATCAAATCTAATAAGCTAACTCCGATCAAATCATAAACATAAAAGTTAAGCGGTATCAATAATAAGTTATGCAATACCGCTGAACGCAACCATTGTAATACACGTGAAATAATCTTACAAGTGTAACAACCAAACGGGTGTAATAATAAGTGAATAAATATTATATATTTTCGTGCGTAATCAAACTTTTATCAACAACTCATTCCAAGAATCTAAACCTAGATCCTTTGGTAAGAACCCTTCTCAAACCTAAATCACGCTATTATTCAAAATCTCATAAATCTCAAATATTAATAATATGTATTCGAGGACCACGGAGATCCCACTAAAGACTCACTAGCGACTTCAAACTTCAAAAGACGCGCTCTAAATCGGCGACCTCCGTGAACTCAACCAAATCTCCCTCTCGGGACGTAACAATACAATTGGTTCGATAATAACCATTTTGACCGCCCAGATGTAGCCGGCAGGTCGGAAATAGTTTTTTCAAGTTATTTAATAATCTATTGACTATTTAAGAGGATGGATCAGTCACTTAACCTCACTTCGAATTTTCGAAATTGAAATTCTTCGACACGGTTTGACCGAATACAAAAAAGCTCTGTCAGCGGACGCGGGACGATAGCAAAAATCCGCTGACAGGGCCTTTTTGTAATCGGTCAAACCATGTCGAAGAATTTCACTTTTGAAATTTGCAGTTATCTCTCTCGCACTCACGGGGGCCAGATACCGACTGACCCATACTCTTAACGATACAGTTTGATTATTCGTGAGCACCGAACGATTCTACATCGATTTAGCATTTAATCTAATCGATTGCATGAAAAATAAAAAAATGTTCGGCCAACTGACACCCAGACATTATTTATTTAATTATAAAATAACTAGTGACTACTAAACATTTTAATTGCGGTACTGATAACCACTGAACGAACACCGAAAGATATGATTAATAAAAAATTGGAAAAGTTCAAGTTGTTCGACTAATTTTATGGAGGTGCAAAAAGTGATGTTATCACGGGGCGAGACCCCAGCGCCACGTGCCAATTTTTGACGAAAGTTTTCGTCGGTAAGAGCACACCCCCATCACGCAAATTCTCGCAGAGTTTCCAGACCTGTATGTAAGACCGTGGTTCATACCAGGGAGACTAGAGAGAAGGAGTGGACACAGCATAGGAAAATAAGTAGTAACGGCGTCCTCAAAATCCGGTCTTGAATTAGTTTTTAGATGTGCCACCAGGTGTACAGATCCTACACATATAGTAATAAAATTAGTCCACACGGTGAAAGTGACCGTTTCGCGCTTGCGCAATAGAAAAAAAAGCCTCCAACCCAAATCCCAGTATATTGAACAGGATATTGGAGGTTAAAAAGACGATTTATTGTCTTCAGTGCGTGGTTTCATCTCATGTGCGGAACGGTTAAATTTTGCAAATAACATTTTGTGTCGACAATCTGAGATTGTTGCATGCATTGATCCGAAATTCCGACCACCTTTCAAGGTTGGCAGATTTTTTCGTGTGGTGTTTTCTGTGTTACCCGCGTCGTTCTGAGCATGCTGAATAAAAAAATTTTTAATACCATCAGTATTTACGACATAAAAATGGCCATTGAGCCAGATAAACATAACTTTATTTCCAGTATTTACAAAATGAATGATAAAAAAAAAAATTGTACTGATGGTTCTGGTAGAATAAAGCAATATCAAATGTTCACATTTCATTTCCTTCCAAGATCGAAGCTCAGTACATTAATAAAAAAAAATTTTTGTACACGTAAACTCCCTGACGTAAACATAGACATTACACGTATTTTGAAAAATCGAGATTAGGAAATAAGTAGTAACGGTATGTCTGATCTAATAGGATTTGTACCGATACAGCGCCGCCGCTTCAGGCCGGGATTTCGTGTACATTTCTAAAGCACGCTGTGTCCACTCCTTTACTCTAGTCTCCCTGGTTCATACGATGAAAGTGAGTGTCAAGTCAGTTTATGTGTATAACGTTGGATGTTGTTATTAGTGTCATATAATAATCATAATTAATCATTACCTACTAATATACATCAGCATCTTCGAGACTTAATGTAGTACAAAAGACCCAAGCTTTCGACCCAAAAGTGTAGTGTATTTAATCATGATCGAGATTGTGGCTAAACTGAGAAAAGTTCCGGTATACTTTTCCGGTGAGGTTATAGAATGTTTGGTTACATTCAGCAATCCTCCAAATCCGATACACCAAAAATCTCAAAGTCACAGCGATGTTTTTGAGTGTTTGGCTTGGGCAAGTGCCCAGGTACACTGTCAATGTTCGACCAACGGGAAAGTCGTGCTTACCGATCGGCTCAATTCGACCTCCAGATTAGCTGTGATAAACGCAGGCAGGTAACTCCTTAACCATTTGTTCTACTCTGATTTTCTCGTCATTTTGAGTGAACAGAATTTCTCGTAGATACGACTTTCGCACCGTGGCAGCGGGACAACGGCCATGTAGTTTTGAATACCAAACCCAAAATTTTGTTTTGCGATCTTAGACTCTCACCGGGAGAGAGCAAAACTTGTAAGTAGCTCGTCACCAACTTGCCATACGTTTACGCTTGATTTTCAGAATATTTTTGCATTTTTGTAGACATTTATCGTGAAATAATCCCTGGAGAAGCTCCGCCCTCTTACCGGGGCCAAGCTGTTAAATATTCTTACAAAATCACTGTTGGAACGCAAAGAGTCAACTCTGCCATAAACCTCCTAAGAATTCCATTCAGAGTTCTTTCTCTTGGCGGTAAATTAATTTTCATTTCATCCGAATACAAATTCCGCTTTTCTTGTCATTATTGATTAAGAATTAATTTTTTACTACAGAATTACCAGAAATAGCTACGTGTAATGACAGTGTCGATCTAAGTCCCAACAACCCTTTCATGGAGACACAAGATCATGATGCTCCACTGGATGTCGCGTTGCAAACGCTTCAGGTAAAACAAAGTTCCTTTAAAGGGACATTTAATAGGGTTTAATATGAGAAATGAAAAGTTTTTCTTTGGAAAACTATCAAAGAAAGTGGATAAAGGTTTTTTGTGGTCAAAAAGATCGATTTTAAAGAACAATCACAATTTTTTCTCCAAAAAACAGCAATATTTGAGGTAAAATTTTTTGATTTTCTGCCAAAAACAAAGAAATTAGTCAGAAAGAAAAGTGCTATGCTGCGCAATAACTGATTGAGTACAGATCGATCGTGAAAAATGTCGAGCAAATCGGTTGAGTGTCTTCTAAAATATTTCTGGTACCAGTTTTATAAACGGTACCAGAAATACGTGGTACGAAGCCGTATCACAGCCGTGTACTACGTTTTTTAAATAAAAAAAATCGGAAACAATTTGAAATGTATATTTTTAACATCGAAAAACTTTCATCTAACTGTTCCAAAAGTTTCCAAAAAAAAAAATGTCTTGTTTTCACCAATTTTTTACCTCTTCTAGATATGAGTCTCCGTAACTCGCGAAAATTTTAGATTTACCTTATTCTTTGCAAAATTTATGAAACTTGCAGAATCTGACCGCTCGTCGCAGTCCCAATTTTTACAATATAACGAACGGGCGAGGTCGGGTAGTGCGGTTCTGCCTCTTTAAGAATTCTTACAAGCTTGGTGAGGATATTGTTGGTACGTTTGATTTTTCGAACGCGACCGTCACGTGCGCCCAGGTCTCGGTCGCTCTGCAATCGGAGGAGCGCATCGCCGAGGAGTACAGACGAGGGGGAGCAGCCGCCGCTCCTTCCTTGGTCAGTTACAACAAGCATCACGAAGTTTGTCTCGGGCTTCGGTATTCTCAGCTCGTACTCCCGATACCGCTCCACGTCACGCCCGATTTCACGACCGACCTCGTAACGCTGAAGTGGCGTTTGCACTTTGAATTCGTTACGACGCCCCGACTCGTAGAGCTGCCGAACGATACGACAACCTCCTGGCAGGCCCCTTCCTCCTTCGACGTCGAAACGATGATATGGGACTTGCCTCTTCATGTACATCCTACGACGACACCACCAAACTCGGCCCCCCAAATTCGACACGCAATAGTCATATGACAAAAGCAGGCATGTAAATAATTCTTAATAATATATTAATAACAATAAGAATATTTATCGAAATAAATCTCAAGGATAAAATATTTGAAGCTCAATGTGTACCAAAAAGGGTGAAGTTTGGCCTACTGCTCTCCATATTTCGTTTTCTTTTTCATACATCTCTCTCTCTCTTTCTCTTTTCTCAAATGTCTTGAGTAAAAAAAAAAGAAAAAACTAGAGGACCATTCCTGTGGTCACATGGGACGAATATGCTCGTACCGATGATCCGGCGTTCTTTGAAGACAATCAAGACGGAAGATTGTATCGCAACTGATGATGGTCGTTCTGTTGTTCGCTCGATAATCGTGCGAGCAAGGGTGGCAAAGGAGGCGGTGGTGGAGGCGCGAAAGGAGCGTGATAATCGTAACGATAATAGGCGAATGATTCCCAACGCGTCGGATGTTGAACGTCGAAGGAAGCACTGCCAACTCCACCGGGAGTGCTCGTCCCGTAATATCTCGTTCTCTCGGGCATACCGACCGCGGCAGCGGTCGTTGCCGCGTACGGATATTGGGGCTCGAGGAGGCTTTGCAAATGCCTTATATAAGTTATCGCGTGCCTCAGCGATTCGATCTTCGAGAGTTTTTTACCCGGAGGTTTGCAGATCGGTAATTTCGACCTGAGAAGCTCGAACGCGCGATTCATATCCCTCATTCTTGTACGCTCGCGGTCACACGCCGATTTTTTATAGTCTAAAACAAAATAGAAACACAAAACGTTACGTTAAAATAGAAGAACGTGATAAAGCACTGAAGTGGCTATGGAATAAACTAGTTACGCACGTGGATTTACACGAATTTAATTAAGGCCGAACAGTAGCTGAATAAACTGCAATTTCATTAATAATTCGTTAGGCGTAGACGAATCACCGGGTCTTTACCTTTTTGCACTGTTTTGTTTTTGTATTTTTCAAAGTGTTTTTAAAAGTAAAACCGGAGTGAGAAGCATTTTTCTCCGATATTTCAAGTTATACCATTGTTTTTCAAATTGAATTAACGAGGTAAACCTTGCAGCATTTATTCCGTAGGCATACAGGCTGTTCTAAGAATTTTTGGAACAAATTCATTTTTCTACAGAGACCTACGATGAAATAAAGACCGTGACTCGAACACCGATTCTCTGTGGTTATTTTGAACAGGTTGTCTGGATTCACATGCACACACATCAAAATAAGCAAGTTAAAATGAATATTAGTAATGAAAAATTTTTCGATACTAGTGATTTTTCAACCAATGGCAGAAAAACAAATTTGTAGATAGGAATAGCCTATAACCGACGAAATAGCCTATAGCTTATAAGGAATAGCCTATAACCGACGAGAAAACCTAATCTATGAATAGAAAAAAGTCTAATCAGAATCGATTAAGTATTTCTCGAATTATAATATGTACAGGCTCCAGATAAATCGACTTTTTATTATCAAGGAACGCGGTTGAGCTTTTTTATATAAATGTTATGATGCATTCATCACCATTTGCGCCTGTGATTCCGATCATTAATGATTTCGCTAAAATGTTTTATATCTTTATATTCGAATTTTATTCCCTTTAACTTATTTCTTTTCTTTTAATTTCAATATGAAAAACTTTATGTAAAATCCAATAACTTTTTGTCTAATGAAAATATTGACAGATGTCAATTCATCGATTTTGTTCCTTTTGCAGTATAATTTCATGAATATTCATGTTTTTTTTGTGTTCGGAATACAAAATATTTTTTTTTCTCAAAAAGATTCCAATTTTCCATTTAAAAAATTTATTTTTTCTCAAAATATCTTCAAAATAAGATGACTAATGCCCTAATTTTTTAATCTTTAGAGGACGGGACTGGTCCCTTCAGGGACCACCTGTTCGGTCGGAGACTCGTCCTGAGTTATACATTCGATTTATATATGAATTACACGATTTGAAAGACGTCGATTTGCACCGAAAATTTCCCGTCCTCTAAAGGTTAAACTAAACCTATCGTGGGTCATTGCTCATTGAACTTTTTTTCCAACAGATTTCAAGATTTTTTTATCAATAGAAATTCAATCAATGGATATAACAGATTTCATAATTTTTAAGCCTAGTTCGATTGTGATCGAACGTTTTGTTTTTTCGAAAAAAAAGTATTTTTCGTACCAATGTTATTTTCCTTTCCGAGTGATATTAATTTTAATAAATATTATTACTAATTATTGAGCTAATTAAAAAATAGTCGGGGTATAACTATAGATACCGCTACGCGATGAGACCTAATGATTTTTTTTTACCCATGTTGAAGAAAATGGTCTTGAATCGAACGGGAATAGGGTGAACCAAAAAACGATTACGAGGGTGGGGGTATTACCTTTCTCAGTTTGAGTAGGCTCGCGGTGCATCGGTTTGATATTTGTCCGGTGAAGCATTTCCAGATGGGAGTGTGGTTCGAGGACTTCGGGTTCCGGAACTCTTATTACGCGTACGTTTTCCGGTGTTGGGGTGGATTCGTAAGATCCGTTGTCGGGCCATCTTCGTCTAGAGGATCGTCGACGGAAAGCTCCGGTAACAGTTTCTTCACCTGAGATACACACACACACACACACAGACACAGCGATAAAAAATTTCAGTTTGGAGAGAAGGAGGAAGAGTCACGAGCTTGTAAACGCGCCACGTGGCTCGAATGAAAAAAAAATGAAAACAAATTACTCGGGCTTCTCTGGAGATTCACGTTGGATCGCGGAAGATGCTTCAAACTCAACGAGTCGCTTCTTGCATTTTCGACTCGTCCAACTTCTTCGACCATCTTGGCATGGCGCGTCTTCGTACTCTCGTCGAGGTCCAAAAGAACCGGCGAGCGCCGGGAATACGCATCGTCACCGGCGCCGCCGCCGCCGTCGTCACCGTTACCGACAACCTCGTCTTCGTTACTTTCGTTTTCAGACTGGCGAGCCCAAACCCAAACAGCGATAGCGAGATTGGCAAACAACAACAACAACAAATAAAAAAGACATTACACCGATATAGGACAGAGAGTAAGAGAAAGAAAAAAAGAAAATTTAGTGGTTTGGAAGAAATTTTCGATACCTCGTGTTTTACCACCTTTTTGCCGCACTCTCGTCGATTATTGTTGTTCTCCATACCGTAAGAATAATGATACAACTCGCGTGTCCGATAGTCGATTCGAAAATCGAAGACGTGGGAGGGAAAATGGAAGGATTCGCGGAAGGGTTCGTTCGTGGAGGCTTCTTCGAGAAGAAGAGCGTCTCCTTCCCATACGGGATGTCACACGCGACTAGGCCACGCGAGGAAGCATTCCGTCTCATCGCACAATGAGTCGATCGGCTCTCTCGTATACGAGCCTGTCGTTATTAATGTTAATTTTATCCGTTTATTAAGTATTCAGGTGTTCGATCAGGGGCTCTCAAACGAATCGAGTCGAAAAGCCGTCTCTCGAGGTCTCGTATGCCACTTCATTCTTTCCTCTCCTTCGCCCCCGCCTCCCAGTCTTTAGTTCCATATTTTTTGATATTATATTTCTCTCTCTCGCTCTGTCTTTTTCCACAACACCTCACGATGATCTACGACGACAGACTCGAATATCGATCATTCTGGAGCCCCTTTGCATATCGTCGCGATTACGAATTTTTCAATTTTTCCTTCAACGACGATTACGATTCGAGGATTATCGTTCCTCGTTGAAAGCAAACGCCGGGGTACTTTCTCGTTGGTTATGGACAATTTTTCATGGTAGCTCGATACCATTCAAAAAAATTTCCAAAAACGTAGAAGACAGAGAGAGAGAGAGAGGGGGAGAGAGAGAGAGAGAGAGAGAGAGAGAGAGAGAGAGAGAGAGAGAGAGAGAGAGAGAGAGAGAGAGGGAACTAGAATAGATATTTAAATCGATATTCTTTTCTTATTTGGATATATATGAAAATAATTGTTGTTGAATAGGTCGGTCTCGGTTTGTTGGACGGGTCATTCCTGAGAGCGCACACGCTTCATTAGCATAAGTACGGGCTAAGCGGCGCGTTAGAGCGAGAGATCAAGACCAGGGGGAATAACAAAGGATATGAGAGAGAAAGAGTGAACGTATGGAATGAAAATGGGAATAGAAACGTTTGCTCGGTGGTATAATGGTCCAACTAGCTCGATGCTTGCGGTACTAATGAGGCCCGGGGATCGCTCGTGAGAAACGCACAATAGGGGCAAAAGAATAGAGTGCAGGAATAGCGTTTTACTCCGTGGCTGGTTCGTACACATCGACTCGCGTCACTCTTATCTCCGTTTGATAAAAAATATATACATATATATAAAAATGACGTTTTATTAAAAAAAAAAGTTGTTTGCACTGAAGAAAAGAGCGTTTAGAGACGGACGGAGCTAGTGAGTCGTGTTTCCTCCCTCGTTCGTCCCGCTTGCCCGTTGCTCGACGAGTTGTTGGATCTCGTTCCGATTCCCTGAACGAGGGAGCTCCTCGTTGAGGTTCCTCCCACCCCGCGTGACACGTTCGACGATACATCGCGTTCTGTCAAACCAAACATTTTGTTTCCCTTTTTTAAAAAAAAGAATCACGTGACAACGAGAGAGAAAAAAGAATAAAAATAAAATCAGTGTATGAAAGAGCGACTAACCGATGAAACTTTTTAATCCGACACTCTTCTTCAAGAAATTCGTTAGTGTCGTACGAAGCTCGTTATCGAAGCCGAGGTAGATCCAAGGATTAACGCAGCTCGTTAGGCTGCTCAGTAGAGAGAGAATCGTAAAAGTTGCACCTGAAATTGCAAATATTCGAATAATTTTCGAGAGAAAAAAAAATGAGGATAAGACTGACCGGTAAAGAAGGGACTCGAAGCTGCGTTCGAATCCCACGCGGCCCACAATTGACAACCGATAAAGGGACTGCTAGTGATCGCGTAGAGACTGACGACGGTGACGGTCTGTCTCGCAGTTCTTAACCTCGCTCGCGAAACGAGCGGTTCACGATTTCGTTCTGTACATCCGCCCCCAATGCCACCGCAATCATCTCGCCTTGCAAATCTTGCTATTTCTCCGTCCTTGTCCCATATACCGTAACATATTCGCGCATAAGTGTACGCGAGTACCGTCAACGGAATTACAAAAACAGTCAGTCCAAACCTGCGCGAGAATGATATTACTTCAAAGATCAGTCAGAGGGATAAGGGACATCATTAGCTGGGATAAAAAACCGCGAACGGCTCCTTGACACTGACCACGTGACGTAAGCTTTTTGACCGTAAGGCTCGTCGAAAGACGCCCAACAGTCCCAAACACCCGGATAAACTTCCCTATATGAAAACACAAGTATCTGAAATGGCAGAGAGTTAACGTGAAAAAAATTTAAAAAAAAAACGAAAAAAAAGGCGCGCACTATAATTAAGTACCTGAGGGGCGCATAGAATAATGGCAACGCACCAAGCTCCGTAAACCATCGTTTTTGATCGTCGCTCGAACCACGTTCCGCGATAACTCATCGGATGGCAAATTGCCTGATAACGATCAATCGCCGTCACGGTTAGGATGTACGAACTCAGGTAAGTCGGTAAAGGTTGCCCGAATTTAACGAGCTTGCAAAGCACCGGACCACCCTGAAATCTGTCGTTCAAGCACTTGGTCAATTTTTATTTAATTTTTCGTAAGGGAATTTCGCTTTTCGTTAAAAAAAAGTATTTAATTTTGAATAAATCCTGGAAAAACCGATATTAAAAAATGAAATTAATAGACAGTATACGCGAGAGAACGCCAACGGTCCTCTGCTCACCGAAAAGTAACGTCCCATGCCAATTGAGGTAGAACGTTCAGCAGCGCGTTTAGGAGATCTGCTATACTCAAATTCATTATGAAAAAATACATTCTCGTGAGTTTTCTTCGTCCTTTGCCGCAATGATAGTTACGCAAGTAAAGAGAAAAAAGAACGAGACAATTGCCAAAAGTTGTTATTAGGAATATCACTGCCAGAATCCCAATTTCCCATCGAGCTAGAAATTCGTCCCGCGAATCGTCCATCCTGTGGGAAAGCAAGGGCACGCGAGCGCGCGCCACTATACGTTTTTCACTCGCACTGGCGGAATACAACGATCGAATGCTAACGATACTACGCGCGGTGGCGAGCGTTCTACGATCGGCCCCCTGTTCTATTCTTCATTCGAATATTCATCGAGTTTGTACGCAGAGAAAAACGATAATCACCGTGTTTCGCGCGGACGCCCGTCCCGCCGCCGCACTTCCTCCACTGCTCGCCAACTTGCGTGGAAAAAAACCTTTTGACAAGTGTCATTTTATACTTTTGTCGAGCGAGACCTCCGTGTTGACCTTTGTTATTGAACTAAATCCCGGCGACGCGACGATCGTCAATATGGGATCGGCGAACGCAGAGACTCGCCGGCGACTACTGCTTTTCTCGAATGACAGATGACGGGGCGCTTTTTTCGCGCCTTTTTTCTGCGTAAACACGGGACATCAATCCACTGCTACTATTGATACACGGAACGATTATCCAACTAGTTTTTTTTTCCTTCCAAGAAATTTGCACCCGTCAATCAACGGAGAGATCTTTCCATTTCTACTAATCTTTTTTTATCAGGCTCCTTTCTGAAGAGTTATTAACGGACAACACCACTGTGACGGCTTCAAAAAATCGATTTTTTGAAAACTATTTCAAAAAATCTAAAATACTTTTAAGATTGAAATGCCGTTGGACCCAGGTCGAAAAAATAATTATTTTCGTAGATATTGAATATTTTGTGGAGCGGTGCAGCGGTCCGCGACGCTCGGGGTCCCAACTTTGAACGCGTTTTTCTCAAAACCACTTTTTTGAGTGCGGTACGCAGCAGAACTCGAGCAATTTTTATCCGATTGACTTCAAATTTTTACTGTATCAATAAAAGTAGATTATCTAGAGAAGTACATAAGATTTTTTCGATATCTCAATAATTATAAAAGTTATAGCCTATTTTCGACGAGACATTTTGCTCAAAAATCATTCTTTAATTTCAAAGGCGTGCCTATTTTTTAAAAATCAATATTTTTCCAAATCCCTATGTACTTCTCTTCAAAATATCATATTATTAACGAAAACACTCGGTATTTTTTTTCAGATCGACGTTGAAGAGAGTTCTGCTGCGTGCCGCGAACCACTGCGGAGATGACGCGAGAGCTTCCCCAGCGCCACCATGCGGCATGAAAAATGTGAAAAAAATTTTTTTTGATACATTAATAAACAAGGAACAAAACCCAAAAAAAATTTTTCGAATATCTCTTTTTTTTCCCACAAAAAAAAATTCTTGAAAAATGTGAAAAAAATAGGGGGTCACAGTGGTGTTGTCCGTTAACAATTGAAGTTGGAAGATACGCGTTCTCTTTCATCGCGTATACTGCTAAAACAATTGGAAAGAGAGCAAAAGACCGTAGGATAAATTTTGTAAAGCATAAAATTGGAAGCACAAGCTTTGAAAACCAGGTATGTTTTCAATCGCTTCTCAGGTCTAAACTACTGAAGTTAAAAAAATACGATCAGGAAGTTTTTTGTAGGAAATTTTATGCTCTACAGGATTGATGCTATGGTATTTTGCTCTATTTACAACAGTTTTGGCATTACGCGCAATAAAAATACGCGAATTCTCCAATTGTAATAATTAATAAGGCAGGGGCAACTAATCAAAAAACATTACCAGATTTTTCGACTCCAATTTCGGTCTTGAACTTAACTTTACATTATCTACCATAGATCGTGGGAAATCCTGTATATTTTCATACTTGGTGCGACGTTGAATCATCTCAAATAAATACAGTCGTAGTATTATGGACAATTGAATAGACATTAGATTTGCCGCGTTTCCGTGGTTTGTATCAACACCCGCCGTAACGTGGTGGGGTCGCGCGCGAATCTCCTTACCTACTTTTTTTGTTAGTTTGTACCAACCGCACCCGTGTAAAAAAGTTATTCATGCTTGATGCGCGTCGGGCCGCGTCGCCGTCATTCACCCCTGACCGCACGCGTGAGTGCCTGTGGCTGCGTGGGTTGTGAATTGCAAAGATCTTTAAAACTTCCGCTTTTCGTTGTCGTTTGACGGAGTTCTCTCTAACAACAAAGCTTCGATGTGACATTATTGTCTTTCGTAAGAAAAATAAAAAATCAGAGTGGATGTCTCGATAATAATAAAATAATATTATAATATCAAAACAAGTGCGAAGTAGGCAAGAACACCTCGTTCCTCCGTTAAAATCGTATAAAAACGTCGTAACGATAAATAATTGAAATTCTCATAATAATAAAACATACTCGTAAAAAAAGTCAGTAATATAAGATGAAAATGACATAAGGTCGATAAGCGGCCGTGAGCCACGACGTCAGGAGAACAAAAGTAGACTCGCGAGAGAGCAAAAGTGTTCGCGTGTTGGTAAATCTTTTTATTTTGTACAAATGTGAATATAAAATTGACCAAGCAGGTTGTTCGTACGGTAATTGGGTGATTCTTCGAACGGTCGTTCAAAACTACTATCCTTGTTTAGATCGATTCGCCGCCACTGTCGACTGCTCGCCCGAGTCGTGCGTATGCCCGCAGTAGCAGCAACCAGCAACACAATTCGACGGGCGCACGCGCGCGCGGAGGAAGTGCATCAGCGAGTGTGAATGAAGTTGATTTTTTATCATAGTAAGTACCAGCAACCACCACATGGGTGGTACTCGTATGAAAATCTTTTCATTAACGTAACTGTCGAAAAATTGCGGGTTGAACATTTTTCAAAAGAAATACTTTTCGTTTGAGCGATAGAGGATCAACGGGGCGCGACTCTGTTGGTTCGACGTTCTAATTCCATCGGTGTTCTGGTTACGACCGTGTGTGTCACACGACATTGTTACTGCCTGCTTTTACGCAATTTATTCAACTCCCGTCGTTCGACATCGAGACTTCGTCAAATCGGCCTTTCACGTATTTTCGTCAATATTTTTATATAGAATACTCGTGACATTCACTCGATGGATGCGACGAAATTTTCGGAACACCATTGACAAAACAAGAACGATGAGGTACGACGAAACTTTCGGCGACAGTACATCGTGAGTAGGACCGTCCGAGGGGGCGGCCTCTTGCCGCCGCCACTGCTGTCACCGATAGTCTCCGGAGGGATAGTCGACCGCAAAAAAATGCCCGCCCCTCCGCCTCCTGTACCAAGCACGCCAGAGCTCCCTGCCCATGACAGCAACCAAGTTAGAGACTCTGATTCTTTGCCTCCTTGGGCAAAGATAAGTCTCACCTCCGCAGAGGCAGAAATTGAGAAACTCATTGCCAGAAACGAGCTGAAGGATGCCGAAGTTACTTACTTCTGTCAGGTCGAGCCGATACTTCAGGATGGTCCTCAGTGAGTCTAGACGGAACTCTTCCGTCCAATATTCATTAAGAGATAGAGAGAGAGATGACAAATCAATGACCCTTTGTTTGTTCACAGATGTGGACTGGTTGCTCTGGCTATGGCCTCGCAGGAGTACACCAAGCCAGTCTCGGTAGGTCAACTTCTTGCAGAGGCCAGAGTTAGAGGTTTTACCCAGCACGGAGAAGTTTACAGTGTTGACTTTATGGGGACATTGGCTGCTGAATATTTGCCCGATCACAGACCAGACATTCTCATAGATTTGCAAACATGCCCGGACACTCTGACTCATGCTCTGGCCCATGGCGCCACTGTACTAATTCCCTACGACTCGGATTTCAATCACGCTCCGTGCCTCAAACGAGGCCACAAGGCTCATTGGGCTCTCCTGATTGGCCTCATATCCGCCAGGTTCGATCCAAATATCTTTCCTCACCCGCACCGACCCTCCTCTGAATCACTCTACTCTCTCCGTCCATCCGTCTGTTACAGGCAGGGATATCACGTCCTCGCCCGTCACGGAAAATCACGTCATTTGGCCTGTTGGCCGCTCCGTGATCTTATTGAGAGCAACGGTAATCTCGAGGAAGAAGGTACAGCGAGGCACGCCGGCGGTTACGTTATACCGAAAGGCGGTGTCGGTGGTCAGCGAGGTTTGCGCGGAAGAGCTCTCGCTCTTCATCCCTACGTATGAGCCGCAATTTCTCTACGCTCCAACCACCTCTTATTCTATTTATTTTATCGTCCAATTATACAGAGAGAATGCGAATCTTTACGCCTGCCCCCCTCCCCTCTTTCCCCCTCCAACTACGTATATTACCACTATTAAATTATGCTTTTTTTCCAAAAACTTATCCAAACTCAGAAAATATTCTTCTTAATCTTCTCTCTACGTCGCTCTCAATATTTCAGTTGTTATCTATTACGGGGCGCGATAACGCCAAACCTGTATATACACTAAACGGCGATTTCTATTTATTGTATTGTTATTGAGCTGCTTTTTATTGTTTTCTTTTTTCCTCCTCGATCGTTTTGAGTTTTCTTTTTTCCCCCTCGATCGATCGAATGACCGTTTTTATTTTATTTTCTTTTATTTATTGGAGAAAACGAACGCGTTTTGCCGTGCTCAGTGTGAATAATGAAAGCTCCATTTCCATCGAAGCTGAGTATCGGAGCTCGAGCAGCTTGGTGCGCGTGTAAAATTTTCGGATCTCCCCTGTTGTACTGAACTCACAATTTCTCTGCCAAATACGGTAATCGAGATATCGCCGATTGGCAACCACAAAAATTGATTGATTTTCTCCCACTCCAACTTTCAGTGATGAAGTTTTTTGAAATCATTTTCTCCAACTCGTTTGGAAAAAAAGAATATCCACGTGACTTGTTTTGTAAGAGGGTATTATTGGTTGAACCAATGAAAATGATGTAATTTTGACAATTTAAAAATTCGCATTACGTTTGTTTCTTTTCGTTCTTTGCTGCTTACGAAAAATTGCATCGACCGAGCCTGTAATACCTTGGTCGTATCTTTCTTCTCCGAAATATCAAACATCGAGTTATCTTGCAAAAAAAAAATAGTTAATATTGTAGTACAATAATATATTTTCCAAGAGTGTGCTCTCGCGTGCGAGATTACTAGCGCAATTTAAGCGCGACCCGCTTTGTTTTTAATTGAGAAAAAAACATAAAGAAATAAATAAAAACAAAAGCAAAATTCAAATATTCGTATCTGGAACTGTCAGATGCCTAACCGAGAGGTTATTGTTATACGGCTAAACCTACCAATTGATCAGAGCCCACCAAAGAAGAAAGAACATTTTTTTATCTTTGACGAAGCAACTATCTAGCACGGCGAATGTAATGAGCGAACGAAAAATATCGTATTACGTTACGCAAGAAGGATGTACGTAAAAAGAAACAATTATTAAAAGAAAAAAAAAAGAAAAATACATTTCGACCGTCTTCATTTCTAAAAAATCCAATTATTCCCCAATCTAGATGGCATCCAATTAATAAAACCATTACGTACAAAAAAATTCGTCAAAATCAGCTGACCGCGGTGAATGCCATTCTGCTGCTGTCTGTGCGAGGTGCGAGCAGTCGGGAGTTAAAAAAAAAAAATTGATGGCTAGTGGGATCTGCGATGCGTTGATAGCCGCGAGGGCTTATCATTTGTTTTCCCACCGTACGACAAAAATATATATATCGAATATTCGGCGATACACTTATATTTCAAGCTTACAAACATCAACATCATATTTTATTTATTGTTAACGCATTTGCTCTCGTATCCATGGTTTTCTCTTCGGTCCATTTTTATTAAAATTCCATTCCGTTTTTTTTTCTTTTTATTTCACTTTTTTGTATATGCGTACTTCTCGACTTATTGATTGATAGATAACTCGTTTTCACGTCCGTACCTTGTGTCCTGAGCTTGCATGTTGCGACGAGCGGAGAAATACGGAAAGCTATTACGCTTTCGCAAGCGTACAAAATAATTTTCATTGTTTTTTCCCTCAGTATAGGAAAAGTATAATAATATAGTGTAATAATACAATCAATATTGAATACACGCGAACACGAGCCCACAATTATCGGTCATTCTTATTATCGTCCAAAGTTTTTGTACAAATACTATTTTTCCAGACGTTTTGTCGCGCACTTAGATAGCCCAGGGTACGACACTCAATTCTAGCATAATTAACAATAATATCCGACATCGGAATCTTATGTCAAAAAGTATTAATATATCACATGTAGGTATCTTTTTTCTTTTTTATCAATATTTATTATATAAACATTTGGGAGTTGAATTAAAATAGGCTTTCCAGTTTGTAGATTCGAATTGATCGTCGTTATCTGCTCATATGATCGTCGCCGTTGTCGCTGCATATTATCGTCAATCGATATTTTACATAAAAATGCCCCTTGGACCATAAACGTACGTGCTTTTTCATTATTATTCGTCACATTACAATAGGATGTCAAGGTCGCTCTCAAAACATTCGAAAATTCATATTGCAGGCACTTTCAAGATATTCCTTCCCGCTGTTCCTGACAAGGGGTATCATAATTCATTTTTCTTGTTTTTTTTTTTCGTTTCGTTTTTACAACCGTCATACGAGATACATTCGGGAAAAACCTTTTTTCGTGTCCTTTTTTTTAATAACTCGTTACAACGAGATACTTATTTATTAATAATTCAATTCAATCTAGCCGAAAAGTTGGCTAGAAAATAGGAAATTTTTTCTTTTTTTTTTTTCAATCGCGAAATAAACCTTCGACGATTCGGTGCGATATGCTTCATCAACCCTTTGAGCCTCAATCACATTTACTTAACTCGACGTATATTTTACTTATCTATACAAGTTTTTTTTCTTCTTTTTGCTTTGCTCAGTACCCCTCGACTTTCACGCGGACGTCTCTCCTCCTCGTTTATTCTTTATCCTGTTACAACATTTAACAGCCTTTTTCTAATTAAACTCTCTAATATTTGTGTGTTGTCGTTTCGATTATACATTATTGATGATTTTGAATGTACATTTACAGTTTTTGGACGCACCTTTGCATAAAGGCATCTAGTCCTATAAACAATTTGATACATCTACCAATTTCTCTCTCTCATTTTCATTCGTGTTTTTATAAAGATTCTTCGTCATTCGACTTTTTTCTCACTTGCCTGCGATATATCCTTATATATATGGTTACGTATATTATTAGTACGCAGGTATATGAGGTGTTTAATTATTGTAAGCTTTGAGCCTGGGCGACAAACTTCACCGTACCGTCGAAACAAAGAAATAAGAAATTTGTCAATTAGGGTGTCTCGCCTCTGATATCGATTTTTGTTTTCATTTTAAAAAATCATACTAAATGTATTTGCTTACATTTGTGTTATAAATAATAGTTGTTTGTAATTTGTAAAGCGTAAAAAATGAAAAGTTTAACCCACCAGCTGAGAGCAGTAATTGTGTTTTAACCGTTATTTTATTATTACTTTGACGTTCCTTAGTCTTCTTCGCTGTTCGCAATCAAGCAACAATCCGGCAATATTGTTTTGCAGCTAGAATCGATTGTGTGGGGTTTAGAGTTGAAATAATGACAGGGAACGATATGAAACAAAGTTTGGCAGCGTTGGCGCGTTAACGAAAAATTTCGTATCACTTTTGTTTTTTTAATCACACGCTTTTAATAACGGTGGTGCTTAACTACTCGATATTAAACGACTAAGCTGGCTAAGATATCGTATGAAAGACTGCCTCGATTTTATTCAACGAACAATAATTATTGCAATGTGCTAATCGAACGAGGAACTTGATTCGCACATAATTACAAGTTATATGCCACTGTATGTATATCGACTATCGAAAATATAAAAAAAAGAGAATATACACTCGAGGCCTTTTTCAACATCAGACTGAGAAGTTTTTCTCGTACGCAATAATACAGCGAGAATTATTGAAATTTTGAAACCCTATTTTTTCAATACCTAATTATGAGCTCCAATTCTTGCGGTAAAAAATCTTACCAATTAAAGCGCAACACCCCATTTACATACATCTATCTCACGTTACGATTAATCTTTGAATATTGCAATATTCATTCGGTAATTCGACAACAAGAAATTCAATCCACAGTTCTCGAAATGATGTATCTCTTTCTCTCTCTCTCTTCCCCGTTATCCGAAATGAATAATAACGATATGTTAAGTAAGAATAGATTTCGGAAAAAAAAATATATTAATCATCAACAGGGTGAAACTCTCATGAGTACTATATACAGCGATCAAGTACTCGTACGAATGAATGGCGGCTTTTTTTTCGTTATTCGTACAAGTTCAGTGTGTATTCTTTTTCGCATCGATAAGCAGACTTTTTGTTTTCAAATAATAATCATAATAGCGATAATATAGCTAATAATCAATTCCGGCTTGATCCAAAGTATCGAGGCTTTACAACGGCGTTAATGGGTTTAGCATGCAGGATTTATTCTCGATAATGAAATATCGAGTTTACGCGATAAGGACGCGGTTTATTTTCTTAGAGTCATCATCATTGTAATATTGCTTTATCGATTAATTAAAGACTAGCAAAAGAAATACAAGTGTCATAGATTAAAGAGGGGGTGGGGGAGGGGGGAGAGAGAGAAGGGGGCAGGGGGTATGAAGTAGGAAAGCGCGTATCGTTCGAATGAAAATATATTGAATATTATGTTCAGTAAACAAGTTTAAAAGGAAATTAGCGGTAGGATTAATCATAAAAATCTATGTGAATCGAACGAATCGTTTGGCCCGTCACAGAGGAGTGATCGGTAGCGCAGTATCATACACGAAGGGGGAAACGTCGAAAGTTGAGCATTATCTAATAATTCTTAAAGAAATTTCGATAAAACGCGAGCGGATTATTATGAATTTGGCATTAGGCAGTCATAGCGACGATTACGTCGCTCGAGAACAGCAGTCTAAAACTCTTTCCTTGTATCTTTCACTCTCTACATTTTTTTTGTTTTTTTCTTGTATTCGCTTTTGCAAGAATTCTAAAAGGTATCGAAAAATCGCAATGAACAAATTTACAGGGCGCGCCCAAGAGGACGCAAACATTCTTTGTTTTTTTTTTACCTGCGCTGTGCGCTTCTTCTCGTAACGTTTTGGCAACACTCTCTTGGGACTGGAATGCTTTACATTACGTACGGCTTTTTTTCAAAATATCTACGCGAAATTCTTTAACGAATATCGGATTTGTATAAAGTATAAAGCGGGAATGAGAAAAACAAATGAATAAAAGAAAACGAAATCCGCAACGAAACGAGTTAGTCGTTGGGCGAGAAAAAAGGAAAAAAATTCTACGGAAGAGAAATCGGATTTCTACGGAGAGATCGGGAAGAAGAATCTTTGAACAATCAAATAGGATGGCGAAGGATAGAAAAAAAAATATTCTGTACAAATCTCGTACGGTCTAGGACCGTCTCACCTGTTTTCCCGCATGGGAACACGTCGATAAAAATAAAGAAGTATTCGAATAAAATAAAAATCCACGAGTACGAATCTAGCGCGGTTTTTTAAATTTCGTCACACTCGTAACCGTCCTATGCTCGATATTACTATTATTTTTCTATTTTATGAGTAATAGAAGATTCAAATCGAGTCTTTACCGATACGTTCAGGAAGGAGACGAGTCTTTGCGGCGCCGATAATGCAGATTTTATGTTAAATTTGGAATAAGCTGGAGAGGGTTGTAAACGAGCATGGCCACTGGAAACGTCTTGATGTGCGTCTGCCATTGCGCCGATAGTTGGAAGAATTTAACTCCGTACCAATCGGTCCCGTCGATGCTTACTGCAATGAGTATTTATCACGAGTTATTAAAAAAACGATGAAAAATTTGGAAAAAGGGGCGGATGAACTGAAGTAATTTGCCTCACTTTCCAAAAAAAAATATAACTACCTCTCAATGGAATGTTGTGTGTCTTGGCCGAACAGATGAGACGCGTGACGCCATCGACGGTTTGGCTCTTGGGCTCGTTTTCCTTTTCCTTTTCCTTCTTCTTGCCCAATCTCATAACTGTGGAAAGAGTCGATAAAAAAATAAAGAAACCGAAATATCGTAAATGTGGTTCATTCAGTACAAGAAAGCAGGAGAGAAAGAGAGATGCGAATGCAGAATTAGAGACTCACGGGGAAACTCACTCTTTTGCTTCTTTTCCTTGGTAGTATAATTCATAGAGAGATAAGAGTTTGGCGTATCACCGAGGCTTGGCAATCTTTGAACGTGGAGTGCCCGAAAAGCTTGTCGGAGCGTGCTCTTTCCCTTTTCACCGAGGGCCGGTTTGCTCCAGTAGTCGAGTTGAAGCTCAACCGGTTCCCAAGCGTCTCGAGGTTGGCCCACGTTTGGACTGCTCGGCGGTGTTAGCCTACCGGGCGGTGGAATCGGCAAATTCGGAGGTGGAAGAGAGGGAGGTGAGCCCGAGACGATCGAGCAACCGCCACCTGCGGTACCACCGGCTTCCTCGAGATCGACTGACGCCGATGCGCTACCGTCCGGACAGCCTACGCGAACGTCATTTACAAAAGGGATGAATATTTGGCTGCTGTCATCGGTTTCCCTGAAAATGTGATAAATTTGTAAGACGCGATAAAGTGCCATTTGTTTATAAGATAATTTATAATGCTTTATTTTTTTTAAATACACTACCGACGAAAAGTTTCCGAAAAAAAGTTCGAAAAGTTTCAGAGTTGTTTTTCGATACCATTTCGCTGGCAGTGAACATAAACAATTTCAATAAACGGCATTTTGAAGGACAGGAATTCAGCTTCATTTCGCTTTATTGAAAATTCTCTAGGATTTTTTTCACAACTAGTATATTATTTTTAAAATGATCAATTTCGCCTTTTTTATTTTCCTTTACAGTTGGACCGAGATTTCAAAAGAAGTTTTTTTAATAAGTTTCTTTAATCGGAGTCTTGAAGGGAATAGCTCAAACTTCAGTTTTGTTTTTTTAAAAGTTTTGTGCGATTTTTTTCGCAAAGCTATTTCGATTTTTGTGAAAAAAGAGAAAAATTGGAAAATGCCACGTAACACGAAAACTATTAGGTTTAAAAGAAAATCTCAAGATGATAAAAAGTTGCATCGGGTTTTTCTAAATTCACTAGAATTATATCAAATTTTTTTTAAACTACTTTCGATAAGAACTCAAATAAATTGATTGCCACAATTTAAGAACTATGGGGTTTGTGATAAAATGTCAGGAGGGAAAAAAGTTTTATTTTTTCATTTTGAATGCATTGGATATTTTTTTGTTTTTTTTCGAATTTTTTTTTCAAACTATTTCTGAGTAAAATTCTGATCAATTGATTCGTGTATCTTGAGAACTATATAGGTAAGTGACAAAATATGTACAGGGAAAAAGTTGTATATTTCAACTAACGAAAATGTCACAGGTGTATAGTGTTATTTTGAATATGTGAGAATTCTTTTAAAAGTTTTTTAAGATCATTTTCAATTGATCAAAAATAAATTTCAAAAGAAAATTCATAAAAATTCCAAATCGTTCAGAATTGGAAAATACGACTTTTTTCCCTCCAGATATTTTATCACAAACCTCATATTTCTCGAGATACATGAAACAATTGATCAGAGTTCTGATCAGAAATAGTTTGAAGAAAAATATCGAAAAAAAATCTAAAAAAATTCCACTGCATTTAAAATGAAAAAATAAAACTATTTTCTCTCTTGACATTTTATCACAAACCCCATAATTTTCAAATTGCGGCAATCAATTCATCTGAGTTTCTACCGAAAGTAGTTAAAAAAAAATTTCGAAAAAAAAATCTGATAAAATTCTAGTGAACTTATCAAAACCCGATGCAACTTTTTATCCTCTTGAGATTTTCTTTTAAACCTAATAGTTTTCTTCGTGTTACACGCCATTTTCCAAATTCTTTCTTTTTTCACAAAAATCGAAATAGTTTTGCGAAAAAAAATTGCACAAAACTAAAAAAAAAAAAAAAAAAAAAATCAAGATTGAGCTGCCCCTTTCAAGGATCCGGTTGAAGAAACTTATTAACAATTTTTTTTCTTAAAACGTGGTCCAACTGTAGAGGAAAAGAAAAAAGACGAAAATTGATCATTTCCAAAATAATGTACTAGTCGTGAAAAAAATCGAAGAGACCTTATAAAAAAAAAAAGCAAAATGAAGTTGATTTCCTCCCCTTCAAAATGCTGTTTATTCAATTTGTTTATGTTCACTGCCGGCGAAATGGCATCAAAAATAGCCTTGAAAATTTTTGCACTTTTGTCCGGAAACTTTTCGTCGGTAGTTAATATTTCATTTATTATAGGTGCTTGCTTGACCCATACCTGTACGTGACCATTGCCTCGGCTATCGGCAATGGTAAAGTCGGCCCCGTCGACGCGAGATACTCCGAAACCCTGGCGGCACCTTCACTCGCCCCGCTCGATTCTCGTTCCAAAAGTTCCTTCCACTCGTCACCAAAGAGCATCGAGTACTTGGCGTCGACCGAAGCGAGATACTTGGAGAGGCTGTTCGAGCCCAATGGTACTATCAGAAATCGTAAATAATTCTGCCAATCGGGCGGTTTGAAGCTCAAAAGATCTACGTAGTGACGAAGAACTGCGTTTACGAAACCATCCCCACCAGCTATCACGACCTTTATCGGAGCGGGCGGCTTTGCCGAGCTGTTGCAGCTGAAAATCGATTTAATCGGTTATCGTTATTATTTACAGAATGTAATAACCCTCTTCCTCCTCAACTTCGCGTCCAAATGAAATATTACAATTTTTGTATCCGCGCAACGAGGCAGGTAAAGGTCGCCCGAATATCGGCCGGCGAAGCTGTCGTCAGGACTCTGTGATTGCGCTCTTGGAGCCTCGCTGCCAGTACTGCGCCTCCTGGGTCCGCCAAAGAGATCAACGCTACTGCCTCCGGCAAGTTGTCGTCCGGTAAAACACGCGTCAATTGCTCGACCAACGCTTTTCTTGGCTGAAAACGTCAAATAATATCGTTACTTCGATCGAATCCTTTCTCTACTAAGCACTCACACGAAATAATTATACTTAAAAAATAACCGTGAAAATCATAGTAACAAGGAGACAGTACAAAATTCTAAATATCATTTATTTTCTTGTTTATTATAGGATTTTTTTTTCGGAGCGATTCGTAAATTCCAATGTCAAGTAAAATATTCTAAATATCAATTTCAAAATTGCGTGGTAGCGGTGAAATTTTACTGCGCAGTTCGTTATTTTATGCCTGTAAAAAATCTTACGAATAAAATCAAGTGGTTTTAATAAAAGTTTCAATATCTGTTTGAAAATTTTGACCGAACGTCACAAATTCTACTATGCAGCACGGTAAAATTTGCTCTAGCCTTGATTCACGTTGGCTTTTCGTGGTAGTGACATTTTACCGTACGTTTCGTCAATTTTACAGTACACGTAGGAAAATTCACAATCATGTTTGGTACACAAAATACAACTCATCCACTCAGTCCCGCATTCTAATGTATCACGATATATTTATCGTATATTTTGGAGTGAAATTTGCTTGAAAATTCACTTGAAAAAATGAATTCTTCAAAATTGCCATTTTAATTACCTCCGAGTTGTTAAGATCGGGATGAGACGGTTTGAGGTCGACGCTCAGACTGTGCTTCTTCGATTTGTTGCTACCGGGACTGGGACGATCTCGAGTGAACAATTTACTACGTCTGTCAGTAGTTTGTTGTTGTTGTTGTTGCTGCTGCTGTTCGGTCTTGGGAGGAGATCCAGCCATCGTGCTGGGTGTTGCATCGTTGGCTTCGTGATCGGTCCAATTTTCCGGATGCGAATCGCTGTCGGCTCTTCTCGAACTGTCGTCGCTTTGTCTATCCGCTCCGCGTTCTGCAATGTCCATTAAATACCATCTCCATTTTTTCATTCTTCAATCAAACTATTGTTCCCAAACTTTCTCCCTCTCGTTTTATCGGCGTACATAATCGTAAACAATGAATTTGTTGTTGATCCTATCACCGCGACAACCACGGATCAGAAAAATCAAAATAGTACATTAATCGTTGAGACAGATCGAGAGATAAGCGAAAAAGCATATAATACTTACACTCGACACTTTTATGTACACTGCTGTTCATTAATGCCTGGATTGACAGATTTGAAAAGTTTGAAATTTAACCCCTTGTTTCGCGTCTATGTTAACTCTATACGCTTGGGCTAGGGAGTTTGGTAACGTCACTGACATAAGTGAATATAACTCCAAATGATATCTGATTATTTTTATTCGAATTAAGACGTAGTCAACTTCAAATCATGGTCGAGAGTTAAGAAAACCGACGGACATATTAAATAATATTAATGCAACTTGAATATTCTCTTTGCGACATGGAAAATATGCTCC
The DNA here is from genome assembly GCA_963989365.1 of Rhimphoctona megacephalus. Classification (NCBI taxonomy): domain Eukaryota; kingdom Metazoa; phylum Arthropoda; class Insecta; order Hymenoptera; family Ichneumonidae; genus Rhimphoctona; species Rhimphoctona megacephalus. The sequence continues at coordinate 7,262,190 of OZ022416.1, read as the reverse complement.
ATCTTTCTAACCGTGTCTAATAATAATACTCTCTCTTATAGTTTAATGAGAGGGCTAAAACATAGTTTACATAGAGACATAGTTAGACATAGACAATAGAGGGAATCTGATCTATACGTTGAAGAAACTGCAAATAATAAGATTCATTAAAAAAATAAAATGTAAAACATTTTATTGCTATATCTTATCAAGAGACGGCGGTTGTTGTGTCATGAAGCTTGTTTATAATGTTCGAAAAAATAATTTAATGCAATAATTTCTTACATTCATGCAATGACTTTGAATTTACTCAGAGCTGCAAAAAATAAGACCATCCTCAATGCAAAAAAATGTTTCTTCACATCGAGTTTTATTATGCATTGCTAAAATCGTGTTTACGACGGTATCTTCTATAATAAATAAAACAAGTTAGAGTCTCTTCATAATTTATAGATAAGTTCGAAACCAAAACCACTTGAGTAGAGTATGGAAATAAACGAAACCAATGTTTACTGTAATAAATTTTTCATGGAGAGAGTTTTCCATGAGAAAAGAGAGAAGGTCGCTTGCGGCCATGATGAGCGACGCCTCAGTTACGTAAAATTCGGTGGTCAAAGTGATTGAGGCAAGCCTTCATCAGACAGCAGCGATGTCGTTTGTTATTCATTTTATTTTTAATTTTATTACTCACTCGCTTATTCTTCAAATATAAAATTAATCCCCTTAAACCCCCTCAATTAATATGAGAAGTTATTTAAACTCATTTAGATTTAATATAAATTTTATTGTTAAAGTTAAATGTAAAGTAAATGTATATACGCGATACGGTGCGGCAGCCTATCTGACTAGCGCACCAATCACAACTCGTTGCGGCCGATCTGATCGGCGCAACTCCTTTTCAAAATGATTACGTGTCCTACTCGGTGCGGTGATCGTATTGACTGGCGCAATAATCATGAATTTGGGTGGGGGTAAAATTTTCGAATGACGAAATTTCGAACAGCTAAAATAGCGAATTTTAACATATAGTTATCGATATATATATATATATAATTGTATGTAAAAATTCGATATTTTAGCTGTTCGAAATTTCGTTATTCGAAAATTTTACCCCCACCCATGAATTCCTTATCCGCTCTAATCGGCGCACGTTGTTTCAACTTTTACTTTTTTGTACGGCACAATGACCGACCTGATTGGCGCATTATTTTATCGCAAGTTTTTTATGCTTTATCCCGTACCAGCGCACTACAAAAATACACCCATTAAAATTATAGCATTATTTTCTTACATTAATGTTCGTAAAATGGAGATTCATTTTAACTATGTATACGCGCTGACTATTCAATATTAATATAAAAAAGTTGAAAAAAACATAATAACTCGTCTTCAGGAAAAAAATACTTTTACCGTAAGAGACTCGAAGACGTGCATCTTAAGGCGTCTTCTCACTTTGGAAATTTAAAAAAATCGATTTTTTTTTTTTTTTAAATTTTGAAAGTACATATCTTCAAAAATGTCATCTCGAAATTTCATAAAGATCGGACGAGTCTAACTACATTTTTTGGCGACCGTTAGGTGACTACCTGAGAGTACCCGGCGATCCCTCCAAAACTTTAAACGCAGTTATCTCAAAACAAGGTTTTTCGGTGCTTTGTTGATGAAATTTCGGAAACTATCCGGCCGATTGTCATGAAATTTGAATGACATATGCTTCATAGTTATGGCTATAGCGCATATCATCAGATTTTTTAAATTTTGATTTTAAGAATTTTTTTTTTACAAAAAACTGCAAAAAAATCGTGGTTTTTTTTTACTTTTTCGAAAAACGTGCGCCATTTTGTTATTTTCGCGAATATCAAAAATCTGATGATATGCGCTATAGCCACTGACATACTGAATCTAAAACAGTTTTATTTTTTTGTTTCAGACGACCCGTCTCGGAGATACCATCAACAAGCCACGACCATAACATTTTTACACGGGTTTTTCAATGCTACTGATGTATTATAATAATTGTTTAAAAAAATAAAATAAAAATTTTTTCATGTACTTGAAAGATGTGTTTATTACATAGGATCCGTTTTATCCCATAATTTTAAGCAAAAATCCTCGAAAAAAAATCGCAAAAACAGCCTATTTTTGAGGCGCTTAAAGTGAGAAGATGCCTTAACCAGCGCGCCAATCAGCATCGACGCGCTGAGCCTTTCCCCCACCACGCGACTACCAGCCAATCACGGACGAACATATGTGTCAATCACACCTCGCCTCCGTTCGATCCAACAACTGTCATCGAGTGTCGTGTTAAAAATTCTCGGCCCTTTTCAGGGCCGCCAAAGAATCTTAACGTGGGTCGCTCAAAGTTAATATTTCGTAAAATCTAAACGCGGGTATCTATTTTTTTAAATAATTCGTTTCGATTAATTCTGCATTCAGCAAACCCCCGCTACAAAATATTGCTGATAACTTGGGGGAAAAAAAAATTTAAACCAAGTAACGATCTAAGAACCTTCTGTTTACCAGAATGGGACTCACTCATGCTACCTACGCACTTGTATGAAATTGCATACTTTTAAATATGCTTAAATTTAACATATGTTTTAAATATGTTTCAATTTATAACAAACCGAGTCGGGTCTATTATAAACTGATCATGATTGACCCATGTAATCACTACAGGAAAAAAATATAAAAGACAATTTTTTTGTAAAAAACATTGTTTGAAAAAAACATTTTGTAAAAAAATGGAATCCCTATAGAATTTCTATAGAATCTCTGTACAATCTCTGTAGAAGTCTGAAACGATGAAAAGTTTGTGGAAAAATGTGAATAAAAAATTCATGACCTTAAACCCCTTCGGATAATATGAAAATCTCTTAAGAAATATTTTATTTTTATTCTTGAAGTTAAAACATAAATGACGATACGGTGCGGCAGCTTATCTGACTAGCGCACCAATCACAATGCGTTACGACCATATTGACTAGCGCACCAATCATGATTTTCGTAGCCGTTCTAATCGGCGCGCTTTGTATTAACTTCTACTTTCTTGCACGCATTACAAAATTAACCTGTTAAAATGAAAGTATTATTTCCCTACGTTAACGTTCGAAGAACGGAGAATTATTTAAAAAATAATTAAATAAGATTGAATTAAAATAAGAATGCAGAATTAATTTTAAAATAATTAAAATAATTCTCCGTTCTTCAAACATTAATGTGAGCAAACAATACTTTTATTTGAACAGGCAAATTTTGAAATGCGTTTATGAGCTTGGTGATCGCACGGAATAAAACACGGAAAGTTTATGAAAAGGAGTTGCGCCTATCAGATCGGCCGTAACGAATTGTGATTGGTGCGCTAGTCAGATAAGCTGCCGCACCGTATCGCGTATATTAATGTAATTTATGTTTTAAATTTTCTAATAAAAATAAAATATTTTTTAAGAGTTCATTTATTTGCGGAATTTTCACATTATCTGAGGGGGTTTAAGGTGATTACTTTAGTTTGTAGAACCTGTGTCAGTAACAAAATTGAATGTTACGGGGGAAAAAAATAACCTACCGTTTGAGGGATGAATTTTAAAAAAATATTCGAGCACCGACTGTTTTGGGATTGTAATATTTTTCATTCTACCAATCGATTAATGATGTGTGAAAAACCGTTAAAAAAATTGGCGAGAAAAAACATTCCGAAACTCACCCTTTCAAGGGGGTAGAATTTTCACATAAATTCCAGCACTGGCTGTTTGAGGATTCTCATATTTTTTTATTTTACCAATCTATTCAAGAGGTCAAAAAATTGTGAAACAAAATTTGCATAAAAAAAAACGTCCCAGGACCCTCATTTTAAGGGTGTTTCAAATTTTTTTCCTATGAACACGAAGACGATAATGAAGACGATGAGAAAACCAAAAACGAAGACGAATACGAAGACGATGACAAGACCGAAGACGAAGACGAAGACGAAAACCGAAAACGAAGACGAAGACAAAGACGTTGACGATGAAGATGACGATGACGATGACGATGACGATGACGATGATGATGACGATGACGATGACGATGACGATAACGATGACGAAGACGAAGACGAAGACGATGACGATGACGAATACGAAGACGAAGACAAGACCGAAGACGAAGACGAAGACGAAGACGAATACGAAGACGAAGACGACGACGAAGACGAAGACGAAGACGAAGACGAATACGAAGACGAAGACGACGACGAAGACGAAGACGAAGACGAATACGACGACGAAGACGAAGACGAAGACGAAGACGAAGACGAAGACGAATACGAATACAAAGCCGAAGACGAATATGAAGACGAAGACGAAGACGAAGACGAAGACGAAGACAAATACGAAGACGAAGACGACGACGAAGACTAATACGGAGACGAATACGAAGACGAAGACGACGACGAAGACGAAGACGAAGACGAAGACGAAGACGAAGACCAGAGACAAAGACGAAGACGAAGACGAAGACGAAGACTAAGACGAAGCCGAAGACGAATACGAAGACGATGACAAAGACGAAGACGAAGACGAATACGAAGACGAAGACGACGACGAAGACCAAGACGAAGACGAAGACGAAGACGAAGACGAAGACGAATACGAAGACGAAGACGACGACGAAGACGAAGACGAATACGAAGACGAAGACGAAGATGACGACGAAGACGAAGACGAAGACGAAGCCGAAGACGAATACGAAGACGAAGACGAAGACGAAGACGACGACGAAGACGAAGATGAAGACGAAGACGAAGACAAATACGAAGACGAAGACGACGACGAAGACTAATACGGAGACGAATGCGAGGACGAAGACGACGACGAAGACGAAGACGAAGACGAAGACGAAGACTAGAGACAAAGACGAAGACGAAGACGAAGACGAAGACCAGAGACAAAGACGAAGACGAAGACGAAGACGAAGACGAAGACTAAGACGAAGCCGAAGACGAATACGAAGACGATGACAAAGATGAAGACGACGACGAAGACGAAGACGAAGACGAATACGAATACGAAGACGAAGACGACGACGAAGACGAAGACGAAGACGAATACGAAGACCAGAGACAAAGACGAAGACGAAGACGAAGACGAAGCCGAATACAAATACGAAGACGATGACAAAGACGAAGACGAAGACGAAGATATGAACTATATCATTTTTTTAATTTAGTGCTCTGCTAGTTAAATATGTGTGGGCAGTGCATTTCAAATGTTGTATTTGTGAAAAATGTAAAAGAGCAAAAGATTTTTTAATCCACCTCAAAAAAAGCAGTTCATTCATGGTTAGACAATACATGGTTTTTTCAAATTAGTTTTACTGGCTTAAGCTACATTAGTCTAAGAACTGTAGAAGCATGTTTCATAACTAATGTCTTCTCCGTATCCCAATACCTAGAGATTTATCAAAATTTATCATATAAATTGACAAAGAAAGCACAAATGTGTTTTAGATAAATTGTTAAATATTTTTATTTTTGAATTACCGAGGAGGCCTGGGTTGATGCCTCTTTAACCCTATTTAAAAAATTTTTTTTGGAAACGTATATCAAACCCGTCTTTTACAAAACCAGGAAAATGGGACCCTATCGCTTATGCTAACTACGCATTTATATGATATTGCACACTTTTAATATGTAACGTTCGTTTTCAGTCTGCACAAGTATCATCATATTAACTGTTCCTTCCTTGTTGTTGTTGAAAAATCTGGGGCTTTTCGCGATTCTTAGACTTTTCGATAAATTTCGTTTAATTTTTTTAAACTTCCTTTTCCATTTTTTCTGTTTCTCGTTCATTAACAATTTTCTCGCCGATCCTCAATTTTTCGATCGGTTTCATTGTATATTTTCAAACTTTTCGTTTTTCGGGAGTTTTTTTTGTACTGCCTGCTGATATTCGAGATGAATTTTTAATCCACATGATTTTGTGGTGAATTTTTCGCCGCATCATCGAGGCTGCTACAAATTTCAACATTGCGTCGATTTTCTGTGTAAAATCCTCCATGCTGTATCGTAGCTAAAGATCATCTCGTTGATGTGCGTAATTTTTTTTCATTTATCGAAATTGGAGATTTTGGTGCATTTTCATCGCTAGTACAATTTTAGAAATTTCGTTCGTTCGTCTGATGTGTACACGCAACATTTTTTCAACGGATATATCTCATGGTCGTGCCGTTTGGAGATTTCTCAGATTGCCGCAAGCTGCTCCAATTATGTTTCACAATAATTTCTTCGAAGCTCTTTGATGACGAAACTTGGGAAGAATTTTTGAGGACACTGAGGAAAAGAATATACGTTTAAATTATTCTTCATTGTAAGCAACATTTCAAAAATGTTGTAATCAAAGAGCGATTAAAACATTGTGAAAAATTAGTGGGGTGTGCGGCAATATGAGAAAGCTCCAAATGACGAGATTTCCAAAATCATACTAGCATTACAAATTCATCACTATCTCAGATATGAAGGGACAAAAAAATATTTCCGGACAGTGATGAGTTGATCTTGAACCATGATGGCGTACGAATCGATTTCACCGCAAATCAATGCAATATTTCAATTCTTACCAGCCTCGATATTTGGAACAAAAATTGATTACGAAATTCTCCATTTCAAAAGGATTATTTAACCTATCTGCGTCATAACTTTTATTCAAAAGATAAAGGCAACTGCTGTACGAACCGCGATAATACCTAAAAAAAATGGACAATTTACGGAAAACTAGCTGTTATATTAAAAAAAATTCCAAAAATCGAATGGAAAGTTCGAATAAATAAAAAGGAAGCTAACGAAAATTGAGAACAGGCGTAAAACTTGTGAATGAACGACAATCTTGAAAAATGAGAAACGAGGTTTAAAAAAATATAACAAAATTTCCGAAAAGTTAATAAATCGCGAAAAGCTTCAACATAAGGGTGCAAATTTGGGATCGCCAGTAGTTTTTACGGCCATTTGGAGAGTGATATCGAGACATTTTGGGGTGATTTTTCAACGATGTTTTTTGCTCTTTCTTCTTTCTTTGCAAATGAAATATTGAAATTGAAAATAATTTCAGTGGATTTACTGTTCACAAATACAACTTTTTGCCCATCGTTTCGGCGATTTTCAGAATTTGTATTGTTTTTTAATTTCTAAAAAAATTCTGAGAAAATTCTCGTGAATAGAAAACTTAAAAGAAAGAAGATTTCCTCTCGTAATACTTTGGCCCGAACTATTCATTATTCATTATAAAACTCTCAGTTCTCCGGATTCGTGCAAAATATTTATAAAACGAATGATTTCCCACTAATCGAGATGAAACCGATGTCGGTTAACGTTCCTTCACATCAGATTTTTCGATAGTTCACCGGAAATACGTTTGAGATCGTCGATTTCATCACCTGCAAAAAATTTAAAAAATCGTAGGCCCTCCAAACCTCACTGACAGATTTCAGAAGCAATGTCGTTGCAGGTGGCAACGTAAAGGGATGGCATCGAGGTTTTCGATTTTTCGAGGAACGAAAAATATTGTAATTCGTAAAACAACACTCAGTTATCCAGATACGTGAAAAGTATTTATAAAACTAATGGTTTTCCACGTATAGGGATGAAATCGACGACGGTTTACGTTTTTTCACATTTGATTTTTCGATCGATTACCGGAAGAACGATTAAAATCGTGGATTTCATCCCCTGTTATAAGTTTAAAAAAATCGTAGCCCACCAAACCTTACTGACAGGTTTCAGAACCAATGTCGCTGCAGTTGCCAACGTTGGGGGATGAAATCGATGTTTTCGTCGATCGATTCTTGATGGGCAAGTCGTCCGTCGACAGAATCGCGTTGACTAAGGCTTGGATTAATTTCTTAACGAGCGAAAAAAATTCTTACTCATAAGAAAAATCTCAGTTTTCCATATTCAATATTTATAAAACTAATGATTTTTAAGGTATCGAGATGAAACCGATGACGGTGAACGTTCCTTCAATTAATATTTTTAGACCGATTACCGAAATAACGTTCAAGATCGTGGATTTCATCCCCTATAAAACATTAATAAAATTGAAAGCCACGCAAACCTCACACACAGGTTTCACAACCAATGTCACTGGAGATGGCAACGAAAAGGGATAAAATCTACGTTTTTGTCGATCGATTCTGGATGTGCAAGTCGTTCTTCGACACATTCTCGTCCACTAAGGCTTGGATTCGTTCCTTAACGAACGAAAAAAATTCTTATTCATAAGAAAACATTCAGTTTTTCAGATTTCTAGAAAATATTTATCGACCTAATGATTTTTAACGTGTCGGAATGAAATCGATGTCGCTTAACGTTTTTTCACATTAAATTTTTCGATCGATTACCGGAAGAACGATTAAAATCGTGGATTTCATCCACTGTAATGAGTGAAAAAAGTCATAGCCCACCAAACCTCACTGACAGGATTCAGAACCAATGTCGCTGCAGTTGCCAACGCTGGGGGATGAAATCGATGTTTTCGTCGATCGATTCTTGATGAGCAAATCGTTCGTCGACAGAATCGCTTCAACTAAGGCTTGGATTCGTTCCTTAATGAAAAAAAAAAATTCTTATTCATAAGAAAACTGTAAGTTTTCCAGATTCCTCTGAAATATTTATAAAACTAATGATTTTTAACGTATCGCGATGAAACCGATGTCGGTGAATGTTCCTTCAATTAATATTTTCAGACCGATTACCGAAATAACGTTCGAGATCGTGGATTCCATCCCCTATGAAAAATTAATAAAATTGGAAGCCATGCAAACCTCACAGACAGGTTTCACAACCAATGTCACTGGAGATGGCAACGAAAAGGGATAAAATCTACGTTTTTATCGATCGATTCTGGATGTGCAAGTCGTTCTTCGACACATTCTCGTCCACTAAGACTTGGATTCGTTCCTTAACAAACGAAAAAAATTCTTATTCATAAAAAAACACTCAGTTTTTCAGATTTCTATAAAATATTTATCGACCTAATGATTTTTAACGTGTCGGAATCAAATCTATGTCGCTTAACGTTTTTTCACATTAAATTTTTCGATCGATTACCGGAAAAACGATTAAAATCGTGGATTTCATCCCCTGTAATGAGTGAAAAAAATCATAGCCCACCAAACCTCACTAACTGGATTCAGAACCAATGTCGCTGCAAGTGGCAACGTAAGGGGATGAAATCAATGTTTTCTTCGATCGATTCTTTATGTGCAAGTCGTTCGTCGACAGATTCTCGTCCACTAAGGCTTGCATTCGTTCCTTAACGAATGAAAAAAAATCTTATTCATAAGAAAACTCTCGGTTTTACAGATTCCTCTGAAATATTTGGAAAACTAATGATTTTTAACGTATCGGGATGAAATCGATGTCAGTGAACGTTCCTTCACATAATATTTTTCGATTTATTACCGAAATTACGATTGAGATCATGGATTTCATCCCCTATAAAAAATTGAAAAAATCGTAGGCCACGTTAAGAGATGGAAGCGAGGTTTTCGTCGATTGATACCTGATAGGCAAGTCGTTCGTTGACAGAATCGCGTTTACTGAGGTTTGTATTCGTTCCTCTACGAAAGAAAAATATTGTCATTCGTAAAACAACACTGAGTTATCCAGATACGTAGAAAGTATTTATAAAACTATTGTTTTTCCACGTACAGGGATGAAATCAATCTCGGTAAACGTTTTTTCACATTAAGTTTTTCGATAGATTGCCGGAAGAACGATAAAAATCGTGGATTTCATCCCCTGTAATAAGTGAAAAAACTCGTAGCCCATCAATTTTATTAATTACATTAATTTATTAAGAGAAATTAAAAATGCCATGCAAAGGCTTCGTAATTCTAGTCCCTCGAATCTTTTCCGCAATATTCTCTATTTATTTGTAGAGCTAGAAATGAATCCAATGACGCTGCCAGTTGGAACGTGCGTGAAAAACTCAGGAGATTTATATGGAACCGTGACGAATGTTGGATTCATCAAATTCGTCAGCTCAGTCCGATGGTTTCCTTATTGAAATCGTTTGACGATCTCGGTGAAAAGAAATTTTTAGATTTAGAAAGAAATTTTTAGATTAGATTTTTTTGCTACGTGTGATTAAACCACCAGTTAATAACGTTAATTGAATAAAAAAAATACAGAAAGTAAAGTAAAACAGCAATCTCTCATTGTAGAATCGTTCGATTTATTTAAAAATCTCACATCTGCAGTCCTATTACCAACAAGACTGCCCTATCAAAACTTCGAGGACATTGTAAAATTTCAATGTAGTTTTGAGAAATGAATGCAATTATTATTGACACGAATTTGAGTAACTAATATGATGGAAAATGGTAATAAACTGTGTGTGCAATTGGATTCGTTTCTAAAAAAGAGAAATAAAATATTTCGTTTACGCGATTCGTAATTCTATTTCCTCGAACGTCTTAGGAATGATTTCCGCGACACTCTCTATTCATTTGTATAGAGCTGGGAACGAATCCAATGACGCTGCCAGTTTGATCAGGCGCGAAAAACTCTGGAGATTATTAAGGAACCGCGACGAATATTGGTTTCATCTCATTCGTCAGCCCAGTGCGATGGTTTCATTATTGAAATCGTTTTACGATCTCGATGAAACAAAACACTCTATTTTTTTGCTGCGTGTGATTAAACCACCTGTTAATAACGTTAATTAAATTTTAAAAAATACAGAAAGTAAAGTAAAAAGCAATCGCTCATTGTGGAATCTTTCGTTTTTTTTAAAAATCTCACATCTGCAGTCCTATTCCCAACAAAACTGCCTTATCAGAGCTCCGAGGAGATTGTAAAATTTCAATTTAATTTTGAGAAACGAATCCAATTATTATTAACAGGAATTTGAGTAATTGATACGATGAAAAATTTTATTAATCCGTTTTTGCAATTGGATTCGTTTCTAAAATAGAGAAATAAAATATTTCCTCCACGCGCTTTGTAATTCTATTTCCTCGACCGTCTTAGAAATGATTTCCGCGCCATTCTCTATTTATTTTTAAAGCTGGAAATGAATCCAATGAAGCTGTCAGTTGGACCAGGCGCGAAAAACTCAGGAGATGAATGAGGAACCACGACGAATGTTGGTTTCATCAAATTCGTCAGCCCAGTGCGATGGTTTCATTATTGAAATCGCTTGACGGTCGCCATGAAACGAAACACTCGATTTTTTGCTACGAGTGATGGGACGAACTATTAATTACATTAATCCAATCAAAAAAACAGAAATTAACGTAAAAAAGCCATCGCTCATTGTGGAATGTTTGGTTTTTTCAAAAAATCGTTTTTCACCACACCTACACGGAAAGTTCACTTTTCCGCTCCACGCAAGTTGAAATTTCCGCGAAGGTGTGGCGAAAAATAGTATACGCTACACGGGAGTGAAAAAAGACTATCTCAAACCGCGTGCTCCCTAGTGGCGTAATATACTATATCTCTAGCGATATTTTGGAGAATCGGAAAACAAATCTGCCCTATCAGAGCTCCGAGGAGCTTGTAAAATTTCAATTTAATTTTGAGAAACGAATCCAATTATTATTGACACGAATTTCAGTAACTGATACGATAAAAAATTTTAATAAACCGTCTTTGCAATTGGATTCGTTTCGAAAAAAGAGAAATAAAATATTTCGTCCACGCGCTTCGGAATTCTATTCACTCGAACGGCTTAGGAATGATTCGCGCGACATTCTCTATTCATTTGTAGAGCTAGAAATGAATCCAATGACGCTGTCAGTTGGAACAGGCGCGAAAAACTCATGAGATTAATAAGGAACAGCGACGAATTTTGGTTTCATCAAATTCATCAGCCCAGGACGATGGTTCCATCATTGAAATCGTTTGACCATCTCGGTTAAACGAAACACTCCATATTTTGCTACGAGTGATGTATTCATGTTTGTCTTCATTCCTGTCTTCGCTGACGACTCGGTCGAAGAGGATGCTGAAGTCTAAGTTCAAGGCAGGAACCCAGACAAGGTTGAACAGGTGGACGAAATCTAAACCAAGACGCGAACGAAGCCACAGGTCCGAAGACAGGGCTGAAGATATCGCCGTCTCAATTTTGGTCTTCATTCCTGTCTCCATTCTTGTCTTCATACCTATCTACATTCTTGTCTTCATACCTGTCTTCATTCTTGTCTTCATTCCTATTTTCATTCCTGTCTTCATTCCTGTCTTCATTACTGTCTTCATTCCTGTCTTCATTCCTGTCTTCATTACTGTCTTCATTCCTGTCTTCATTCCTGTCTTCATTCCTGTCTTCATTCCCGTCTTTATTCTTGTCTTTATTCCTGTCTTCAGGCCTGTCTTCAGTCTTGTCTTCATTCACGTCTTCGCTGACAACAGTCGAAGAAGATGCTGAAGTCTAAGTCCGAGGCAGGAACCCAGACTATGTTAAATGGGTGGACGAAGACTACATCCAAGACACGAACGAAGCCAGAGGAATGTAGTAAGGGCTTAAGGAAACTCTGCCCCCATTCGAGTCTTCATTCCTGTCTTCACTCCTGTCTTCCTTCTGGTCCTCATACCTGTCTTTATGCGTGTCTTCTTTCCTGTCTTTATTCCTGTCTTCAAGCTTGTCTTAATTCCTGTCTTTATTCTTGTCTTTATTCGTGTCTTAAGGGGACCGTATGGTCTAGAGCACGAAAATTTCACCTATTTTCACGATTTTTTTTTTGCCATAAAAAATTTAAAAATCGATGTTTTAACTTTTCGGGTTTATTACTACCTTTATTAAGTATACAAAAAAATTTTTTTTTAATTTTAAAAACAGTGTTTATTATCATATAATTGGCATTGAAGACGACCCTCTCGAAAAATCCGACCCGGACGGTGAAGATCGATCCGAGACTTCTACTCATCTGAAACACAAAATTCAAGAAGATTCTTAATCAGAAAGAGTGCAGTTATGGTCGGGACTAGAACAAATCGAAAAAATTAAAAATTGACAAAATGGCGCGCTTTTGAAAAAAAATTCGTAAAATCGGGTTTTTTTTTCACTAGTTTTTTAGTATAAACAATAAGAAATTATTTAAATAAAATTATGATTGTAGTTCCGACGATAGCCATACATGTTGTGAACAACATATCCAAATTTCAAGGGATTCGGTTGAATAGTTTTTTTGTTTTCACCTGCGCAGTGCCGAAAAAAGTCGTTTCGAGATAAATGAGTTTAAAGTTTGAGGTACAGATATTTTCAAAAATTGAGCAAATTTTGAATACTTACAGTTAATCCGCGATTCCGGCACCATATAGGATTCCTTCGGAACGTTCATAATTCAAGATTTCCTCACTCCTTTCATTTCTTCGAGCTGTCCGAGCCTCTTTGGAGTTGTCCGTGCTCCTACGGTTGGCGCTCGATACTCGCAGCTCGTCTCGGTTTTGCGCTAGTTGCTCCGCTTGTGGCCCGATTGTTATGCCCATGGTCTCCATTATTTTCAATAGGGATGCAAATCCTTCATTGAATATGCAAGCGGAAATGTGAGTGGCAATATCAATGATTTTTTTTCCGGCAAACAGATGTTTCGGCGCAAGGTGCCACACGCAAGCATTGAAACTTTCGTTATTGTTCTGCGTATTACTGCCAATACACCTTTCCAATAAAGTCTCTGCTGTCAATTCTTCATAAATTGGTTTTAATATCTCTTGTGCTTCATCGCACAGAGCAGGTGGGTGCTCGTAGGTGTCTAAAGTACCTGCAGCCTCACTTTGACGCCACTTGCACCACGATTCGGAACCTGGAGGACAGTACGAGTGTTGCGGATTTTCATCTGTTGAAATTTTGTGATAATATGCTGCCCATATTTCACTTCTCATCCCTTCAGTCGAATCTGAATTACGTCCAATTGCTAGACCGTAATAAGTTGACAGCTCTTGCAATAATTTATTCGTCAATTGTTGACGCTTCGGTGTTTTATTTATCGATTTCCGCTGTGTCTTTTTTCCCTCTTCTTTTTCTGTCAATTTCTTTGTTGCTTTCTTTATTTGTGCATGTTTTTTTTTTCGCATCAACAGCACGTTTGTACAAACGTTTTTTAACATGCAAAACACATTCTTTTTTGCAAACTAAAAAATCATCCCCGTAAGGCTTTGTGTCCAATAAGGCTTTGAACGTTTTCGTGTCGCCGTCTCCGATATAGTTCGCGTATTTTACGTTGTACAACTCTTCCGATCTCTTGAACATTTCCACGATGCCGTCTACCTCCATTTTGCCAGCACTTCCGGTATGATTTGCGTCACAGTGATCTTCATGCTCTCGATACCACGCTTCATATTCAATCGTATCCTCTTGGCCTTTCCATTGAGAGCAGGCTTGACATATACTGCATTTGACGACAACATCTAAAATTTTATTACTGTATTTCCCTATTAACGAGGCAATACCGAGAAGCGATGAGAATCCACGTTTCGCCCACGATCCATCACCAGACACAGAAAGTTCATCCGCGGGACGCCCAGCTTTTACATTCAACTCGACTTCTTCTTTCAATGCTCTTTGGAAAACGATTTTCGCGACGGCTTCAGCTGCAATTTTTATATTGTCCACGATGCCGTAATATGTACTCTTACAAATTCCTTGTCCAAGATCCATGAGACCGCAGAAATTTTTCAAGCCTTCAAATCCTACTCCAAGCATTCTCAGGGCGAGAACAAGTCGACGGTTGATTTCAAATGCCTTATCAATTAACGGCGAAGACAAAATAAAAGTTTCTTTACACTCACACTTCACAGAGAGTTTGAATCCTAGACCACGTTGTCCGTTTTTGCTAAAAGTGACCGCACCGTTACAATCTTTACACTTCAACAACTGTTGCAACGTTAAAAATATCATGCTGAATTCGATGATGCAATAATTGAAAGTAGGATTAACGTTTACTTCCAATTCCTCATTGCCTTTTAATTTTTTCGCAGACGTGCTCGTAAAATCAGTATTATTTTCGATAGTGAATCGATTGCCCTTGAAATATCTTTTGCGACCTACAGAAGATGGTCGTCTAGAAGAGTCACGGCCTTGCTTTCTATCCATATTTTCTGATATTTTATTTCAAAATTTTCGATGTTGGTTCGTCAAAACGTAACGTTGTACTGATCAAGTCAGGGGAAAGCGAAATGACCGTTTCCCTCACAAATGTTCGACAATAGGTATATTTCGGGGAAGGGAAAAGTATATATAGGTATATAGTATGTACTATATACAGGTATATATTTTCGGAGAAGGATTGGGACAGCTGCTGCGCTCCGATTAGGTTACCGGTTAGCGCTAGACCCGTTAGGAGCGCGCGGACCGCTCTCTACCTGCGTTATGGGCTGTAGAAGCTGTAATATTGAGAATTTCCGCATGAAAATTTCGCAGTATATTCTTGAGATACTATACTTTCGACATATCGAAAAAAAAAAAAATCGATTTTTTCAAATTTCTAGACCATACGGTCCCCTTAATTCCCGTCTTCACTTCTGTCTTTACTCCTATCTTCGCTGATAACTCATTCGTAAAAAAGACTGAATTCTTAGAGCAAGGTAGGAACCCGGTCAAGTTTGAAGACTAAATCCAGGACATCAACGAAAACAGAGGAACGTAGACAGGGCTGAATACTGCCTCAATTTTTGTCTTTATTATTGTCTTCATTACTGTCTTTATTCCGGTCTTCGTTCCTTTCTGGGCTTGATCGCCTAGAAGGCGATCGATTGAGTGGAAGGGAGTTCTGGAGCCTAAGTCCAAGGCATAAATAAAAAACACACTTGAAGGTCTGGACTAAGACTTCATCCAAGATGGGTAAGTAGTAAAGGCTGAATACCCTGATAAAGAGAAGGGATCTATTTATCTTTGTCATTACTTTTGTTTGCATTCCTGCTATTATTTTCGTCATTGCTCTGATTTTTATTATTCTCAATATTGTTGCCCTCATTCTTGTCTCCGTTCCTTAATCTTTGACTTTGTCTTTAGCCTTTTCTTCAACTTTTCCACCAGCGAAGACTGAATTAAAGTAAAAAATGAAAACCAGAATAATGTCAAAGATGGAGACATTGATGTCTACCTTGTCTACGTTCCCATATTGGAATTGGTCTCCACCCACCTCTTTAACTCTGGCTTCGTTGCTGCCTTGGGCTTAGACTTTAGCCTTCTTTTCGACTCCGTCAGGAGCCGAGACAGGGATGAATACAGAAATAAAGACAGGAATGAAGACAGGAATAAAGACAGGATACAGACAGAAAAAAGACAGGAATGAAGACAGGAATAAAGACAGGATATAGACAGAAAAAAGACAGGAATGAAGACAGGATAGAAAACATAAATGAAGAAAGGAATAAAGACTGGAATGAAGAAAAGAATGAAGACAGGAATAAAGACAGGAATGAAGACATGAATGAAGACTAGAATGGCGACAGAGATGGCTTCAGGACCGCCTGCGTTCCTCTGCCATTTGTTAACGTTTTTGAATCAGTCTTCGTCCACCTCTTCAACCTTGTCTAGGTTCCTGCCTTGGACTTGGACTTCAGCCTCCTCTTCAACTAAGTCTTCAGCGAAGACAGGAATGAAGACAAGAATGAAGACAGGAATGAAGACAGGCATGGAAACAGGATTCAAGACAGGAATAAAGACAGTAATGAAGACAGTCATAAATACAGGTATGAGGACCAGGATGAAGAAAGGAATGAAGACTGGAATGAAGACAAGAATGAAGACAGGAATAAAGACAAGAATAAAGACGGGAATGAAGACAGGAATGAAGACAGGAATGAAGACAGGAATGAAAACAGGAATGAAGACAGGAATGAAGATAGGAATGAAGACAGGAATGAAGGCAGGAATAAAGAGATTTAATGAAGACAGGAATGAAGACAGGAATAAAGATAAGAATAAAGACGGGAATGAAGACAGGAATAAAGACAAGAATAAAGACGGGAATGAAGACAGGAATGAAGACAGGAATGAAGACAGGAATGAAAACAGTAATGAAGACAGGAATAAAAACAGTAATGAAGACAGGAATGAAGACAGGAATAAAGACAGTAATGAAGACAGGAATGAAGACAGTAATGAAGACAGGAATGAAGACAGGAATAAAGATAGGAATGAAGACAGGAATAAAGATAGTAATGAAGACAGGAATGAAGACAACGATGAAGACAGGTATGAAGACAAGAATGAAGACAGGAATGAAGACAACGATGAAGATAGGTATGAAGACAAGAATAAAGACAGGAATGAAGACAGGAATGAAGATAGGAGTGAAGACAGGAATGAAGACTCGAATGGGGCCAGAGTTTCCTTAAGCCCTTTCTACATTCCTCTGGCTTCGTTCGTGTCTTGGATGTAGTCTTCGTCCTCCCATTTAACATCGTCTGGGTTCCTGCCTCGGACTTAGAGTTCAGCATCTTCTTCGACTGTCGTCAGCGAAGACGTGAATGGATACAAGACTGAAGACAGGCCTGAAGACAGGAATAAAGACAAGAATAAAGACGGGAATGAAGACAGGAATGAAGACAGGAATGAAGACAGGAATGAAGACAGGAATGAAGACAGTAATGAAGACAGGAATGAAGACAGGAATGAAGACAGGAATGAAGACAGGAATGAAGACAGTAATGAAGACAGTAATGAAGACAGGAATGAAGATCGGAATGAAGACAAGAATGAAGACAGGTATGAAGACAAGAATGTAGACAGGTATGAAGACAAGAATGGAGACAGGAATGAAGACCAGAATTGAGACAGCGATATCTTCAGCCCTGTCTTC
Source organism: Rhimphoctona megacephalus (assembly GCA_963989365.1). NCBI lineage: Eukaryota > Metazoa > Arthropoda > Insecta > Hymenoptera > Ichneumonidae > Rhimphoctona > Rhimphoctona megacephalus. The sequence goes on along the minus strand of OZ022416.1, from coordinate 7,244,433 downwards.
GGACATGTGGCTTCGTTCGCGTCTTAGTTTAGTTTTCGTCCACCTGTTCAACCTTGTCTAGGTTCCTGCCTTGGACTTAGACTTCAGCATCCTCTTCGACTAAGTCGTCAGCGAAGACAGGAATGAAGACAAAAATGAATACATCACTCGTAGCAAAATATGGAGTGTTTCGTTTCACCGAGATGGTCAAACGATTTCAATGATGGAACCATCGTCCTGGGCTGATGAATTTGATGAAACCAAAATTCGTCGCTGTTCCTTATTAATCTCATGAGTTTTTCGCGCCTGGTCCAACTGGCAGCGTCATTGGATTCATTTCTAGCTCTATAAACGAATAGAGAATGTCGCGGAAATCATTCCTAAGCCGTTCGAGTAAATAGAATTACGAAGCGCGTGGACGAAATATTTTATTTATCTTTTTTAGAAACGAATCCAATTGCAAAGACGGTTTATTAAAATTTTTTATCGTATCAGTTACTGAAATTTGTGTCAATAATAATTGGATTCGTTTCTCAAAATTAAATTGAAATTTTAGAAGCTCCTCGGAACTGTGATAGGGCAGATTTGTTTTCCGATTCTCCAAAATATCGCTAGAGATAAACGATTTTTTGAAAAAACCAAACATTCCACAATGAGCGATGGCTTTTTTACGTTAATTTCTGTTTTTTTGATTGGATTAATGTAATTAATAGTTCGTCCCATCACTCGTAGCAAAAAAATAGAGTGTTTCGTTTCACGGCGACCGCCAAGTGATTTCAATAATGAAACCATCGCACTGGGCTGACGAATTTGATGAAACCAACATTCGTCGTGGTTCCTCATTCATCTCCTGAGTTTTTCGCGCCTGGTCCAACTTACAACTTCATTGGATTCATTTCCAGCTTTAAAAATAAATAGAGAATGGCGGGGAAATCATTCCTCAGACGGTCGAGGAAATAGAATTACAAAGCGCGTGGACGAAATATTTTATTTCTCTATTTTAGAAACGAATCCAATTGCAAAAACGGTTTATTAGCATTTATCATCGTATCAGTTACTCAAATTCGTGTCAATAATAATTGGATTCGTTTCTCAAAATTAAATTTAAATTTTACAATCTCCTCGGAGCTCTGATAAGGCAGTTTTGTTGGGAATAGGACTGCAGATGTGGGATTTTTTAAAAAAACGAAAGATTCCACAATAAGCGATTGCTTTTTACTTTACTTTCTGTATTTTTTAAAATTCAATTAACGTTATTAACAGGTGGTTTAATCACACGCAGCATAAAAATAGAGTGTTTCATTTCACCGAGATCGTCAAACGATTGCAATAATGAAACCATCGCAATGGTCTGACAAGTGAGATGAAACCAATATTTGTCGCGGTTCCTTAATAATCTCCTGAGTTTTTCGCGCCGGGTCCAACTGGAAGCGTCATTGGATTCATTTCCAGATTTAAAAATAAATAGAGAATGGCGCGGAAATCATTCCTAAGACGTTCGAGGAAATATAATTACGAAGCGCGTTGACGAAATATTTTATTTCTCTTTTTCAGAAACGAATCCAATTGCAAAGACAGTGTATTAACATTTTTCATCGTATTAGTTACACAAATTCGTGTCAATAATAATTGGATTCATTTCTCAAAATTCAATTGACATGTTACAAACTCTTTGGATCTCTAATAGGGCAGTTTTGTTTTCCGATTGTTCTAAATATCGCTGGAGATTAAAGATAATAAAAAAAAATAAACATTCCAGATGGAGCGATGGCTTTTTAACGTTAATTTATGTATTTTTTACTGCACTGATTTAATTAAAAGTTGGTCTCATCACTCGTAGAAAAAAAATTGAGTGTTTCGTTTCACCGAGATCGTAAAACGATTTCAATAATGAAACCATCGCACTGGGCTGACGAATGAGATGAAACCAATATTCGTCGCGGTTCCTTAATAATCTCCTGAGTTTTTCGCGCCTGGTCCAACTGGCAGCGTCATTGGATTCATTTCCAGCTCTACAAATGAATAAAGAGTGTCGCGGAAATCATTCCTAAGACGTTGAAGGAAATAGAATTACGAAGCGCGTGGACGAAATATTTTATTTCTCTTTTTTAGAAACGAATCCAATTGCAAAAACGGTTTATTAACATTTTTCATCGTATCACCTACTCAAATTCATGTCAATAATAATTGGATTCGTTTCTGAAAATTAAATTGAAATTTTACAATCTCCTTGGAGCTCTGATAGGGCAAATTTGTTTTCCTATTCTCCAAAATATCGCTAGAGATAAACGATTTTTAGAAAAAACCAAACATTCCACAATGAGCGATGGCTTTTTTCCGTTAATTTATGTTTTTTCCATTGCATTAATGTAATTAATAGTTCGTCTCATCACTCGTAGCAAAAGAATCGAGTGTTTCGTTTCACGGCGACCGTCAAGCGAATTCAATAATGAAACCATCGCACTGGGCTGACGAATTTGATGAAACCAACATTCGTCGTGGTCCCTCATTCATCTCCTGAGTTTTTCGCGCCTGTTTCAACTGGCAGCGTCATTGGATTCGTTCCCAGCTCTACAAATGAATAGAGAGTATCGCGGAAATCATTCCTAAGACGTTCGAGGAAATAGAATTACGAATCGCGTAAACGAATTATTTTATTTCTCTTTTTTAGAAACGAATCCAATTGCACACATAGTTTATTACCATTTTCCATCGTATTAGTTACTCAAATTCGTGTCAATAATAATTGCATTCATTTCTCAAAACTACATTGAAATTTTACAATGTCCTCGGAGTTTTGATAGGGCAGTCTTGTTGTTAATAGGACTGCAGATGTGAGATTTTTGAATAAATCGAACGATTCTACAATGAGAGATTGCTGTTTTACTTTACTTTCTGTATTTTTTTTATTCAATTAACGTTATCAACTGGTGGTTTAATCACACGTAGCAAAAAAATCTAGTGTTTCATTTCACCGAGACCGTCAAACGATTTCAATAAGGAAACCATCGGACTAAGCTGACGAATGTGATGAAACCAACATTCGTCGCGGTTCCATATTAATCTCCTCATTTTTTCACGCTCGTTCCAACTGGCAGCGTCATTGGATTCATTTCTAGCTCTACAAATAAATAGAGAATATTGTGGAAAACGTTCGAGGGACTAGAATTACGAAGCCTTTGCATGACATTTTTAATGTCTCTTAATAAATTAATGTAATTAATAAAATTGATGGGCTACGAGTTTTTTCACTCATTACAGGGGATAAAATCCACGATTTTTATCGTTCTTCCGGCAATCTATCGAAAAACTTAATGTGAAAAAACGTTTACCGAGATTGATTTCATCCCTATACGTGGAAAATCAATAGTTTTATAAATACTTTCCACGTATCTGGATAACTCAGTGTTGTTTATCGAATGACAATATTTTTCGTTCGTAGAGGAACGAATACAAACCTCAGTAAACGCGATTCTGTCGACGAACGACTTGCCTATCAGGTATCAATCGACGAAAACCTCGCTTTCATCTCTTCACGTGGCCTACGATTTTTTCAATTTTTTATAGGGGATGCAATCCACGATCTCAATCGTAATTTCGGTAATAAATCGAAAAATATGATGTGAAGGAACGTTCACTGACATCGATTTCATCCCTATACGTGGAAAATCATTAGGTTATAAATATTTTCTAGAAATCTGAAAAACTGAGTGTTTTCTTATGATAAAGAATTTTTTTCGTCCGTTAAGAAACGAATCCAAGCCTTAGTGGACGAGAATCTGTCAACGAACGACTTGCACATAAAGTATCGATCGACGAAAACATCAATTTCATCCCCTTACGTTGCCACTTCCAATGACATTGCTTGTGAAACTCTTCTGTGAGGTTTTGATGACTGAGAATGTTTCAAATTCTTTATAGGAGATGAAATCCACGATCTCAATCGTAATTTCGGTAATCGATCGAAAAATATCATGTGAATGAATGTTTACGGACATCGGTTTCATCGCCATACTTTAAAAATCATTATTTTTATAAAGATTTTTGAGAAATCTGGAAAACTGACAGTTTTCTTATGAATAAGAATTTTTTCTATTCGTTAAGGAATGAATCCAAGCCTTAGTTAACGCGATTCTGTCGACGAAAGATTTGCTCATCAAGAATCGATAGACGAAAACATCGATTTCATCCCCCAGCGTTGGCAACTGCAGCGACATTGGTTCTGAATCCTGTCAGTGAGGTTTGGTGGACTACGATTTTTTTTAACTTATAACAGGGGATGAAATCCACGATTTTAATCGTTCTTCCGGTAATCGATCGAAAAATCAAATGTAAACCGTCGTCGATTTCATCCCTATACGTGGAAAATCATTAGTTTTATAAATACTTTTCACGTATCTGGATAACTGAGTGTTGTTTTACGAATTACAATATTTTTCGTTCCTCGAAAAATCGAAAACCTCGATTCCATCCCTTTACGTTGCCACCTGCAACGACATTGCTTCTGAAACCTGTCAGATGTCTTTAAAGTTAGCACCGCCACATGAGAAAAATTGAAAATAAACAATTGCATAATTCAGAGCTTTTTAAGAGCTAATTAAGTACCGTAAAAAAAAGTTTGGAGCTCCACCCCTTCATCAAAAAAACCATGATGTTGTCAAGTTTAAAAAAAGTTGGCACCGCCACAGTCATTTTTTGCTCCATAATAATTTTGCAGGAGCCAAAAAATAATAGCTTTTTAATAGCTTTTAAGAGCTCCAAAATAAAATTTGGAGCTCCAACCCTTCATCGAAAAAACCATGGTGATGTCAAGTTTAAAAAAAGTTGACACCGCTACAGCCATTTTCTGCTCTATTACAATTTTTCAGGAGCCAAAAATTAAGAGCTTTTTAAGGGCTAATTAAGTGCTCGAAAATAAAATTTTGAGCTCCAGCCCTTTATAAAAAAAACCATGGTGTTGTGAAGATTTGACAAACTTGGAACCACTACAATCATTTTTCGCTCTGTCACCATTTTTGAAAAACCAATATTAAGAGCTTTTTAAGAGCTAATTGGACGACGCGCGTTAACTAATATGAACGAGCATAAAAATATTATACTAATTTTGACTTTGTCAGAACTTTACGACACCATGATTTTTTTCATGAAGGGGTGGAGCTCCAAAATTTACTTTCGAGCACTTAAATAGCTCTAGAAATACACTTAATTTTTGGTTTCTGAAAAATTGTAATAGAGCAAAAAATGACTGTGGCGGTGCAAACTTTTTTTAAAATTGACATCACCATGGTTTTTTTGATGAAGGGGTGGAGCTCCAAATTTTATTTCCGAGCACTTAATTAGCTCTTAAAAAGCTCTTAAGATTGCTTTATGAAAAATGGTGACAGAGCGAAAAATTATTCCAGTGGTTCCAAGTTTGTCAAAACTTCACAACACCATGGTTTTTTTGATGAAGGACTGGAGCTCCAAATTTTATTTTCGAGCACTTAATTAGCTCTTAAAAAGCTCTTAATTTTTGGCTCATGAAAAATTGTAATAGAGCAGAAAATGATTGTGGCGGTGCCAACTTTTTTTAAACTTGACATCACCATGGTTTTTTTTATGAAGGGTTGGAGCTCCAATTTTTATTTTTGAGCACTTAATTATCTCTTAAAAAGTTCTTATTTTTTGGCTCCTGAAAAATTATTATAGAGCAAAAAATGACTGTGGCGGTGCCAACTTTTTTAAAACTTTACAACACCATGGTTATTTTGATGAAGGGGTGGAGCTTCAAATTGTTTTTTACAGCACTTAATTAGCTCTTAAAAAGCTCTTAATTATGCAATTGTTTATTTTCAATTTTTCTCATGTGGCGGTGCTAACTTTAAAGACATACCTGTCAGTGAGGTTGGAGGGCCTACGACTTTTTTAATTTTTTTCAGGTGATGAAATCGACGATATCAAACGTATTTCCGGTGAACTATCGAAAAATCTGATGTGAAGGAACGTTAACCGACATCGGTTTCATCCCGATGAGTGGAAAATCATTCGGTTTATAAATATTTTGCACGAATCTGGGGAACTGAGAGTTTTATAATGAATAATGAATAGTTCGGGCCAAAGCATTACGAGAGGAAATCTTCTTTCTTTTAAGTTTTCTATTCACGAGAATTTTCTCAGAATTTTTTTAGAAATTAAAAAACAATACAAACTCTGAAAATCGCCGAAACGATGGGCAAAAAGTTGTATTTGTGAATCGTAAATCCATTGAAATTATTTTCAATTTCAATATTTCATTTGCAAAGAAAGAAGAAAGAGCAAAAAACACCGTTGAAAAATCACCCCAAAATGTCTCGATATCACTCTCCAAATGGCCGTAAAAACTACTGGCGATCCCAAATTTGCACCCTTATTTTGAAGCTTTTCGCGATTTATTAACTTTTCGGCAATTTTGTTCTATTTTTTTAAACCTCGTTTCTCATTTTTCAAGATTCTCGTTCATTTACAAGTTTTCCGCCTGTTCTCAATTTTCGTTAGCTTCCTTTTTATTTCTTCGAACTTTCCATTCGATTTTTGGAATTTTTTTTTATACAATAGCTAGTTTTCCGTAAATTGTCCATTTTTTTTTAGGTATTATCGCGGTTCGTACAGCAGTTGCCTTTATCTTTTGAATAAAAGTTATGACGCAGATAGGTTTAATAATCCTTTTGAAATGGAGAATTTCGTAATCAATTTTTGTTCCAAATATCGAGGCTGGTAAGAATTGAAATATTGCATTGATTTGCGATGAAATCGATTCGTACGCCATCATGGTTCAAGATCAACTCATCGCTGTACGGAAAAATTTTATTGTCCCTTGATATCTGAGATAGTGATGAATTTTTAATGCTAGTATGATTTTGGAAATCTCGTCATTTGGAGCTTTCTCATATTGCCGCACACCCCACTAATTTTTCACAATGTTTTAATCGCTCTTTCATTACAACATTTTTGAAATGTTGCTTACAATGAAGAATAATTTAAACGTATATTCTTTTTCTCAGTGCCCTCAAAAATTCTTCCCAAGTTTCGTCATCAAAGAGCTTCGAAGAAATTATTGTGAAACATAATTGGAGTAGCTTGCAGCAATCTGAGAAAACTTCAAACGGCACGACCATGAGATATATCCCTTGAAAGAATGTTGCGTGTACACATCAGACGAACGAACGAATTTTCTAAAATTGTACTAGCGATGAAAATGCACCAAAATCTCCAATTTCGATAAATGAAAAAAAATTACGCACAGCAACGAGATGATCATTAGCTACGATACAGCACGGAGGATTTTACACAGAAAATCGACGCAATGTTGAAATTTGTAGCAGCCTCGATGTTGCGGAGAAAAATTAACCACAAAATCATCCGCTTCAAAAATATTATCGAAACAATCCTGGCGATAGCTTTTATTCAAAACATTAGGGCAACTGCTGTACGGGTCACGATAATACCTAAAGAAAAAAAATATAAATGATGCACAAAGGACTGTAGACTGTCCAAAAAAAAGTCCAGAAAAACGAAAAGTTTGAAAAAATACAATGAAACCGATCGAAAAATTGAGAAACGGCGAGAAATTTACAAATGAACGAGAAACACACAAAATGGGAAATAAAGTTTAAAAAAAATTAAACGAAATTTATAGAAAAGTCTAAGAATCGCGGAAAGTACCACATTTTTCAACAATAACAAGGAAGGAACAGTTAATATGATGATACTTGTGCAGACTGAAAACGAACGTTACATATTAAAAGTGTGCAATCTCATATAAGTGCGTAGGTAGCATAAATGATAGGGTCCCATTTTCCTGGTTTTGTAAAACACGGGTTTGAAATATGTTTCCAAAAAGAATTTTTTAAATAGGGTTAGAGAGGCATCAACCCAGGCCTCCTCGGTAATTCAAAAATAAAAATATTTAACAATTTATCTAAAACACATTTGTGCTTTCTTTCTCAATTTATATGATAAATTTTGATAAATCTCTAGGTATTGGGATATGGAGAAGACATTAGTTATGAAACATGCTTCTACAGTTCTTATACTAATGTACCTTAAGCCAGCAAAACTAATTTTAAAAAACCATGTATTGTGTAACCATGAATGAACTGCTTTTTTTCAGGTGGATTAAAAAATCTTTTGCTCTTTTACATTTTTCACAAATACAACATTTGAAATGCACTGCCCACACATATTTAACTAGCAGAGCACTAAATGAAAAAAATGATATAGTTCATCTCTTCGTCTTCGTCTTCGTCTTTGTCATCGTCTTCGTATTCGTCTTCGGCTTCGTCTTCGTCTTCGTCTTCGTCTTCGTCTTTGTCTCTGGTCTTCGTCTTCGTCTTCGTCTTCGTCGTCGTCTTCGTATTCGTCTTCGTATGCGTATTCGTATTCGTCTTCGTCTTCGTCTTCGTCTTCGTCGTCGTCTTCGTCTTCGTCTTTGTCTTCGTCTTCGTCTTCGTCTTCGTCGTCGTCTTCGTTTTCATGTTCGTCTTCGTCTTCGTCTTCGTCTTCGTCTTCGTCTTCGTATTCATCTTGGGCTTCGTCTTCGTCTTCGTCTTCGTCGTCGTCTTCGTCTTCGTCGTCGTCTTCGTCTTCGTCTTCGTCTTCGTCTTCGTATTCGTATTCGGCTTCGTCTTCGTCTTCGTCTTCGTCTTCGTCTTCGTCTTCGTTTTCGTCTTCGTCTTCGTCTTCGTCGTCTTCGTATTTGTCTTTGTCTTCGTTTTCGTCTTCGTCTTCGGCTTCGGCTTCGTCTTCGTCTTCGTCTTCGTCTTCGTATTCGTATTCGTCTTCGTCTTCGTCTTCGTCTTCGTCTTCGTCTTCGTATTCGTATTCGTCTTCGTCTTCGTCTTCATCGTCGTCTTCGTCTTCGTCTTCGTCTTCGTCTTCGTCTTCGTCTTCGTCTTCGTCTTCGTCGTCGTCGTCGTCTTCGTCTTCGTCTTCGTCTTCGTCTTCGTATTCGTCTTCGGCTTCGTCTTCGTCTTCGTCTTCGTCTTCGTCTTCGTCTTCGTCGTCGTCTTCGTCTTCGTCTTCGTATTCGTCTTCCGCTTCGTCTTCGTCTTCGTCTTCGTCGTCGTCTTCGTCTTCGTATTCGTCTTCGGCTTCGTCTTAGTCTTCGTCTTCGTCTTCGTCTTCGTCTTCGTCTTCGTCTTTGTCTCTGGTCTTCGTCTTCGTATTCGTCTTCGTCTTCGTCGTCGTCTTCGTCTTCGTATTCATATTCGTCTTCGTCTTCATCGTCGTCTTCGTCTTCGTCTTCGTCTTCGTCTTTTTCTTCGTCTTTTTCTTCGTCTTCGTCTTCGTCTTCGTCTTTTTCTTCGTCTTCGTCTTCGTCTTCGTCTTCGTCTTCGTATTCGTCTTCGTCTTCGTATTCGTCTTCGTCTTCGTATTCATCTTCGGCTTCGTCTTCGTCTTCGTCTTCGTCTTCGGTCTTGTCTTCGTCTTCGTCTTCGTCTTCGTCTTCGTCATCGCCATCGTCTTCGTATTCGTCTTCGTCATCGTTATCGTCATCGTCATCGTCATCGTCATCGTCTTTGACTTCGTCTTCGTTTTCGATTTTCGTCTTCGTCTTCGTCTTCGGTCTTGTCATCGTCTTCGTTTTCGTCTTCGTATTCGTCTTCGTTTGCGGTTTTCTCATCGTCTTCGTTATCGTCTTCGTCTTCATCGGAAAAAAATTTGAAACACCCTTAAAATGAGGGTCCTGGGACGTTTTTTTTTATGCAAATTTTGTTTCACAATTTTTTGACCTCTTGAATAGATTGGTAAAATAAAAAAATATGAGAATCCTCAAACAGCCAGTGCTGGAATTTCTGTGAAAATTCTACCCCCTTGAAAGGGTGAGTTTCGGAATGTTTTTTTCTCACCAATTTTTTTAACGGTTTTTCACACATCATTAATCGATTGGTGGAATGAAAAATATTACAATCCCAAAACAGTCGGTGCTCGAATATTTTTTTAAAATCCATCCCTCAAACGGTAGGTTATTTTTTTCCCCCGTAACATTCAATTTTGTTACTGACACAGGTTCTACAAACTGAAGTAATCACCTTAAACCCCCTCAGATAATGTGAAAATTGCTTCAATAAATTCACTCTTAAAAAATATTTTATTTTTATTCAAAAAGTTAAAACATAAATTACATTAATATACGCGATATGGTGCGGCAGCTTATCTGACTAGCGCACCAATCACAATTCGTTACGGCCGATCTGATAGTCGCAACTCCTTTTCATAAACTTTCCGTATTTTATTCCGTGCGATCACCAAGCTCATCAACGCATTTCAAAATTTACCTGTTCAAATAAAAGTATTGTTTGCTCACATTAATGTTTGAAGAACGGAGAATTATTTTAATTATTTTAAAATTAATTCTGCATTCTTATTTTAATTCAATCTTATTTAATTATTTTTTAAATAATTCTCCGTTCTTCGAACGTTAACGTAGGGAAATAATACTTTCATTTTAACAGGTTAATTTTGTAATGCGTGCAAGAAAGTAGAAGTTAAAACAAAGTGCGCCGATTAGAGCGGCTACGAAAATCATGATTGGTGCGCTAGTCAATATGGTCGTAACGCATTGTGATTGGTGCGCTAGTCAGATAAGCTCCCGCACCGTATCGTCATTTATGTTTTAACTTCAAGAATAAAAATAAAATATTTCTTAAGAGATTTTCATATTATCCGAAGGGGTTTAAGGTCATGAATTTTTTATTCACATTTTTCCACAAACTTTTCATCGTTTCAGACTTCTACAGAGATTCTACAGAGATTCTATAGAAATCCTATAGGGATTCCATTTTTTTACAAAATGTTTTTTTCAAACAATGTTTTCTACAAAAAAATTTTATTTTATATTTTTTTCCTGTAGTGATTACATTTATCAATCATGATCAGTTTATAATAGACCCGACTCGGTTTGCTATAAATTTAAACATATTAAAAACATATGTTAAATTGAAGCATATTTAAAAGTATGCAATTTCATACAAGTGCGTAGGTAGCATGAGTGAGTCCCATTCTGGTAAACAGAAGGTTCTTAGATCGTTACTTGGTTGAAATTTTTTTTTTCCCCCCAATTTATCAGCTACATTTTGTAGCGGGGGATTGCGGAATGCAGCATTAATCGAAACGAATAATTAAAAAAAATATATACCTGCGTTTTTTTACGCAGGTATATATTTTACGAAATATTAACTTTCAGCGACACACGTTAAGATTCTTTGGTGGCCCTGAAAAGGGCCGATAATTTTTAAGACGACACTAGATGACAGTTGTTGGATCGAACGGAGACGAAGTGTGATTGACACAGCCGTTCGTGCGTGATTGGCTGGTAGTCGCGTGGTGGGGGAAAGGCTCAGCGCGTCGATGCCCATTGGCGCGCTGGTTAAGATGCATTATGTGTGTATTATGGAATACGCTTTAAATAAAAAATAAATTACAGCAAAAATTGATTTCGTTTATTTAATTCGTTTTAATCATAAATACGAATAAAATGAATTATTTTGGAACAATTGAGCTGTATACAATGTGAGAGACTAATTCTTTACGTCACGTTTTCTAATCGATTATTTAAATAATGTTCACGATGGTTTCTTTCATCTGCTTTAATTGAATTTTGTCCCTTGTAATTGTAGTCCCTTCAAAGCTTACAGATAGGTTTTGGAAAACCAAAACCACTGCAAAAGGCTCTTAAAAAAATTATCCCAATATCTGGTCTAATTTATCCTCGATGTAGAGCGTATTTGACCAGACGTTTGTTGTCGAACCTGGATTCATGTTCGAAATTTGGTTTTGAGAACCAGAAAAAACTTCATAAAATTAATTATTTTTTACTACGCGCTCTCGATCCACAAACGTCACACCTGTGTTGAAATTTTCAAAAAATTACTTGTCTTACGTCTACAACTTTTTTTTTACATTTCCGAAACGGCCTTTCAACTTTCTGCAGAACCCTTCCTTCTTGAGTTAGACTGCCAAAGAGAAAATTACACTTTTTTGCTGTCATAGCAAATAACAGATAATAATGGACCCACGTAAGTTTTTGGGAAAACGATTTCAAGCTAAAGAAATTGTCTACAAATGGCATGGAAAAATTTTTTGGATAAAAATTCTGGCGATACCGTCCACACTACTAAAGTTGATGAAACCAATTGTGTTTTAGTTTTCCACATTTTACAGTGTAAAAAAATTTCGTTTTCCGTAAAATTATAATTTAAAAAATATGAATTTGGAATAGTAATTCTCAATCGCCTGTCTCGCTTTCTTTATCCAATCAATTAAATAATATGTTAATCATAATACTCTATTTATTTATAATAACAAAACATTATAATAATGTTAATAATAATCTTTAATTATTTAAGAATAACATTAGTAAATGAATAAATCCAAATAATTATTAATCCATTCTCAATGCCATTGACATAGCAATTTTCCTCAATCAGATACATGTCTATTGCGACTAAGTTCCGATGACAGATGACGTCACAGCATCTGGGGTTTTCGTGCTTTTGCAAAGCAGTATTCTACAACCTGAAGCATGGCAATTTGTATAGAACAGAAAAAACACGGTAGAAATGTCACTCCAGGCATTAATGAACAGCAGTGGAC